>JANAVB010029216.1:5227976-5320476 GCA_029216955.1 Iris pallida
TTAGATATATTTATATAGAAAACACTTATTCCAGTATGAATATATTTATATACGTATAATCATAACACATGTATAATATATATTATATATATATTATATATATATATATATATATTAAATATATATATATATATATATATATACACACACATCTAACACGTATAATGTTATATTTATATATACATATCTCTATATATATATTCATCTATACACATGCATACATATATATTTATTTGACAATAGAATATATAACCAATAAATAATAATATTAAATAAGTCCCAATAAAGATAATAATAAAAATTTAATATACCAATACTAGGCATTGCATCTACTTGAAATATGTCTACATGGGTGTATTTGATCTCACTACATACCTACGAAGGCTTGGATTCGGTTTGGGCCCAACTCGGGCTAAATCGACACAAACGGTCTCCTACAGGTCAATACTATAATTAATAAATAATTAAAATGTTCTATAGGGTTAAGTCGCAACTTGGCCTGGTTTCCTTAGTTAGGACATCACTATGGCTCGGCCTTCCTTGGCATGGCTAATACACTAGTCAAACACGCTACTGCACTATCTGTACCATGATTCCTAGTCGTCTTGTACTCCAAAACTCCACTATGGCTAAAGTCATCTACCATAATAATTAGCTAAATAATTATTTATAAATTTATAATTCACCATTTTAATCAAATAAATAAAATAATAAAAATATTCCAAAAAATTTTGGAAAGGGAGCTACAAATCTACCCACCTTAAAAATAATTTCGTCCTCGAAATTCTAATTCATAGCTATTCCTTACAATTCAAATGGAAGTCTACTTTTACCTTAATCTCCGAAATTTTAATTCCTCAAACATTATATAGCTTCTCTCTCTAGCCATTTTATAATTCCGAATACTTGGGGACTTCTACCTACCTTTGGTCATACTACTCCTCAAAACACGGTCACAAAAATCTTATAATCTTCTAACTGGTGCTAACAATCCTACCAACAAATATTTAGGCATATGGTATCCATAATCCTCTCGTATCTATCAAGCAACCCGAACTTAGCAAGCAGTAATTTACACAAGTAGCTAAGAATATTGGCGAACTCTAATAAGTATGACCTTCGTCTATCTGCAATAGAGAGGACAGGAAGATAAGGAAGAACATCAAGAGCAATTATGAAATTTAAAGAGCGGTAGAGAATACAATAATACAGGTAGAAAGAGTATTTATGAACCTATAGTCTTATTCGCTAGATTGGGCTACTCTAGTCCAGTCACTTGTTTAAAGAACCCTTCGCTCTTAGAGGGCTTGTAATCCATGTAATACAAAATTCTGTTTCCGAAATTCTAAACAAGGTTTCACAATAGAACGGAATTTAAGAATCAAGATTGTGGTCTTAATGGGGTTCTCTATTTGGACATCAGTCGTTGGTTGGGTGAACATTAGATTTCAATCTATATGGACTAGACGAGATCCCAATGATAAAACTATTCCTACTAGATTAGGGTATCCTAGAGTAGGTTTCTACCCAAGGGATTGAGCTCATTGCTTGTCAGGTTGGTTAGCTAGGCCCTTAAAGCTCAAAATATGACTTTAGTGACTTTGTGTTTAAGGAGCACATGAGACCACAATTGGGTGGCACACTAGTAGCATGTGCATAGTGGGCTCCGAGTAGATCACAACCATATATTGGGTCGAAGGAATTAGGTCGAAGTTGAGGCTCTAATGGAAGTCGGAAAGCATACCGGTGCTATGGTAAGGATTATGGCTAATCCTTTAACCTGAAAGTCGTAGCACAAAAACAGAGTACAAGGGGACGGGTTTGAGTGAGTCATGATATACCTAGATGAAGGTGGACTCATCTAGATCTTGCATATAAAATTTGTTAGAAGATAGTAGCTGGTCTCGTGCTCCGAATATTAATGGCACGGCCGGGACACAAAATGATCTAAAATGGAAAGCAGGAGTCTACGGGGCACCAATTATCACACTAATGGAAAGTATTCCGATCAATCGGTAATCCTCATACATCCTAAAACTCTAGGAGGCTTACAGTCTGCCCACCTTAGAAGTTAGGATATGGTTTTAGGAGTGGTGAGTTTTAGAAGGCTTCCAAAGTCCAGATATTTACCTCGACTCTTGTTAATAAAGAATAAGGTACGACATATCAGGATACGGTAGACATAAGTCAATTCAAGGATTGTTCCTCCATAATTGAAAAATGAGTGTGTACAATGACACATGGTTGATAAAATAGAATGACCTACTCGTCCATAGTATACAAGGGTTATCGACGGGGGTAACCAACTCTAAGGCACATCGCATGAAGAGAATTCTATCGACTGAGTCATGAATCTCTATTGGTGTCAACCTGCCATACTATTGCCATAAGAGTTGTAGTGATCATGTATTGTTGTTGACAACTGGTAGGTCATAATATGACAGGGTATTTAAGCTATGGTATTGGGTAAGCCAGTGACTATGGGTTCCCATACTAGTTAGGCTTTAATAATAAAATTTACGTAACTAGGGTAATACTTGTTGGAAATCAATCTCGGGATGAGTGCCTACCATAGTCACGGTAAATTATTGTCCTTAGCCTTGTCTATTCATCTCATGTCTAAACTGTGGGCCTTGGTCGAGGGACGGTTGAGTCAAGGCATAAGGGTTGAAAGTAAAGGCAATATTCAAGAAAATATTTAGAGACACAATAAATTATTTTTTGAGAATAGATAGTCTTCTGGGTTGGCATTACGACTAAGGGTAAAACCCTAATCATTCTCAAATCTAGATGGCTTGAAAGTCCCGATAACAGTTTGGAGTCGAGAGGAGAACGAGTAACTCAATCACATGGCTGGCTGACGATAACTACCCTTGTGTATACAACTACTATAGCCCTGGGGATATGCGGTATCTCTCTACCAATTACGAGCTTCTGTCTTTCCAAATCAGTGAAAGACAAAAACAAGAAAGAGTTCAAGAAAGAGATTACTGAATACAATCACGTGATTCAAAGACGAACGTATAATTTAAGCGGAATTGTCAAGCAGTCACGGATGAGATCCTAGATGCCTATATATCTCCATCCACGTAGTGTAATTAAACGAAGAGCGAACCAAATGCATCATGGTTGATCAGACCATAATACACTGATTCTGATTAGACAATAAGTTAGCAGGCGTCCCCACTAAACATATACCTCGAATCAAGCTCGAGAACAGAATGAGCTTGCAAAACTAAGCTGTAACAGCAGCGTTTGTTAAGATAGTCGAATATAATTATGCGAGATTTTTGAAAGAAGGCACAAGTAGTTCGAGTTTTATGAGAATCAAAACCTTATCCGGTGTTCTTGCTTACACGGTCATCCTACTATCTTCTTATCCACAAAGCCTTGGTCGACTAATGGGTTATGGGTCTCTAAATTCTATATTCTGGGTAAACATATTAGCGTCAATTAATATCCCCGTCAATAGATCACAAGGACCACAAAATGCTAGATCGGGAGACGTGCTACCCAACTTACAAAACTTCCACTAATATTGGCTTTGGATCTTATGGAACACACATGGCACTGTCCTATCCTCTATAGTATCCTTAACTTGTAATCACGTCTGAAGTCATTTCACTGAGGACTACGTCTCGCCCGTAAAATCGGGCTGTGGCAAACCCTTGGTTTCGTGATTCAGATGTGACATGCTATCCGATACTCTACTTTATATTGACACCAGTGTGACTATGGTCAAAGAGGAACACTAGCCATAGTTTTAATAACATTCTATAACCTATATTTCTTAAACAAATTCCAACTCTAGGGGTCGTGTCTCGCTAGTGCGCTGCTGGCTGCAGTGAGTCCATAGTCTCCATATTTTAAATAAATGGCGATAGTGCGCTGCTGTCCTGCCATTATAGTTAACTAACCTTCTTTTAACTATATATGTAAAAACTCATGAGCTTCTAGAGATTCAAGCAAGTCGACTATGTAATAAGGCATAAATATTTGTCCTATCAGTCACAATCTTTAAAATAACAGATTGCACAGGGAGGAACAAACTGAAGACAAAGAACTACAAATATTTTGGTATCTCTTTCATGTGTATTCGAACCATGGAAGAAATTTTTTTGGATCAGTCTACCTCGAGATTCGTATTTGAATAACCGAATCAGGAATTATAAACTATTCCCTTACGGCAAAATAGGATTTTTAAATGGGCAATTCAGACTAAGATATGGTGACGATATCCAAAGAGGCAAGAGAATGAATTGAATAATCTATCAAGGTTAGATCATTAATTCTATGAAGCCCTGCCTTACCAAGGGAATAATCTATCCAAATTAGATTACATCGTCATATCAAGAGATAATAATGTACCTATGGGGATCTGATAAACTATCAAAATTAATAACTCCTTATCTACATTGCATGGCCTAGACTACCCATCGGTAAATTTGTATAAGGGACTCCTAGTCCTAGTCATTCTCGTAAATTAAATTAATTTCTAATTCGTGAATGAGCATTTCTAGTCGCAGGCTCGCAATAGTACGACTAACTTTAAGTACTATCACGAGTTCGCATGATTTACAAAAACTGACCTGCATGGGCCACCACAAAAACTTGTCACGATTCGCACCCTTTTTTTTTAAACGGATACGAGACGTGTCCAAGCCAGCCTACGCTGCAGTGTCGGCGGTAGAACGCTGTCACGGCCATGAAGATCAAAATCACAAATAATGCTCATTCACATAACTAATTTAACCTTTACAATATTCACTAGTTTTACATTTGCAGAAAAATATAAACTTGTAAAAATATTTGAATGACTACAAGTCCACTATCTAGCTAGCCTCTAGGCTTTTGTCTGCAAGTGTTCCCGTCACTCCCCAAGCTAAGTGAATCCACGGCTAACCTGAAAATGTTGGTTTCCAGTCAGGAATGGAACGAGCACAATTCACTGAATGCAATTTCAAATAAAGAAAATGACTATAAAACAAAGGTTAGACATCAATCATGAGTTTCGAAAATAAACAGTAAATACGAAAAACCAATAGCAATAAATAGACACAAATACTTTCCCCAACTGTTAGAAGTACCTTTGATATGTGATCGGTCTCGGGACAATTATGTGACACGGTCTACGCGGTCTAAAGTTACACGGTCTACAGTTACATGGTCTACAATTACACGGTCTACAGAAAATATTGCAGTAAAGCAACACTGTCTACAAAATAATAATCACGATCTACACAGTTTAAATACAGTAATAATCACGGTCTACACTGTCTACTTTGCAATAAATAAATCACTGTCTACACTGTCTACAAGAGATAAATAATTCACTATCTACAAGAAATAAATAAATCACTGTCTACACTGTCTACACGGTCTAAGGTCAGATCACACATCGTTGGTACTTCTCATTTCCGACTCAATAATTTAAAATAGAAAATAATCACATAACCAATGGACAATCAATAAAATATAGTAAAAATTAATATCGAAATACAGACAATAAACTGTACTCGCCTGTGGTCCTCTGCTGGTGAAACCGACAATCTGAACTAGTCAATGTGCCACAATAGTCAAAACCCGTACAACAGTCCCCGAAAGTTGAAATAAACATTACCAATGTTCTCAGAATAGTTAAATTAGCTACAATTGCCTGTCCTTAAGTCCAATTCTGGACACAGGAGCAAAACGGTAATTTCGAGCCAAAATGATGTCCGCCGTTAGACCCGCTTTGCACCGAAAAGTGTGTCAAAGTCAACGATCTCTAAAGTCGTCATACTACATGTCTACGGATTTGGTTTTCCGATACGAACCCAACCGTATGTCCAAAGTTGGATTCCGGCGGGCCGTGCACGAAATTGCCCGTTGAGTGAAACCATGGGGCCCGCAAAACGGTAATTTTATCAACTGTCTCAGAATCGGACCAAACTTGGCATACAGGACCAGAAAAATGATACGATCCTGTTGGTGCAAGTTTCGTCTCGATCTGACGAGCGTACACAAAGTAATTGGAGAATTTGTAAAGTGCACGATACGGTAAATTTCGACGGATACGCATCAAAATCGTCGCGCACACGCGACCAATTCGAATTCCGTCAAAGCCCACACGACCACGAAGCCGTTATGCAGCTTTTGATTCCTTCAGTTCGTGACCACGTCGCCCAATTTGGCGGGACGCACGTCGTGTGGATGAATTTTCATGTTTTTAAAACAGGTTTTCGTCAAAGTTCGGGATTCGATTTCTCGACACGTAGTCGATGGTTTCCAAATCCACGAAAAGGGTCGTGCAGTCCTATATGTTGTCTAAAAGACTCTTCAGATAGATTTTCTAATATGGTAGTGGATCGATCATAATCGATCGTCAAACTTGGGTGATTGGACTGTATTATGTGTCCTGTTTTGGACTGATTTTCCATCGACTTCACGTCGATTTCCCGGTCGATGTAGCACATCTATGATTAAAGTAATTGAAAGAATGCAAGGACATATATGTTAACTTCATACCAGCGGAGGAAGATCGAAAAACGATCAACCGATCGTCGCACAGTTACGCTGTGAAGTCGGGTTGGTTGCTGCATGCTGCTGTCTTCCGTTGCGGTGTTCCGCTCGCGTGCGGCTTTGTCGTCGGTCGACGGCCGCCCGCGGTGGCCGGACAGCGGCGGGGGTGGGGGGGGGGGGTCGCAACCATCTGGTTGGGGTCGGCGCTATTAGGGTTTAAGAAAACCTCATGGTTTCCTCTGTCTCTCGACATATATACTGTTCGGCCTGGTGTTCATTTAGCTAGGTTCGGTTATGGGATCATGGGGGTGCTCGGGTCTGTGGGAGGCCGGCTTAAGGTTGCTGCTGTTTTTGTTAGAATGGGATTTTGGATATCTGTGGCCTGTGGGCTTGTTAGCCCGGCAGGGCTGGGCCGGGGTTCACTGCTTCCTTCTTTTATCCTTCTCTTTCTTCCTATTTCCTTATATATATATCTATATATATTTACATAAATATATATGTACATATATACATATATAAATACACACATAGATACATATATAATATATTATATATATACATATATGTATATATATACAACTTCACATTTAAACATATATTATATATTATATATTATATATATATATATATATATATATATATATATATATATATATATATATATATATATATAAAATATATATATATATATACACACACACACATACATTTATATATATTTATATATACAAACACTTATTCCAGTATATAATATCTATTTATATATACGTATATTCATACACACATGTATAATATATATATATATATATATATATATATATATATATATATATATATATTTATTTACACACATATACACGTATAATGTATATATTTATATATATACATATCTCTATATGTATATTCATCTATACACATGCATACATATATATTTATTTGACAATAGAATAATATAACCAATAAAATAATAATATTAAATAATAATCCCAATAAAGATAATAATAATAACAAAATTTAATATACCAATACTAGGCATTGCATCTACTTGAAATATGTCTACATGGGTGTATTTGATCTCACTACATACCTACGAAGGCTTGGATTCGGTTTGGGCCCAACTCGGGCTAAATCGACACAAACGGTCTCCTACAGGTCAATACTATAATTAATAAATAATTAAAATGTTCTATAGGGTTAAGTCGCAACTTGGCCTGGTTTCCTTAGTTAGAACATCACTATGGTTTGGCCTTCCTTGGCATGGCTAATACACTAGTCAAAGCACGCCACTGCAATATCTGTGCCATGGTTTCTAGTCGTCTTGTACTCCAAAACTCCACTATGGCTAAAGTCATCTACCGTAATAATTAGCTAAATAATTATTTATAAATTCATAATTCACCATTTTAATCAAATAAATAAAATAATAAAAATATTCCAAAAATTTTCGGGAAGGGGAGCTACAATAACCACTCAAATGACACTCTTTTTTTCCTTGTTACTGCTGCAACATTCTTCCGATTCATCCCAAGCATCAAAGCCAAGTTTGATTACGAGATCATGATATTTGTCCTTACATTCAACTTGGTTTTGTCTTCCAGCTATCGTGTCGTAACATGGAAAAACTTGCGGATTTCGTAGAAGGTATGTGCTTCTTTCTGTTCTTAATATTATGACATCATTTCATCAAATCTGTGTACTATTTCATTTATTTCTTGGTAATAAACTGCTCAAGCCAAGGATGCCTCCTTCCGAAACTCTCAAGGCTTCAAGTGTGTGCTTAATTCCAAGCAATCTGTAGATTCTTTGGTCAGTAATGAACACCATAATTTTGAATTTACATTATTGATCTATCTTCTTGTGATTACTTTCTCATAGCCTCTGCCTGATTTAACAAGAGGCCAATTTGGCAAGATGGAAACCTTCACATGGTCCCTTTAGCTTCAGCCATCCATGGAGCCAATATATGAAGATTGGCGCAGTACTGAGCCATTGTGCTTACTGCATAGAAGCCCTCTATGGCTGCATACATTCATAAATCCAGGTAAAGTGAATGATTCATAAGTTTTTTTCTTTGCTTCAGAAACTTGATTGTCGATAGCTTGTCTAGATTTGATCTTTTGGCCTAAAAAAAGCTGCCGATTTAGTAAAGAAACACCTTACAATGTTTTCACTAACCTGAGTTTTGAGTGGTCCAAAGTCTTGAAAGAGGCAGCAAACATGAATTATAGAAATTATGGAATTTATGGCTGTATACATTCAGAAATCCAGGTAAAGTGAATGATTCATACATCTACATTTTTTTTCTTTGCTTATTGTCAGTAGCTTATCTATATTTGTTCTTTTGGCCTATCAAGACAACGAAGAGGTTCATGATGCCTTAAGAACCCTGCCACAAGCAGTAGGAGCAACAACAGATAACTCGAGTGATCAAGAGAAGGAACAGATCATCATATCGACAGCACCAGTCATGCTGCTGATGGAAGCCTTGCCCCTCATCTCAGTTTCCTTCCTAGTGATCGAGATATCTACGAGGATCAAAGTGGTTGTAGATGCAATCGAGGACTTGGTAGAGCTTGCAGATTTTGCAACCAACGACAATGTCTGTTTGGCAGAAACTAAACCGATGAACGCCACTTCTTCCATCGGATCTGAAAATGAAGACATGAACTGATCAAAGAGTTACTGCTACATTTTTGTTTCTGTTTGAGATTTTTTTCAACTTTTCTGTTAATAGAGTGGCTACTCAATACTATTGTTGCAAGATTCTGTTGAGAATGGTAATGAAAGTCTTTGAGTTATAATGATGCTTGTGGTCCATGTGGTATGTATATTGGTGATTTTCATCCTTTTGTTTGACTGGTTTGATGTAGGTGCACAATAATATGTTTGATGAAGGTGCACTACAATATATGTTTACTGGTTTGATGTAGGTTCATGGAAAATACATTTATTTTTTTTAAATGTATTTCTAACGGTTATAACCCTTATAGTAAACAGTAATAACATAAATAATTTGGATTTTTGTAACGGTTATAAACGTGAGAAAAGAAAACTTTCTAACGGTAGTAGCCCTCATAATTTTTTCTTTTGTAATGGTAATAAACGTTATTGATATCTTATTTTGTAATGGTTATAACCGTTACAAATATTTATTTTTGTCACAGTTATAACCGTTAAAAATATTTACTTTTGTAACGGTTATAACTGTGACTAAAAAACTGCCACGCCCAGTTTGTCACGCTTATTACCGTGACTAAAATTATTCGTCACGGTAATAACCGTGAGTAATTGTCTGTTTTGGTGTAGTGATGGTTCAAACTGATGGTGAATTGGAACCATTTGAAAATGACCCTTGGACACAACAAATGGACACTCAGTGGGAGCTTTGTTTTGAACAGCGACAGCCACCTACAGAAGATAAAATTGTCCAAATTGACGTCGAAGATGGAACTACATCTAAGCCGATATTCATCAGTAAAAACCTATCTGAACATGAAAAGGAAGAGTTGATACAGCTGATTAAAGAATATATTGATATCTTTGTATGGAGTTATGAGGATATGTCGGGTCTAGATCCTAAAGTAGCTACTCATAAACTCAATATTCTTCCTAATGCCAAACCTGTAAAACAACAGCAGCGGCATTTTCGACCAGATATGATGGATGCAATTGAAGCAGAAGTTAAAAAGCTGATCACATGTGGCTTTGTTCGTGAAGAACAACACCCAGATTGGGTTGCTAACATCGTTCCTGTTATGAAGAAGAACGAAAAATCTGAGTTTGCATAGATTTTCGAAATCTTAATGCAGCTTGTCCAAAAGACGAATTTCTACTTCCGATTACCGATGTCATGATAGACAATACATGTGGTTTTGAACGCATGTCTTTCATGGACGGATTTTCAGGATACAATCAAATTAAGATGCATCCAAGAGATGAAAAGCATACCGCTTTTCGTACACCCCTTGGAGTTTATTGCTATACGGTTATGCCATTTGGTCTGAAAAATGTCGGTGCTACGTATCAACGGGCTATGAGCAACATTTTTCAAGAGCATCTACGAAAAACAGTTGAATGTTATGTGGATGACATTGCTGTCAAAAGTCGATCAAAAGATGATCACATTCAAGACTTAAAGACAGTATTTGAGTTGATACGCCAACATCAACTAAAGATGAATCCTACTAAGTCTTTCTTAGGGGTTTCCAGTGGCAATGTTTTGGGATTTGTCATCACTTCTCAAGGTATCCATGTTGATCCTGACAAAATCAACGCGATTCTTGAAATGCGTTCTCCACGCAATCTAAAAGAACTCCATGGCTTCCAAGGTCGCATTGCTTATATCAGGAGATTTATATCAATTCTTTCTGGGAGATGTCAACCTTTCTCTCGTCTATTAAAGAAAGGTGTATCATTTGTTTGGGATAAAGCATGTCAAAAAGCCTTCAATAACATCAAGCAATACCTTACAAATGCACCTATTTTGGTACCTCCAGTGGTGGAAAGACCATTTTTGCTCTATGTTCGAGCCTTGGATCATTCACTTGGTGCTCTTCTTGCACAGAAAAGTGATAAAGGCCATGAACAAGCAATTTATTATCTTAGCCGAATGATGGTCGGAGCTGAACACAGGTATACTCCTGTGGAGAAAGAACATCTGGCCTTGGTTTTTGCTGTTCAAAAGATACGACATTATGTGTCAGGAAAGACTATTCATGTCATCTCCAGAATAAATCCTATTCGGGCATTGATGAGAAAACCGAGCATTCTTAATTCCAGGTTAGCCACCTGGACGATGTTGCTTACTCCTTATGATATGGTCTATGTACCTCAGAAATCAGTGAAGGGTCAAGCATTAGCTGATTTCTTAGCAGCTCACCCTATACCTAAAACATCTAAGCTTTATAAGGACATTCCAGATGAAGTCGTGGATTGCAACATGACTTTGAAGGATGATATTTGGCAACTATATTTTGATGGAGCATCGCGGGTTGGACCTAAAGGCAATATTGCCTCCGGAGTAGGCATCGTCTTGGTCTCTCCTGATAGAATGGTCATATACCATGCTTATTCTCTTAATGAACCATGCTCCAACAATGTGGCAGAATATAATGCTCTGCTAATTGGTCTTCAAGTAGCAAAACAATTGGACATTGAATTCCTGGAAGCTTATGGAGACTCTCAACTGATTGTAAATCAGGTCAGAGGGACATATGAAGTCAGAAATCCTGACCTCATTCCTTATCATCAAGTGGTAATCGAATTGGTTCTTTCATTTAAAGGATTCTTTATTGAATTCGTACCACGTTCTCAAAATTTGAAAGCTGATGCTCTTGCTAGTTTAGCTGCAGACTTATATGTTCCAATTAGAAGACAAAATACCATTACTTTGTTGGATCGAGACTTATTCTGTGTCAAGAATAATCTGTATATTGAACAGAGTTATACTATAGAATCAAGTTCTCAACAAAGAGATTGGAGAAGTCCATTCATTGATTATGCGGTCCATGGGATTTTACCTGAAGATCCAAAAGAAGCTGCATCAATCAAGAGACGATCATTTCGATTCTACTACGATTCTTCCTTATATATGTTATATCATCGTTCTTATGACGGACTTTTACTACGTTGTCTTTCTGAGAATGAAGCTAAGCAAACACTCCGTGAAGCTCATGATGGTGTCTGCGGTGCTCATCAACCGGGCCCGAAATTACAGAACCGTATTCGAAGAATGGGGTATTATTGGCCTTCCATGATAGCAGATGCTGTGGATTATGCTAGACGGTGTAAAGCATGTCAGATTCATGCCAATTTTATTCACCAACCATCTGAATTCTTACATCCTACAGCAGCTTCTTGGCCCTTCGAAGCTTGGGGCATGGATATTATTGGTCCGATTAACCCTCTTTCTGTCAAGGGACATCGGTTTATCCTAGCCATAACAAATTATTTCTCTAAATGGGCGGAAGCGATTCCCTTTGTTGAAGTAAAAACATCTAATGTGGTTAGCTTCATTAAACACCATGTCATTTATCGTTTTGGGATTTCCCGAAGGATAATTCATGATAATGGACCCCAATTTGCCAGTCAGGCATTTTATCGATTCTGTGACAAGAATCGGATCCAAAATCTGGCTTCTGCGGCCTATATTCCAACTGCTAATGGTTTGGCCGAAGCTTTCAACAAGACAATCATTAAACTTCTCAAAAAGTTTGTCTCTTTTAATAAACGTGATTGGAATGAAAAACTTGGAGAATGTTTATGGGCTTATCGAACGACAGTTCGAACTCCTACTGGTTTTACACTATTTTTACTGGTTTACGGATGTGAGGCTGTTCTTCCACTAGAAATCCAGATTCCATCTCTTAGAATAGCCATTGCTAATGAGCTAACTACAGAGAATAATTATCGGTTGAGACTTTAAGAACTTGAAGGTCTAAACGAGAAGCGTCTTCAAGCGCAACAGCACATTGAGTTATATCAAGCCCGCATATCTCGAGCTTTCAATCGTAAAGTTAAAGAGAGGGAATTCAAGGTCGGTGAACTAGTTCTAACTGTTCGAAGATCGATGGTGATGACTCATAAGAGCAAAGGAAAATTCCAAACGAAATGGGAAGGTCCTTATGTAGTCGAGACAGTCTTCTCTAATGGTGCCTATAGGTTGTCTAAACCTAATGGAGATTTGCTCATAATGCCAATTAATGACAAATTTTTGAAGAAATACTATGTCTGAATTTCTTCTTTATTCTCCAGCTACCAATGTTTGGTTAAGCTGATTACTTGTCTTCCTAAAAAAAGAATTTTTGATCTTCTGTCTTACCAGCTGATTAAAAAAATAGAGATTTTTATTTATCATGTTCTTACGACCTCTGAATAAATATTAAGTCTACTTCTTTTCCTATCTATCATGTCCATATTACCTCTGAATAGATATTAATCTATTTTTCTTTGAGTTGTTACAATCTGTCACGTTCATATTATCTCTGATAGCATTGTACACTCTAAAAAGAAATCAAGATTCATTATCTATCTTGTCTACATTACCTCTGGATAGATATAATTTATTAAGTTTAGAAGACTTGTCATGTCCATATTACCTCTGATAAGTGTTTTCTATCTCATACCTATTGTTTAATTTCAAAATAAATGATAGGGACACAAAACAATTATTTTATTCATTTCTTGTAAACATTACAGAATGAAAAAGATAGAAAATCAAAAAAATTCTTTATTTGCCTAAGGCGGAGCAGAGACATCTTCAAGCAATTTTTGTAGCTCTGCTAGATGCCTCTCGCGAGAGCTCAGCACAGTGGCAGTAGCCATAGTCCGTCGAGCTTCCAGAGTACAAATATGGAAGAAGTCGGCGAAAGTAGCTATCATCTTATCCTTGGCTTCATTAAGGGTTTTGATAGTAGCTTCGGCACCGAAGACTTGCTCCTCCAAAATTGAGCTCTGCGTTAGAAGCTGGTCGCGAGCTGTGATCAACTGCTCCCTCTCCGCCTTCAAGCGAGCCAATTCTGCCTCAACTTCACGAATTCTATCATTTTGTTGATGAATTCTTATATTAGAAGTTTCATAGGCTTCTCTCTGGATATCCAGCTGAGGCTTAGCTTCAGCCAAAAAAGCTTTTTCTTTGGCGACCTTGCTGCTGTACTCTTGGAGAGATTCATTGAAAGTAGTCTCCCGAGTATTGTATTCAGCTGATAAAGTGTCATACTCGCTTTGGATAAGACTTTCAATGGTTTCACTTGACAGCCTTAGATATTCTTTAATGGGCTGTTCAAGTTCCTCTACAACCTTCTCCAGCGCCGCTGCTCTCACTGCATCATTGAACATGGCGACATTCCTGATAGTAAGAGAAATCGCAGCCTTCAAACTTTCATAATTGAGGCCCTTCTCCAGGACCATTTTGATCAGAGCTGCCATGGTCTTGTAAAAAGTTTCAGTATGAATCTCAACTAAGAGATTCATTTCTGTATTCGAGCTCAGTGTTGCAGCAATGTCTACCAGATCCCTTTTCTGAAGACTAGAAGCAGATGTCGTTGCTACCATAGCTAACTGATCTCCAGGAGCTTCAGGGACAATGTCTTCAGTACTTGTTATTCCAGCCGTTTCTGGAGTCAAAACTATTTGAGTTTCGGTGGCGTTGATTGGTATGGGAGGAATGGTAGTTATGGTAGCTGGCTCCGGTTCAGATACCGTCTTCTCAGGAACTTGTACCAGATCAGTAGCAATAACTGAGGATGTTATTACGACGTCTCCAGCTTCAGTTGATGGGTCGACTATATCCTCATCACCTTCATAGGCTACTGGCTCTTCAGGCTCTGGGAGTATTTCAGTTTCTTTATTGAAGTCTGTCTCTTCCTCAACAGCCACTTCTTCATCTGCGGTTGGTTCCTCTACAGTTTGTTCTTCTTCTCTGTTTTTAGCAAGAGAAGATAATTCTGGCCGAGCCTCTACTTCGGGCTCTTGTTGTACTTCCTCTTGGACATTATCTTCTTCTGAAGAAGAACCCTCTTCCTCACACTCCGTGTTTTCCTCATAAATAGTTTCTTGAGGAGGAGGAGCCACAGGCTTTGCTGCAGTGATGACACCTACAAATTAAACAAAATAAGTCAATATACAAAATCATAATATATAATCTTGTATAGATTTTGTGTGATTTATATTTACCTGGAGTAGGTGCAGGACGTGCCAAGTATGAGTCATAGTCCCCATCCCAGTCATCATTATCGAGGGCAAGAGCCGGTTCATCTGATGGGATGAGCTCTTGATCAACAGCATGTGTAGTGGCAGCATCCTCAGTAGCTTATGTCTTTTGTGGCAAAGACAGGTGAAGTAATGAGCTGAGGCATTCCGGAGATAGAACCCCCACACCTTCTGTTGATGTTGCCGGTTGAGATGCAGAGGATCCTTCTCCAGGATCAGCTGAAGAAGATGCAATATGTTGCGGCTCCTCGACCGGAGTATCGCTCTCTGGAGTAGCGGCTCTCTGTCTAGAAGGCCCCTTGACGGTGATCTTCTTCTTCTTCTCTGAGATGGTAATAGCTGCACCTGATTTCCGTTTCCGGGTCTTGCCAATAATGATTGGTTCTACAGTTATTTCCCCAACTCCTGTAGGGATTACTTCCAGATACTCATCTGGAACAGCAGTGTCATCGGGTATGTCTGGAAGTACCCTGACTGGCTCTTCAACATTCCCTTCCTTGGGCCATCTAAGACTCCCTTTTCTGTTGTAGCCATGGGCGAAGGAGCAGATGAATGCATAAAAGCGAACATACGTATGAAGTATACATAGCTCGGTTGTGCTGGTAGCAGTTGATACTCTGAATTTAGCATCGGTACAAGCAGTGCTAAAGTATCTCCAAGCTCTCGCACCATCAATTAGCTTCCCATAATGGTAGAAGCTGGTGGAGGGATTACCAACATGAAGTTGGTCATATCCAAACTGGCGAGCGAACTGACTTGTAGATACGGTTCGAACGCACAGTTGTCTTCATTCCTGTACATCAGATGGGAGAGTCTGATGCACATTAGCCATATGAAAATTGGCGCAGGCAATGAAGTCCTCCTTTCACTTCTATCTTCAAACTGTACACCGAGGCAGTCAGCTGGAACTTGTGGTCTTGTGCAGAAGAAGTTCCAACCGTGAGAATAATTCAGTACTGCTCGGGTGTCTGCCATAGTAGTTGCAGTCCATGTGGCTTTGTTGAATTTCTGGAGGAAGACCTCCGCATTATCTCCAGGGCCCGGTGGCAACAAACTGCAGTTATGATGCAGTAGTCAGCCCATCAAATAAGTGTAGGGCATCTCTACCCTAGGAAAATCCTTCCGGTGAGGAGCATTGTTGATTAGCTCATCACCAAAGGTCCGCAAACCTGCATTTATTCGGCACACCATTGCCGATAGCAGGTTGATTCTGACCTTGAATACCAAACGTACTGCCGGCCACAATACATTTCGGTGAATTTTGTCTACTGTGCTGATCCCGGGCACAACCCATCTCCGCAGCCACAGAGATAGAAAGCCTGCCAGCAAGGCTTCCCTCGAGATATTCTGACTACCATGCCGCAGGTGGCTCAAGGTTTCAGTTCCCGCAGGGATGTCTTCGGTCTTTTTGGACAGATACTGGTCCGGAGACTTATGTGAGATCATTAAACTATTGATCAAATCTGAAGGTATTATTGAACAAGGGTTGATGGTTGGAGCCTTGTTTTCTTGGAATCTCCCCTTCTCGTTCTTGAGTATCCTATTCTCATGGTAGAATAGATAAGTTGTCCATTTATTAGTATATGCCAAGTGAGACCCACTGTCATACATACTGGTACAAATTAGGTAATAGCACATAATCTCTTGGTAGACCTCAACCAATCGAGGATTTTTTTCTCTGATTTCTGCTAGTTCCCGATTGGAGGGAACGTACTCTTCATAGGGAGCTTCACCCATCGGCAGTTTAGAGATGAATTGTATCTCGTGCAGAGCAAGACCCATCGTATCTAGTGGAGTTACAAAAGTTCATGTTGAACTCATATACAACTCCATCAGAGCCAAGAATAGGTTACTGTTCATCAGTATACCCTGGCTCGTAGAGGCTACCGCTTCATATAGACCGATGGCTTCCAAGTCTGTATTGAAGTTCTTCACGATCCAAGCACTAAGCTGGATCCAGTTCTGGTTATAAGGCGTCAGCCACCCTGGTAGCCTAGGGTTGGCCTGAGGATATGGGGGCCATCGAGTCGAAGTGAGAGTATGTAGAGAAAGAGAGTAAAGAATCAAGATTGCAAAGGATGAGTAAAGTTTTCTCTCTACTTGTAAAACTCTATTTATAGAGAATTTTGAAATCGGTTCAAATTCCCAAAATTTACGCTGACTGTTGGATATCTCTACTTTTACGCAGACTGTTGAGTATCCCGAACTCTACGCAGATGACCATTGGGTATCCCGAATTTTATGCAGACTGTTGAATATCCCAGATTTTACGTTTCTGTTCAAAGTATTTCAAATTTTGAAAATATTTGAAAACTTTGAAGGGGGTCTTATAGGAGCGTAAAAAGTGCTTCATGGACCAAGTCAAAGAAAGTTGCAGACTTTACGCAAGTCAAACAGAGTCAAACTCAGATTTTACGCGGAGATCAAACAGAGTAAAACTCTACGCGAGCTACTTTACGCGAGGGTCATCCTCAACGCCTTTACGCGAGGGACAGGCTGTCAAATTATGCATTTAATGCGCGTGATACTGTTCTGACATAATGATTTTCTGACAGCAGGATTGCACAGAAGCCGAAAAGATTTGATTTATACTAAACCCAACACTTGTCGTTTAGTGTACAGACGGGCTACTTTACGCTCAAGAGATTGCTTCTTTTACGCACGAAAGTTATTCGAGCTTTTTAGGCTCAAGGCTGTTGTGCGCGTAAAGTTTATTTGAGCTAATTTTACGCTCAAGGCTGTTTTTCAGCCACTTTACGCGGGAAGTCTATTTTGGGCTATTTTACGCCCAGTCTGCTACTT
This sequence comes from Iris pallida, assembly GCA_029216955.1. Classification (NCBI taxonomy): domain Eukaryota; kingdom Viridiplantae; phylum Streptophyta; class Magnoliopsida; order Asparagales; family Iridaceae; genus Iris; species Iris pallida. The sequence goes on from JANAVB010029216.1 coordinate 5,245,989, forward strand.
TACGCAGGAAGTCTATTTTGGGTCATTTTTACGTCCGATCTTTTCTGGCTATAGGAGAACGTGGTTTGCTTACGTGGTTTTCATGCCACACTTATTGAGGAACGTGTGTACGTGTTCTCCCCATTTTAATGAAGTAGTAGGACATGTGTCACCATGCGTAGAGATCAAAACTCTACGTGGGACACGTGTCATCACGCGTAAAGGTTGATTCTCATCGTGGGTGACAGTTACCAAACTTTGTTGCTTTTTACGCACAGAGGGTCTAGTCTATAAATAGACTTATTTTTCTAACACAGACATTATCAGAAGATATACAGGAGAGGAGATTTTGAGAAAACTCATACTTTCAGAGTGATATTCCCAGAAGCATTTCTTCAACTTTTTCTCAAGAACAGGGTGAAACAAAGAAGGAAAGCATTCGACTGTGCCATCAGTACCGTTGTTCGATACCTTTCTGGTGACTTAGTTCTTCCGATCGTTCGTCTTCTTCAAGCAGTTCTCTTCATCATCATTGTATGGTCCAAGGAACAAAGTGATCGCTCTCAGATCAGACTTCCATAGCAATACTTCCCAGAAACAACTTATACTTTTGTACTTTTTCTTGTTTTCTTTCAAAAGCCAATTTTTGGCATTTTGTTAAGTGGAACAAACTAAACCAACTTCAGCCCATCACACATCTATAAACTAACCCAGCCCAATACCTTTCTAAACTCACTGCTTGAGCCCAAAGCTAAAGAGCAGCCAGTCCAGCTCTTCCTTCCCAGACCCGACCCACAAGAGTAACCCTAACTTAAACCTAATCTCTTTCTCTCTCTTCTCTCATTCCATTTATTTCTCCATACTACTAAAATCTGTCAAATCAGCAATGCCAGAGGACGTCGCTAACTAGGGAAAATATGTCGCTAAATCCAATTGACGACATATTTAGCAACGTTTGGACGTAGTCGCGATTTACCTAGTCGCTAAACACCATGACGTCGTAATACGTCGCTATTGTGACGACAATTAGCAACGCAGACGCCTTGCTAATTCAGCGACTACAAGCGACGTAAAACGACTGCATTTGCCGACGTCAGTTAGCGATGTTTAGCGACGTTACATACATCGTTGCTGACCTGGCTTATGAGCTAAATGGCGACGTTTTGCGACGTTATACGTCGCTATAGTGCCGACACATAGCAACGTTTAGCGACGTCGTATTTAGCGACGTTTAGTGACGATCAGCGACGGGTTGAATAATAGTTAGCGACGTTTCGATACTTAGCGACGTTAACGTTCGTCGCTAGACGTCGCTAAACGTCACTGAACGTCGCTAAATTTGGTAAAAAATTAAAAAAAATACAGAATTTGCAGCAGCACCTAAAGCAGCATTTCCCTGGGTTCGTCGACCCCTTCTGTGGAACACTACTCAACACCGGCTGATCAGGAGGAGCATCACGAACACAAAGTATCAAATAATATGAAACACAATCATGAACACGTTTGAAACACAATATCATCAATCAACACAGATATATAAAAAATTTCAACAACAGTGTCAAACATAATGAAACACAATAACAATGTATGTATAAACACATAAAAGACCCAACAATTGGCCATCACACAACAATATATATATATGTCGACTACGGCTGATCAGGAGGAGCATCACCTCTCCTGGAAAGAAGGTAAGCATACTGCTCCGGTGTAAGAACCACCGACGATGATAAAGGAGGAGGCAATACAACCGCTGTAGAAGAAGGCAGTGTAACCGCTGGAGAAGAAGGCAGTGTAATCGCTGGAGATGGGTGCGTCCGCGTCTCCTCTAGGGCTAGCAGTCTGGCGCTGCATTGATCCATGCAAGCTGCAATCCTAGTAACGGTACCGTGAATAGACTCCTGCGTCCCCTGTACGTCCCTCACGGTGCGCTCGAGCTCGTCAAAGCATGCGATGACCGACGCAGCGTCCCCTTGCGCCTGAGACCCTGGCTGCTCATAAATCCTTCTCAACATATCGTCGCGCAGCTCAGTAATCTGGCGGGCAATGATATCCTCGACTCGGGACGACTCGGCCTGTGATGCTGTGAATGCGTACTGGCAGAGGGAGCCCTGGATGCCTGCGTCGCAACAAATGTGCCGTAGGACCCAGTACCGTAGTACGTACCTCTATGAAGACCACCAACGGCAGTCTTCCAGAGCTCGTCCTCCGACTGAGGCGGAGAGAGCTGCGATGTACTGACCCCTCCCTCTGTCGGTACACTAGCACTCGCACGCTCACGTAGCCTAACAAACTCGTCCTAGAAATTATAGTGCATCTCTATAAATCAGTACTTACCTAAATTAGCTTAATAAACGTCTAAAGTATTTAATTATTATTAGCTATATGGTTATCTGTATATTCTTCAAGTTGTGTTAAAAATTAACGAAATCTAAATTAGTACTTACATAGCTCTGAGTAGCCCGGTCGTCGATGAGCTTTCCGTCCTTCCTATGGGTGGCTAGGAAGATGGTCACCATGTTTGCGTCCTCACCCCTCTGTACCTGCGTATTTGATATATTTTATTCTTTAGTAAAATAGAAAATTATATACTCCAACTATCAATAAAATCTTATATATTGCAATAAATTACATACCAGACGACATAAATGCTCCGTCATAGGAATCGATCTACCACACCACTTTCCGGCCCTCGTCTTAGCCGCCTTCGCCTTCTCCGACCGCTCTCTGTACCGGTGCTCCTCAAATCGAGCCCTCATCGTGGTCTACTGGTCAGGCGTGATCCAACCAGCAATCGACTTTCCGGAGCACTGACGAGCTTTCTGATCGTCAATTGCATCACGGATCAACTTGGCGGCGACGGCTGGAAACTGCCTCTCAATCTGCTCGGCCCGGTGTGGTGGATAAAAATAAGTCCTCTACAAGAATTACAAATTAAAATAATAAGTTCTAAAAAATGCTTAAAATTATATTAATCATACTAAATTAACTATCTTTAATTACCTTGAAGTGGGCAAACCAGAATGCCTTCCTCTCTTCCGAGGCATCCGAGTAGTTGATCCACGGACCCCCATAGTTGGACCTCAGAAAGGAGCCCAACGCTCTCTGTACCGACGAGGGACGATATCTGTATACAACGATAATTATATATATATATATATATATATATATATATATATATATATATATATATATATATATACAGACATGCATAATATATATATACAGACATGCATAATATATATATATATATATATATATATATATATATATATATATATTATGCATGTCTGTATATATATATTATGCATGTCTGTATATATATATATATATATATATATATATATATATATATATATATATATATATATATATATATATATATATATATATTATGTATGTCTGTATATATATATATATATATATATATATATATATATATATATATATATATATATATATATATATATATATATATAGACGAGGATGGAGATTTGAAAATATATATATATATATATATATATATATATATATATATATTTAACTTACTTCGTAGGACCGTCGGCCCAAATCTCCATCCTCGTCTCGTCCTGAGGTGCGCATGGAGGGTCGCTCTGGTATGGATCCGCCCGAACGGAAGTAGGGACTACCACCTCCACCTGCTCCCCACCCGCTATGCTGCTGTCAGCGGTAGGAAGGCTAGGGGAAGGAGTATCAGCAAGCCTGGAACTGCTCATCCCAGGTGTACTGCCACCCGGACCTGCGACCGTCACTACAAAAAAAGTATCTTTTAGGGACGACACTATTAGGAACACCAGTCTAAAATGTCCTAAAAATGTAGTTCTGGGGAAGGTTATTTTCTTGGTAACAAAATAGTAGTATTTTTGGGACTAATTATGAAAATGGATCTCTGTTTGGGACTAATAAAACTTTCTTTCCCAAATAATCTATAATAATGTCCCAAATAGTTCGGCGGGAATACTCAGTATTTGGCAGCAATTGCCAAATTTTTAGGGAAAAACATTTTCCTCCAAACGTTCCCATCCCGACCGTTCGATCGGATGACCTAAATCTAGACCGTCCATCCCAAAACTATTTATCCTTTACTCATCATTTGATCAAAACCATTTCACTACACCAAAAGAGGAACGGACACTCCGGCACCACCAACTCGCTGGCCGAGATGGCCGACACCCTCCTCTTCGAGAAGGAGGTCCAGATCCTAGTGGCAACACCGACGGTGTCCAGGACCTTCTTTACTGCCCTTCTTGGCCTCCCATCGAGCCAGGTCATCAAGCTCCTCCATGACTCTGATCCCCCTTCGGCAACGATGACCACGATCCCTTGTTTGTCCTCATCCGCCACCGCTTGGCCTTTCCTGCTCTTCCTCGGCTGCTCTCCCATATTCCCCACAAATGACGTGCTGGTCGATCCTGTCGCCAGGTTCTCTGTCTTCACCACCGAGGAGGACTCCCCATCGCAAAAATGAAGGGGGATCCGACGGATTTCGACGATCGGTCGGTGCAGCTAGTTAGGAAGAGGAAGGAAGCGGGAGAGGACAAAGGTGAGTGAGGTTGAGAATCCAGGGTTAGCTTAGGGTTTTCTTCTAATTTTTTACTAAATTTTGGTGGTAAATTTTATTTAATTCTTTTTGGTGAAAGGTTCGATGGCTGAAAAGAATAACAAGAGCGCAGAGGAGAATATCAATGGCCATGACGAGAAGCGACTCATATGTCCACGTCCGGGCGAGGAGAGGACAAGCTACGGATTGCCACAACCTTGCGGAGAGAGTAAGCCATAATTAAACTCATTTATAGATTGAAGTTTGATTAGTAGTATCTTATAATTAATTAGTGTCAATTGATTGCTATTTTATTATTAGACGAGGAGAGAGAAGATTAATGCTAGGATGAAGATACTCCAGGAACTGGTCCCCGGCTGCAGCAAGGTTTGATAATTTGGTGATACTTAGAATCCAAATAAAATTTTCTCTTCATCACGTATGTTATACTTAGAATCCAAATAAAATTTGTTCTGATGGTTGTTTGTTCAATTATATGGTCCGAGTGTTATGGTTAGGTTTGGTTGTGTTAGGTTTTAATAAGTATTTGATTGTTTTATTTGCCATGAGTTCAATTACAACTTGCTCAATACCCTTTCGTAGCAATTATTGTGATCTTTTGTTTTTACAAAAATATACAATATTAGGTTTGTGCCCTATTTCTTGGTCCTTGCAATGTTTTAAGTCATCTCATAAATTTTGAAATTGCAGAGGTGTGTAAGATGATAATATGGCTCGAGTACTAACAGTATGGTAGAGCTTCTATGTACAAACTTTTTTTTTCCTCTTGGTAGTTAAGTAGTACTACGTACTTAACTAAGTTAGTATAGAACGATTGTCGATCGGATCCATTTATCCACTTGTCTTGATAGCTAAAAGTATGTTAAGGATATCAATAGGTTATATTTCCAAGTTGTAGCACACATCTAAAGCTACTATCAATATGCTTCAATGCTGATAAGTTGAACGAGAGAAATGCATGTCTTGAAAGGAAGGTTTACAGAACAAAACTATTCACCATAGGAAAGAATGACTCAAAGTGAAACACACGTAATGAGATGATGGAATGAGCAAAACCTTAGTCGGCCTGAACTATTGGTGGAACACTAATATGACTACAGGATGCTACTTGGCAAAATATGAAAAATAGGCATATAATGAACATCTTAGCTTTATTGTTGTTGGTTGTTCATTGGAGTATGTGATTTACTTTTGCTGTTGTTTTGTGGAATAAATTTAAAGTTATAGGATATTGATATCAAATAGTCAGTAAATTAACCTAATAATAATTATATTTATGATATTTTTAATTGTCTTAATGAACCTGTTGTTTTCTTTCAGGTACGTTTATCTTGGGTTATTTGACAGTGAAGTAGACGCTGCAAGGTCATTAAGCACTGAGACAATGAATAAATTTTTAGGAGTGCCAATCTCAACATATTTGTACAATCCAACACAGTTCTTTATTATGTTCTTCTTGGCTATCAGGGCTTATGACAAGGCAGCCATCAAATTTAGTGGAACGGAAGCTATCACCAATTTTGAACCTAATACTTATGAAGGCAAAATACTTTCTGAAGCTAATGATTACGGTATCAGAAATTTCGTGAAGCAATTTATTTTTTTAAATTTTACATTAAGTGTTTTTTCAACTGTAAAAACTAATTTTGTGGGTAAAAACTAATTTTGTGGGGTATTTTTGTAACACAGCCTTTGTTCACAATCTTGATCTGGACTTGAAGATTTCCCAACCTGATGCTTGTAGTCCAAAAAGGAATGGTGTCCCAGTAGGCGTTAACTTCCACTATGGTGTCATTGAAGCTTCCAGTGCTAGGGTAAATGTCTCTAATATCTAACCTTTTAAGATTTATAATATTATAGTAAAAAAAGGAACTTTACTTTAATAATATGTTGCTTTCAAGTTGTTCAACTTTTCATTAATATATACCTGTTCTTGTACATGTAAGTCCTTAAAAAAATTCTTTCTTCTCGTCTCATTCGGATTCTCAGCTCTCTTGCAATTAACTACATAACGACATTTTATTTCCGAATGGCTTTCTTTGAAAGAATACTACTTTTCTTGTTAGTTTAATTTCTTACATATTTCACTCATGCTGCTTAAAGGTTTCAAATACACAAGTAGATAAGATGAAAATGAATTTTAAAAAAATAAGAAAAGCCTAAAACTTATATAAACAACCCATAATATGAAGGTTACAACAGTATATAACCGTTGGTAAATGTAATAAAAAATAAAAATAAAAACCATTTCGTGCCTTCCATATGAATGAAAAAAGTGTTATTGGGGAAAAACTTTTTCTTTGCCCACAAAATTTCATGTGTGCCCTAAAGAGCTCTTCTTCGGCTGGTGATTCTTAAGAGTTCTCTTCTCCCGACTGATGCTTCTCCCGGCTCCGAGCACCTCTCTCTCTCTCTCTCTCTCTGTGAAAGTAAATCTCTCCCCCCTTTCTAAAGTTGAAGCCATAACACTTTTTCATTCTCCCCAGTTTTAAGGTAAGTATAATTTTGGGCCAAATTTTCCATTCCCCTCTTATCAATTATTTCAAGTTATAGAAAGACATTTTGAAGGTATGCTAACATAATCTAGTTTAAAGAGATATCTAGTTTAAAGAGATATGATGGTGATTTATGTGAATATTTTCATATTTTCATGATTTTTAATAGGTATTTGTCTATCGGTACTCGCATGTCGTATTTGATCTGTATTTGGTATGAAAACATGGATTTGATGGCGATTTATGTGTAGACGCTCTATTATTAAGTTAGTGGTTTTATAGTGATCTTGTATATGATATGATTTTCAAAGTTTCTTGATAAGGATCCAAGGTTCATGTTTTGGATGCTAATTTTGTGAATATTTGAACTTCTGTTAGCTTGATAATATTCTTAAATGTGGTATTATGTTATTCTTTTATGTTTATGTATGGTTCAGTTATACTGAGAATAGTTATTCCCAAGATACGGTGCTTCTTTGTTCCCTAGAATAGTTATTCCCTTAACTTGGAATGCAACAACATCACTGATATATGTTTGGTACATTTAAAAGGTGAACCTCCAATATCTTCTTGCATGCCCATTTGTTGCAAGATATTGCTGATAGAAGTTTGATTCTTAAAGCTTAGAATGTTGAACCCAAAGGTTGGAAAGGGTTCAAATAGTTCTGCATCATTTATACTTCCACTGTGTATAAATAGATCATTTACCTTTCCATAAATCCAAGAAATACGATACTAGCATACATGACACTTTCTACTTTTGGTGCAAATTAAATCAAAATGCTGATATATGTAGTCATTATTAGTTAATTTGGTGTTGTATATTTCTACTCATGATTTTATTCAAGTCTTTTTTGTCAACCTTGGAGATTTTGCCTCCTTTTCACCTAGATAGTATTGATACTTTTGTACAATCTTTTTATTCACTTGGATTACTGCTTTTTTGATACATGCCTCCCTAGGGGTCCTTATAACGAGCACTCTGTATCAGTTTGGGGCTGTAAGGAAATAATATGACTTTGGGTGATCTTATTTCAAAATTAGCAGTCTAAGGAAACTATATCTTAAACTTTTTCATTTCTTCAGTGATCCTGAAGGTATTCTACATGCTTTGTGTTGAAAATATGTTCTTTTAATCAGAAATATAAAGGTAGTTGATATTGACTTGTGCCAATATTATTCTTATTTGTCATGTTTACATTTTCCCTCACATGCTAGAATCTGGTTGAAGAGATAGATAAGAAAATAAGAGAGCTACAAGACAATGTTGCAGCTATCAATTTTAATGCAAATAGCAGAATAGGGCAGAAGTTAATGGCCAAGTGTAGAACTTTGCAAGAGGAAAATGAGGAGATTGGGGCAATGGCTTCTGAAGGAAAGGTAAGTTCTGTGAATCATTTATATCTAGCACTTCTAGTGAATTCAGACAATTATATCAACATTTATTGTGTATTGTATTCTTCCTTTTCCCACGGAGAACAAGAAATTGATGTTGGAGTTTGATTTAAGGGAGTCATTTCTTATATATATGTACATGTTACAATTAGTCCTTTTATTTTTACTGTCCTTTGCAGGACTATGTTACTTGATATCTATATGCATGTGTGCATACTCGCTCATCCACTCATATATTCACGATTATACATTTTGCCCCCATCTTTACTTTTCCATACATGCATTTATTTAGCTGGAGCCACTTAAGAACTGTACTAGCCTTCAATTGTGGCAGTCCAGCCACAGGCTTCATTGAGTTTCCTTTGTAAAAATACAAAAAGAAAAATCATAACTTGGCATTGCCAGTATATTTCAAATCATAACATATAATAGAAAGTTGGCTAATGCCAGGAAACTTCCAGAATCTAGATTCAAGCATGGTTTTGACTGGAAGTCAGGATCAGTGTTTGGATCGTAGTATTTTGATACTAAAATCCAATGCATGCATTATTTAGAAAAGCATAATGATTTAAGCTCCCTTAAGCAATGTGAAGGATATGAGTGTTATGCTTTTTAATACCGAGAGAGAAGATATGATCGTGGATTTGGTATTTGTTATTGTAGAAATATTGTAAGCAGGTAATATTATGTGTAATTTAGTTCAATGTGAAACTAAAATCTTCTTGTGTATTTGTTGTAGAAACATAATGGCCTTGGTAGATCCTATAGAAGGTATAGTGTAGTGCATGTTTCATGCACAAGAAATAAGACTATTTCTCTTCTGTTTGGCTTTCTTATTGTCTCGACTCTGATGAATACTTTAATAGTCTAATCTCAAGATCACTATATGTATATACCTACATACTCACATACATGTCAAACAAGCAAATCATCTCATTGGATGATTTATACTGCTCATAAGCATACTCGTCAAGTAATCAAGGTCCTACTTCTGGAAAATGAGTTGTTGTGTTGTCAAGAATACTAACGTGGAGCATCTTTAGGATACTGGGCTTGTGGTCACTGCTTCGACACTTTGCGAGCTATCTAATTGAAAAGTTGTACAAATTGGTATGTACAGTTTGGAACTTCTTCTCTTTCTTTTTTACTGGTTTGTACAGTTAGCAAGTCCTTGCTAATATATTGGCATGTCTTAATTTCATTTGTAGGCCCTTCAAAAGCATTCTGGATTTACTTAAATGATGGACGACGACTCTTATGGGGAAAATATTTTGGGATAATTTTGTGAAAGTTAAATAGATGATTCATAAACATGGTGTCGTGTTTAATATTTTTGGTTCATTTTGTAAGTAGTGGTAGAGATGGTGATGGGTTCATTTTGTAAGTGATGGTGTGGGTGATGTATTGTGTTTTGGATGTATTTTGTAAATTATGGTAAATGATGCTTAATGTTAAGCTTTTTTTTGTTGTTTACCAATTGAGCATTATAGTTATATATGGATTTTGTTGTCTTCTAATTAGTGCAATATGTTTTTCTATTTTGTAAATGATAGTAAAGAATACTTTACGTTAAGCTTTTTTTGTATGGGAGCTCCGACTCCTGGAGATATGTTTGAGGACAAGCTCAACAACGGCACGCGGCCATGATCATCTGAACTTTGTTATTTATGTATTTAAATTGTAAGTTTTATAGGTGGAAAATGCAAAGAATAATTTTAAACTTTTGGGACGGTTATGCAATTGTCCTAGATATAAACGACATCCTTTTGTGACGCAGGCAATAACTTTTAGGACGAATGTTATTCGTCACAAACTCTTATATTTTGGGACAGTCTAGTAAACCGTCATAAACATATAATAATTCAACCTCTTTTGGTACGGTTAGGTTTTTTGACCCTAAAACTAAATTAGGACGGCTTTTTTCGTCCTAAAACTTTTTGCCACGCCACCCTAATAGCACCGTCGAATATCGTCCTAAAATTCGTCCCAAATTACGATTTAGGACTGACTTAGGCCTTTTAAAGACGAATTTGTTGGCGTCCCAAAAAAACACTTTTTTTGTAGTGCGTATGGTACAATGGAGTGCTCGGGTCAGGCGATGGTCCGGAGCCATCTTATGGTAACGGAGCTGTCTGCCCACCTAAGGACACGGCTCGTCCTGACCTATCTCCATGTCGTCCTGATATGCCTCCGCGTCGTCCTGCCATGCTGATAATAACATATGATTAAAAATATAAATAAATACAATGACAGTTTAAAAATATCTGCATACATTGGAGTTCATAAGTTAAGTTTATAAAAATCAGAATACTAATAGAAATGATCATAGTTCATAATTTAAGATTACAGAAATATGAATACATTAAAATCACAGTTTCTCAATCATCCTCTGAAAATTCATCTTCTTCGTTTGCCTCCTCCTCCTCATCCTCTTCCTCTTCCTCCTCATCGTCACTAGCATCTCCTTCGTCTTCCCCTTCGGATACTTGTACCTCTTCTACACAAGTAGATATGAAATAGAGAACTTCTGCTAAGTCGACATCAACTGTATTAGGTACAAGAGGCAGCTCGTCCTCCTGATAAGCCACTTCGTCGATATCGTAGGTATTTCTGGCTTTAGTCTTGCATACTGTCCACCAGTCGTACCTCGTTGTTCCCCGTCTAGGATATGTTGTAAAATATACGAGTTGAGCTTGACTTGCTAGGATAAATGGTTCGTATCCTTGGTATCGACGACGGTAGTTAATATCCACAAGACCATGCTTGTCAATTTTCCATCCTTGATCTTGTATCGGATCGAACCAATCAACTTTGAACAACACGATCTTGGCAGGCTCTATGCCATAGTTGTACGTCAATTCCACGATCTCCCGTAAGACGCCATAGAAATCATTGCCTGGAGTGACATCTTTGTAGTTTGTAGATTTGATACACAAGCAACTATTTTTTGTGGAATCAAGATCCAGGAAGCTATCTCTGATGGAAGCATTTGTTGACTTGAACTTAAACCCATTCACGCAATAACTTGGCCATATTTTGACTGCATAAATTGGTCCCTTGGCAAGAGTTCTAATAGATTCATTCTCAAGGATGACGTCCGGACGATCGACCTAAACACGAGAAGATACAAAATCAAGTTCAATGTTAAGTTATTTCTTGTGCAAATACAAATGGAGGAAGATTCTAACTAGCTTCTTACGTACATATGCATTCAACCAAGACGGAAAATGAAGTCTCATTTCTTCTTCTACTTCTTCATCTGCAATATATGGTCTACTTGACCTCACATCATCATTAAATTTGCTGAAAACCAATAAATATCGGGATATACTCGTTAAATTATAATAACGTAATCAACAAATAGATGACTTGAACGTTGAAGATTTTTTCTTACCAGTCTAGCTTTTCCACTTCATCCTCCTCGCTGTTGAGTAATATATATAACTGGGCAGCCCTTAGTTCCTCATTATTCAAATATCTCTTTTTCAGTTTTCCAGAAGGCTTTCCAAGAGCATTGAAGACTTTCAATAATGCCTCATTATATTCTATATCTCCATCGTCGTTCCTCGGAGCTCTTGTTCTATTTGTAGCAATATGAGGCTTGAAATACATTGAACAAAAGTTTGTAATCTCCTCAAGGACATAGACTTCACAAATAGAACCCTCGACCCGTGCCTTATTTTTTACCTTCTTCTTCAGGTGGTTTAGATGGCGCTCGAACGGGTACATCCACCGATAACCGACGGGCCCACCAATACGTGCCTTATAGGAATGATCAATTGGCAAATGCTCCATAGAGTCGAAGAATCCAGGAGGGAACACCCACTACAACAAAAAACCCTTTTAATGACGCTCGACAAGGAGTTTTAATGACAGCTGATACATAAGCGTTATTAAGTTGAAAAATACCTTTTTTCTATGACGGTTTGGGCTAATTCTGGGCTTTTTATAACGTTTATAAAATAAAGCGTTATTAATAGTTTAGAGCGGTGGCAAACTTGTAATAAACTTTCTGTAATATATTCCATCCCCCCTCTGATTTTACTCAGAAGAACTCTCATTCTCCTTCTGCCCCCTCTTCCCTCCTCTCCCCAAACCCTAAAATTTCCCATCTCCTCCTTTCAATCTCCCACAAACCCTAACTCTAGGTCTCACTCTAAACCCTAGCTCTAGGTCTCACTCTAAGCCCTAAGCCCCCAACCCCTCCTCCCACGAACCCTAAGCCCTAAGCTCCCAACCCCTCGCTCGTCGACGGAAGCGGCAGCGGCGAGAACGATGTGGTGGGTCGAGGTCGTCCAGGCGTTGTGGCTTTGGGTTCAGAAGATCGGAGAGGTCGGTGCTCATGATGAGTGGGACGACGCTCGGTCGAGAACAGGAAGTGGAGTCGGAGGAGGGCTCGGGAAGACGTAGGCTCGGGATCCGGTCGGGGTTGTCCTCGGCACGGAGACACGTCTACATCGACGCTGGATCACAAACCCCATCTAGGTATCTACTCCCTCTATTTTTTTCGATCGGTTCTGATGGGAAATTAGGTTAATTTTTTTCTTGTAGCTATTGGATTCTTGTGAATTTAGAAAGTTTGTATTTTTTTATTGAAATATAATTCTTGTGATTCTGATGGAAAATTAGGTTAATTTTCTTCTTGTAGCTAGGAGAGGCGGCGGTGGCTGAGCCCTTGGCGTCTCAAGCCGAAACGATCACCTGTAAATTTGCTGCGGCCAGACTTCGATTTGAATTTTTTTCTTCTACAGAAGAGGTAATTTCTCTACGACAGCATTTTGCTCTTATTTATAGGGTTTTTTTGTCTCAATTGTTGAGATTTGTTGCACTGTTGTAATTTCAATTATTTGTTCCTACTTTTTGCTGGATTTGACAGGATTATAAGAATAATTTGTTTTTGTCGGAAATCTTATTCAAGGTGTCCGCATCGGTCCGTATTGGATACTTATAGTCCGATACGTACCGATACAATAAAATTTCACTGTGTATATACTTTTTCTTTTCCTGGAGTATCGGATCAGACACTTACATCGACATTTACTTTACAACATGAAATGCTTGTGCGATATTTTATTTATTAAGTAAAATATTTATCTAAGTATTACTGAAGAAACTTTTTGTGGATAGATAAAACAGTAATGATAATGTCCAACATAATTTAAAAATGGTTAGTGTTAGATTACTTACTCCTCAAGGGACACAGAGTCATCAATGAGGTTAAACATTTTGGGAAATAAAGGAAAAAAGTGCTGCTTAATTCGAGCATGTAAAGCAGTAGCTTCAGCTGAAATTAGTTTCTATAAACAGTTCGTTTTTTTATGTTCCTGATATGTATTGCATTAGAAGCTAAGTTATTTTGGCAGCAAGTTTAAATTTTGTTTCTTTAAGAGGAATAGGCCAAGAACATTTTATTCCTCTGTTGGCTCCACATTTTGCTAGCCTCACTAGTCTGACTCTTACTTATAGTTGATCCAAAATTTATAGTAACCGGATAATTTAATAGCGATAAACTAATAACCTCGGTTAAATAATATTTTTGGCTGGTTTCAACTGGCCAATAATGAGCTAAATTAACAATTTGCTAAATTTGTAAAATAATACATTATATAAAAAAAGTTATATGGATCCCACATAAAATATAAACTATTAATTTTCTGATATACATCATATTTATGATTTATAGACATTCGAAAAATATGACTGAATTATTGTTTGTTTCTTCTTAGAATTGACGTCACATTGAATTTTATCTATAACTCTTTTTTTAACATGGTAAAAAATTCTGGAGTGATTTCTCATATAAAAAAATTATGCAATGCTATCTTCAGCTTGAGAACTAGTTCTTGTATGTATCATACATTGTGTTATTATAATTTTTGTTTATTTAAATAGAGTTTTTACACGGTTAAATGTTCATAAAATGATATATTGTATTACATTGAGACTGTATGCATGAGAGGCATCTGGTTAATATCAGTTTCAATGGATGTCATTGACAATGAACATGTCCAGTTGCCACAGTAGTATCAAATATATTTGTCTATCATTGTACTCCTGGCTTGGGAAGCATATATAGATATATAATAAAAGGACAATTTAAATGAAAATACAAACTTTGTTATGCTAGAATCAAAAGGGTCCCAAGATGCATGCAAAAGGCATATATACATATAGTAGTTACATATCTGATATGATACAAAAGTTGTTCACTTATACAAACAATGCTACAAACAATCAAGGAAGCTTGATGACTCCTTGGGTACTTTATCGTAGGACCTTGTATTATTTGATAATGTAACTTCTATCAACTTTGTTGAATGAGGTCCTAAAGTGGATATGGACTGTTATAAGATATATGCGAACCTGCCAGACGGAAATTACAATTAAATCGAATAATAGACTGTCAGTTCATGTTTGTGTGCTGTGCTAAAAGCTATTAGCATGAGAGGCAAAATTTAGACATTGCTGCTTGAGAAGATCAACCTTGTTTGTTTTACTCATTTCTCTTGATATTTCATGATTAGATTTGATTTTTAGGCCTGACAATTATATGGACTGATTTGGTTTTCTTTTTTTCTCAGGATTTCACTGGTGTTCCGGCTGTCGTTGATCTTTCATGATTATTGATTATGTGGCCAAGTTTTGATGTGGACAATTTTGGTAGTTGTAAATATCTATATGTATTTGAATATTCTATTTTGATAATGTAATGAAGATGTTGATATGTACTCTATTTTGAGAAATATAATAAAGATGGTGATATATAATGTTAACTTTTTGGAATGTAATATATACTGTGCAGTATAGAGCATTATAAATATGCTAATTTGAATAGTATAAAGTGTTATAAATGTGCTGCATTGAGCCTATACATATTATCTATTCATGACGTTTTAAAATTGTTCTGAATTGTGCACTATATATTAACTATTCATAACGTTTTTATAGAAACTATTCATGACGGTTATTTTATGACGCTTTTAAAAAACATTTATAACACCCGTTTTCATAACGGTTGCTGTGAAAAAAAAAGCGTCATGGTTGGTCATTAATGACGGTTTTTAGCCGTCATTAAAAGGGTTTTTTGTTGTAGTGACCCTCTCAAGCTTACACAATATTACTGCAATGTCCTTCTCCTACTTTTTAAGCCGATCGACGAGCAACTTAGTAGAACAAAGATCTCGCTAAGCTCTGTCAGTGGATCCCAAACGACCAGAGGTAAGAATTTTTGAAATGCAATCGGGATTAACCTCTCCATAAAAACGTGACAGTCGTGGCTCTTTATACCCTGTAGTTTGTTCTCCTTCGGGTCAACACATCTTCTCAAATTCGATACGTACCCGTCTGAAAATTTTAGGCCCTGGATCCACCTACAAAGTTTACCTTTGTCCTCCTTGTCTAGTGAGAAAATGGCCCTGGGCTGCTTATACTTCCCACTGCCTTCCTTTATCAAATGCAACTCTGGACGTCTACATATTTCTTCTAAGTCCAACCTGGCCTTGGGATTGTCTTTCGTCTTCCCCTTTACGTCTATCACAGTATTTATTATATTGTCAAATACATTCTTTTTGATATACATGACATCCAGGTTATGTCTGAGCAGATGGTCACTCCAATATGGTAGGTCCCAAAATATACTCCTCTTCGTCCAGTTGTGAGCGCGGCCAAATCCATCACACTTGTACCCCACTGTAGGCTCTTCAATAGCACTTGACAATTCTTTAACTTCCTCTCATATCGTGTCCCCGGACCACCGTGGCGGTGGACTGGACTTCTCTACCACGCCAACACGAAAAGCATTCCTGTTCCTCCGGTACAGATGATCCTTTGGCAGGAACTGTCGATGACAATCGAAGAAGCACGATTTTCCTCCGTGTTTCAAATGGAAAGCCTTAGTGCGATCCATACAATACGGACATGCGAGACGACCATGGGTGCTCCAACCCAATAACATTCCATAGGCCGGGAAATCATTGATGGTCCACATTAGTGCGGTCCTCATCTGAAAGTTCTGCTTTCTGAAAACATCATATATGGTTGCACCTACTTTCCATAACTGATTCAGCTCATCTACCAAGGGCTGTAAGTACACATCGATGTTCTTCTTCGGGTTCTTCGGACCTGGAATAATAACAATTAGGAACATATAAGGAGTCTTCATACACATCCAAGGCGGCAAGTTGTACGGAGTAACAATCACAGGCCAACAAGAATATTGTGAACCCGAAAGTCCAAATGGGGTAAAATCGTCGGAGGAAAGCCCCAATCTGACATTACGTGGCTCCGAAGCAAAATTGGGATACACTCGATCAAAGTGCTTCCATGCTTCCCCATCGGATGGATGATCCAGTACTCCATCTATTTGTTCCCACTTGTGCCAACTCATATTATCAGCTGTCTCCGTTGCCATAAACAACCTCTGCAACCGTGGCGTCAAAGGCGAATAGTGCATTGAATCTGTTGGCTTGCGTGCACCAGAAGTCCTTGTTGTACTAGTTGCCTTGAAGCGATCGACACCACAAAATCTGCAGGCGTCTTTATCCTTGTCGTCCTTATAGTACAACATGCATCCGTTGCGGCATGCATCAATTTTTTCATACCCCATCCAGAGCGATCTCACCATTCTCTTGGATCGGTAGAAGTCTTTAGGTAACTTGCCACCCTCCGACAATATATCTTTAATTAACTCCAGGATTCGGTTGTAGCATTCTTGAGACATGTTAAAATCTGATTTTATGCTCAACAATCTTAAAATCACCTCCAACGGTGAATGGTCATCACAACCAGGATATAAAGGAGTCATTGTATTCTCCAGCAACTCCATGAACTTTGCAGCATCGACATTCGGTGCCTCCTCAGCTGCATATTGATTGTTCGGATCGAAACCAGGCCCCGCAGTATCGAAAACCATGTTCGTCCACCCTTGGTCGTAATCAGCATGCTCGTGGACATCTACATAAGGCTCCACATAAGGCTCCGGCTCGGATGCTAAAGGCACAAGTTTACCGTGTGCGGTCCACTGATAATAATTTGGCATGAAACCCCTCGAATACAAATGAAATGTCATATCCACTTCCGAATGATATTTCAAGTTGCGACATCTCACACATGGACACTTAATTTTTGTACGGTCCATGTACTGAGGGAATGCCTTGACAAACTGCAGGAACTGTTGCACACCCTGTATAAATTCATCCCGCACATCGCACTTGTCATCAGGATGACGATTGTACATTCACAAACGGTTCCGCAGATATAATTCATATCCATTTTAAGATAATTCTGCAAAGATTGACACGGATAGTAATTCATCAGGATGACGATTGTACATCCACAAACGGTTCCGCAGATAGTAATTCATATACATTTTAAGATAATTACTGCAGAAAGTGAAGAATGGCTCAGAACACAAACCGAAATTTTATGTTTTTCAACGATATATTTCACATGCTTAATTGCCAAGTGTAGGGACGAATGGCTCAGAACGTAACCCAAAATTCAGTCTAGCATATATTAGTGTGAATCATCTATGTTCTGTACATATGGTGTAGTATATGTTCTTATCGAATCTAGTATCTGAAGAATGTAACAGAATCAATAAGATGAACCCACAAAATGTAATACTAAGACATTATCTACTACTAAAAGATGTAGTGTTAGGTTGTCGTATCATCATTGCCGAGTGGTGGGGGTCGGAGGACAGTCAACTTTATCTACGGATACATAGTTTCTGCCTCGCCAGTCGAATGGCTGCAGGGACTATGTCCTGATCACGATGTCGTACCGTAGATTAATGCAAATTCCTTATAGAAAATGTCGTACATAAATTTCTGCCTCGCCAGTCGAATGGCTGCAGGGACATTATCTGGCTGGTACATGTAATTCAAAATCATATTAATGGGACAGTTACTTCTAAACCCAGACACACCCCTCACATTAGAAATATGTAATTCAAAATTAGACCCCAATGGAGACGGCCTACTGTCCTCACACAGCTTATAATAATATAGAGAATCCACGAATGTAGAGAATCAACGAATGAACAACAAATGAACAACAATCCAAATATATAGAAAGCCAATACTCAATAAACCGATATGATCATTTAAGCCAAAATTAGACCCCAATGTAATTCAAAACCCAGACACACTCCTCCTCATCACACAGCTCAAAATCAGACCCCCAATGTCCTGATCACCATGTCGTACCGTTGATTAATGCAAATTTCTTATAGAAGCTGAACTAAAAATCAAGGCCAATGGCTAACCACATCAGTTTTGATTATGAGAAGCTGCTGCTGCTGCTGCACCAAATCATGGATCCATATTTTTCCAAACTCATATTTTTTTGATACCAAACTCATATTTCCCGATACCAAGCTCAAACTCCAAAATGAAAAACTTATCAAGCTCGAGCTCGAGCTCGAGCTCGATTAATTCTAGTCAAGCCAAGCTCAAGCTTACAGTATTGGTGTCTAGGGGGTTATGTGTTAACAGTATACATGGTATACTGTTAAAGAGGGGCCTAACAGTATACATAGTACCGTTGATTAATACAAACCAAACATGCATCCCATAAATCCCAGTTCATCTAAACATTATCACAGACATGTATACATGTAAACATCAATTAATTAAAATTATTAGTCAATTTATTCTTCATTTCAAAACCCTGAAAATGCCCAGAAAACTCCCAATATCAGTAAATAGGGCTCGAACCCTAAATTGGAATTCGAATCCTAGCAAAACATCAAATTGACAGTTGATATGAGTCGTGTACATATATAGGTGTCATACTGTGAGTCTCGTGTCCACACAGTAGGACACGACGTGTCCAAACCAACAAAATCACAAAACATACACGTACAGACTGCTGCTTGTGCGACGAGTCCATGCTCTCGTGGACATAAACTAGAAGCGAGAGAGCTAGAAGACGAGAAAAAACTGGGAAGCGTCGGAGCCGGGGCGGCGGGGACAGGGGAGTGTGTGTGTGTGAGAGAGAAAGAGAGATGGGGGAGCTACCTGAGGATAAGGGAGGAGGAGGAGGAGAGGAGAAGGCCGGAGGAGGGAGATCGCTGGAGGAGCGCCGCGGAGGAGGAGCGTGCAAAAAATTGAGGGGGGAAATTTGTAAATGAACGAAAAGGAAACCCTCGCAGCCTATATGAAACATTTAGCGACGTCCGAAAAGGACGTCGCTAAACGTCGCTAAAATTTAATATACGGCGACGCCGCTTAAATTGCGTCGATACGAGTCGCTACATCAGTGACGTGTACCGACAAACTTGCGACGCAGGTTCCCATTTAATAAACTGTAGTCAGTAGACATCGCTATTAGTCGCTTTTGGCGACTAATAGCGACGTATTAGTAAAACGTCGCTAAACTCCCAAAAATTAGCGACGTTCTTTCTTGGAGTCACTAAATTCGTCGCTGATTTGACTTATTTTGGTAGTGCCAGCCGACCCTAAGAATCCCATTCTCTTCTTCCTCCTCTACCAGACGCACAACCTAAGCTAACCTTTCCTTCTTCTCTATTGCTCTATGATGAAACCCTAACCCTAATTCGACTCCTTCTCACACCATCTCTCCAGGAAAACCCTAAAATCTCTTCATTTCCTTTCTAATGGTTCGAAACCCTAATCTCCAGTCATCTCTTCTTCAAAAACCACCCGCCTCCTTCATCTTCTCCACGAGGAGAAACCCTAACCCTAGGTCTCAGCTTCCTCTTCCTCTCACAAAACACAAACCCTAAAATTAATCTGCATACTTCATCCCTTCATCTCTCCAAACCCTAGCTGCATAGCCACCCATACCACAGAAATAAAAGAAAACGAGAAGAGTAGAGAGGATGAGCATATCGAGGCGAGGCTTAACTAGATGATCGATGATGAGCACTCGGCGGCGGCTACGCGTAGATCCGGCTCGGATGCCGGCTCCCGATGGCTCAGTGCTCCGATCTATGGCAGTGGCACCAACTACGATGAGGTGGCTCCTCGAGATCCGGAGGGCCAACACAACTTCCAAGGCGGCGACACGATCCACGAGACGATGCGGTCTTCAAGTAGTCGACTCTGCAATCGAGGTGGCTCCTTGCCCCATGAGTCATCGTTGTTGACGAGAAGGCGGTGCGGCCCAGTGGCGATGGATGGCTCCGGTGCCGTGGTGTGGCGGTGACGTCTTCAGGCGGCGGTTGTGGCTCGAGGCAGTGTCTTCCACTCCGTGGTGGAAGCAACATCCAGATCTGGACTCGTCAAGGCGGAGTGAACCCCTCGGTGGTGTAGTGGTTCGATCTATGGTGGATCTGTCGACAAAATTTCTCAGCGAGGACGAGATCTGGCTCTCCGGTGATATGGAGGTCCCTGGGGGTAGTGGTGAGGAACTTCGATGATGTCGAGCCATCGGAAAACGGTGGTATTACGGTGGTGGATGGCCGGCGAACTCACGACAGTCCACGGCGGTGGCGGTGCTCAGCCAGAACAGTGAGGAGAGAGAGAATGTACAATGGACTGATGTGTCAGTGGTGGCGTGGACTGGACACTGTGATGTCAGAACTGTACTATTTATAATAAAATATTAGGGTGGCATAGTTGTAAATAGGTATAGATCTGGGGGCAATAGCTAATGTATGTAACAGAATTCAGTTATAACTACCAGCTATAAATAATTAGTTAATAAACAAATAAACTGATTACAGTAATTAGTTAAAACAACAACCAACTGATAGTTCTATAGAAAAATTATTTTCTTAAACATAATTAATAATAACTTCAAAATTAGTTAGTATAATACAATATTATATGCAGAGAGTAATTAACAGCAGGGATAATTTAGTTAACAGAATAAAACCTAAATTAATTTTAAGTACCCTTAAATTAATATCAAAACCTAGACTAATAATTTGAACCAGCTTTTAAGAAGATGCACTAATTTATGTTTATAAAGAAATCATTATAAGAGCAATGTCTTAAATAATAACAGACTTGTATATTACCCACTCAACTAGAATTCTTTGAAAAACTAAACTCACAAAAATTAGGTACAAGGGAGTTACAAATCTACCCCCTTACAAAACTTTCGTCCTCAAAATTTCAAGAGTTTGATAGAAATGTACAAAATCTAGCAAAATTTATTAAAGACAACAAAAAGTCTAAATAACTTTTATTTAGGTAGCAAAAGTAACAAGGACTAACAGGTAGTCACTAGGCACTATGAAAGACAGTAAAGTGACAAGGCTTTAGAGACAAGTCTCGAATCAAAGAAAATCTACTACAAGCAATATAAAGGAAGAAAAGATCCATGGTCTTCATCGACCATGCGAGAGTGCCTCCAGTCTTTATTACTCATCCGAGATTGGGATGGTCTCCACATTTTTCAGTCGTCAAGTGGTAGACTCGTCCGTCCGGCTGCGCTCCCTGCGGCTGCTGATTCTGGATAGATGGGTCCTTCTGCTGTGCTCCTCGTGCTGGTCCCTGGCGAGTGAAGGCGGTGGGGCAGTTCCTCACTTGGTGAGTAGCAGATCCGCAAACCAAGTACTGCCCTAGTCTCTTGCGACATTCTTCAACACGGTGTCCCGGTCTCTTACAGTACACACAAGGAAACTGGGTCTAGATCTGTCTCTGCTGCCTCGGCGATATCGGAGCTCGAACACGAAGATGATGCTGCTACTGGAGTGCTGGCCGCTGAGGGGACCTCGGCTGAGTGTTGGTCCTCTTCGGTGGACCCTGGGAGCTACTGGCGCCAATGTCTCTGTCCTGCTTGGCCTGTGGCTTCACGTCCTCCTCGAACTTTGTCTCATTCTCAACTCCTTGGGCAACCTTCAGGATGTCTGCATAAGTCGTCACCCTGCTGATGATGACCGCCTGGCGAAGCTCTCGAGTAAGTCCCTTCTTGAATCTTCGGGCTCTCTCCTCCGGGGTGCTGACTAAGCTCTCCGCAAAGCAGTTGAGGCAGCTAAACTCAGAAGTGTACTAGGCCACGGTCAAGCTTTCCTGCTGCAGTGCCTCGAACTGATCCCGAAGCACATCTCGATCAACCTCCGGGAAGAAGTTCTCTTTAAACAGACTCTTGAAGTCCGTCCAGAGAAGTCCGAGAGCGGCTAGCTGAGGCTCCTCTCTGTACCAAGCTCTGGCAATGTCGAACAGTCGCATGCTGGCGACCTCCACCTTTAGATCTTCAGGAATCCTCGCCATCTTCAATAATCTTTCGGTATTTTCCAGCCACTCGTTTGCATACAAGATTCCCTCATTGTCCCAGAAGTCCAGCGGGCAGAGGTTCTGATAGTCTCTGACAGTCTCCGGTCTCGGTGCTGGTGGTGCCGACGGAGCTGGTGGAGCTATTGGAGCATCCCTCGATCGAAGTGCGTTGGCGATGGTAGCTGCGAACTGCGCAACCTGAGCGCTCTGAGCATCGATCAACTTCTGGAAGATCCCCATAAGCTGCGTGCTCTCGAGAGTGATCATCTGTGGAAGCACAATCGTCGGAGGAAGCGGAGGAGGCGGTGGAAGCTCCGGTGCGTCTGGTGCAGGCTGTTCACTGGTCTCGGTGTTCTTCGTGGCGACCATCCTGTAATAGAAAATAAACTGTTGATTGCTATATCCTAGAAAATAATAAACAACCTAGAAAATCATAAGTACAATCAGACTTAGATACAATAACTATAACCATTTTTCCATGGATCCTATGCTGTGATGAGTTTTCCTTAGTTTCAAGGGTCCTCCAATAGCACTTTATAGCCTAAGTGCCATTAGGAAAGACCTGCATGGGCCACCACTAAAAATATGTCACGACCCGCTCCCGAATATTCGGATACGAGTCGGACACGTCCAGCCTTCGTCGATGGACACGACGAAGTAAGCTGTAACAATGCTAAGGAAAACTCCAAATCACAATGTAAATAAATCATCACAGCTTCTATAAACGTTTCCAGAAAGATCACCATAATCCACCAATCAATTTATACAATGTCATCCGGAGACAAATTCGGTAAAATAAAATACAATAATGAATCTCAAAATACAATCTCCAGAAAATAAAATACAAGTAATTAACTAAATCCTGCACTCCAATGATGATATCCAGCTCAATATAGCCTCAAGCACCTGCAACGATCCTGTCAGAAAAAGAGCAATGTACAACCCCAACAAGAAACAATCTACAATGTAATATGAAATACAGGATAACAATATGGACTACAATATGAAACAATGTACAAGAACTAGAATATGAAACTGAAGTACAGGAATGGAACAATGAACACGACAATCAATATGGACAAGACAATGAACACGACAATATGAACAAGACAATTAACACGACAATCAATACAAGTGTGAATTTTGAAATATTAAACTAATGTGTGACCGGCTGAGAACCACAATCCACAATTCACAATTCTATAAGGTTCGGCTTAATCGTACGTGAGGTATACGATTAGGCTACTCACAATACCTAGGTTGGGTGTGGTCACACACTAGTCAATATTTCCTCCAATCCCGCAAGAAACAATGAGCCACAATACAATGAACAAGGCACAATACAATCGTGTATATCTCGTGTCCGATATGAGAACATGAAGTATGGCAGGAAACAAAGTAAAGAGTTCAAGTCGGTATACTTGCCTTGCTTTGGTTGCACGAGAGTTGTAGAGCATGAATCTGAAATGATCACCTGGTATTTTGGTACAAGTTGTTAAGGTTTAAACAATGTTATTTTAGTTCAACATTATGACTATTCATATACTAGTTAATTAAAATATACTAGCTAACACTATTTTAGAGAATATATATGTTTTATAGTTTTAGTCACAAAATACTAGTGAAAATACTTTTACCTGTTTTTAGAAAATATTAGAACATTTTGCTAAAATAATAATTATAATTCTATAAACTTTTTAGAAACATTTTTGATTGACTAGAATTATTTAGCAAGAAAATACTAAGATATTTATTATTTAAGAAATATTTAGTCCAAAACCTACTTAGCAACTATATAATTAATTAGCAACATTTCTTTTAGATTAAAATACTTAAGGGAAAAGGATGAATTTAATCAATATTAACAGTAATAGACCCAAGAATTCAACCCAAGCCTACCACTCATAAACTGGACCCAGCCCACAGTCCTTCTAATATGACCTAGTCCACAAGTCCACTACTGATTCTAATTCTCCATAATTCTGAGCAACATACTAATGCCCAACCTCAGTCCAAATTCTTAACAAAAGACTCAGCTCGCATTCTCTCATCAAACCTGGCCCAGTCTACACCTAGGGCTACAAACGAGCCAAGCCGAGCCAAGCTTTTGTAAACTTGAGCTTGGCTTGACTAGAATTAATCAAGCTCGAGCTTGATAAATGTTTTATTTTAGAGCTTGAGTTTGGCTCGAGCTTGTTTATATTAAGCTTGAGCTTGGCTTGGTTTGAGCTCGAGCTTGGCTTGATAAGCAAGCTTGATTCAAGCTCGATTCAAGCTTGATAAACAAGCTCGATAAACTCAAAATCAAGCTCGTTAAGCTTGATTTCAAGCTTGTTCAACTTTATTTCAAGCTCATTAAGCTTGATCTCAAGCTTAATTAGCTCGATTTCAAGCTTAATTAGCTCGATTTCACGCTAGTTAAGCTTGAATTCGAGTACCTGTAATATTAACAATTTATTTATAAAAAATTAATTAAAAAAGTTCCTTAATATCAATTATTAAGGACATATAAATATATAATGCATACAACCATATTATTTTACAAACATACATAAAATTAGAATTCAACAAACAAACGTACTCCTAAACGAGCTTCTAAACGAGCAAGCTCGCAAGCTCATAAACGAGCCAGCTTGCAATCTCAAACGAGTCGAGTACTTCTAAGCTTGAGCTTGGCTCGTTTATTAAACGAGCTCGAAAATGAAGCTTGAGCTCAGCTTGTTTACTAAACGAACCGAGCTCAAACGAGCTTTTATCGAGCCGAGCTTCGAGCAGCTCGCAAACGGCTTGGCTCATTTGTCGCCCTATCCACACCCTTACTATTGCTAAAAAGAAAGCTCTTATTCAAACTAAACCAACTTCAGCCCATCGCACTTCTATAAACTAACCCAGCCCAATACCTTTCTAAACTCACTGCTTGAGCCCAAAGCTAAAGATCGGACTAGCCCAGCTCTTCCTTCCCAGACCCGGCCCATAAGAGTAACCCTAACTTAAACCTAATCTCTTTCTCTCTCTCTCCTCTCATTCCATTCACTTCTCCAGCCGACCCTAAGAATCCCATTCTCTTCTTCCTCCTCTACCAGACGCACAACCTAAGCTAACCTCTCCTTCTTCTCTACTGCTCTGTGATGAAACCCTAACCATAATCTGACTCCTTCTCACACCATCTCTCTAGGAAAACCCTAAAATCTCTTTATCTCCTTTCTAATGGTTCGAAACCCTAATCTCCAGTCATCTCTTCTTCAAAAACCACCCGCCTCCTTCGTCTTCTCTACGAGAAGAAATCCTAACCCTAGGTCTCAGCTTCCTCTTTCTCTCACAAAACACAAACCCTAAACTTAATCTGCACACCTCATCCCTTCATCTCTCCAAACCCTAGCTGCACAGCCACCCATACCACAGAAATAAATGAAAATGAAAAGAGAAGATGGGATGAGCAGATCGAGGTGAGGCTTACCTAGACGATCGATGATGAGCACTCGGTGGCGGCTACGTGTAGATCCAGCTCCGATGGCGGCTCCCGATGGCTCGGCGCTCCGATCTGTGGCAGTGGCACCAACTACGAGGAGGTGGCTCCTCGAGATCCGAAGGGACAACACAACTTCCAAGGCGGCGGCATGATCCACGGGACGGTACGGTCTTCAAGCAGTCGACTCTGCAGTTGAGGTGGCTCCTTGCCCCATGAGTCGCCGTTGTTGACGAGAAGGCGGTGCGGCTCAGTGGCGATGGACGGCTCCGGTGCCGTGGCGTGGCGATGACGTCTTCAGGCGGCGGTTGTGGCTCGAGGCAGTGTCTTCCACTCCGTGGTGGAAGCAACATCCAGATCTGGACTCGTCGAGGCGGAGTGAACCCCTAGGTAGTGTAGCGGTTCGATCTGTGGTGGATCTGTCGACAAAATTTCTCAGCGAGGACGAGATCTGGCTCTCCGGTGATGTGGATGTCCCTGGGGGTGGTGGTGAGGAACTTCGGTGATGTCGAGTCGAAACGGTGGTATCACGGTGGTGGATGGCCGGCGAACTCACGACGGTCCACGGCGGTGGCGGTGCTCAGCCAGAACGGTGACGAGAGAGAGTGTACAATGGACTGATGTGTCAGTGGTGGTGTGGACTGGACACTGTGGTGTCAGAACTGTACTATTTATAATAAAATATTAGGGTGGCATAGTTGTAAATAGGTATAGATCTGGGGGCAATAGCTAATGTATGTAACAAAATTCAGTTATAACTATTAGCTAAAATAATTAGTTAATAAACAAATAAATTGATTACAGTAATTAGTTAAAACAACTGCCAATTGACAGTTATATAAAAAATTTATTTTCTTAAACATAATTAATAAATAATTTCGAAATTACTTAGTATAATACAATATTATATGCAGAGAGTAATTAACAGCATGGATAATTTAGTTAACAGAATAAAACCTAAATTAATTTTGAATACCCTTAAATTAATATCAAAACCTAGACTAATAATTTGAACCAGCTTTTAATAAGATGCACTAATTTAGGTTTATAAAGAAATTATTATAAGACCAATGTCTTAAATAATAATATACTTGTATATTACCCACTCAACTAGAATTCTTTGAAAAAACTAAACTCACAAAAATTAGGTACAAGGGAGTTACAAGTAGCTAGTAGGGACGGATCATGTAAGCTACGTGTACCAAAGTACTCCAGTACGCTAAGATACGGTAAAAGCTGTAGATATGGGGGTTACTTCTACAAGCCAACGGTCAATCCTATGTTAAGTAATACTAGATATCTCAATCACAAGCAAATAAGTAAGGTACAAGAGTATGATCATCATGCATATAAGACTATAAAGCGTCATAAACTATAATATATAGATGATCATGAAGCTAGTAATACAAAATGAAGAACTAGCAAGAGTGCAAGTTATACACGATCAGCTCTAGCTGCAATCTATGTCAATGCTCATAGGCTAAATTAATGTGAACTCCACAACACGAGCCAAAAATGTGTTTGATGGCTAAATGCCACAAAAGAATATGTACATAATCTAGTGGGTGAAGGAAAGAAAATCCACTCTGACACATTGGTGCTACGGGTGGTCACTATTAAGTGGAAGGTCAGAAAGATCCTCGGACTCCTCTACCAGATTCAGCCAAACAAAACTACTGGGATCATGCCCCCAGATAGCAAGTACCACAAAGGAAGCCAAACTATGAACTAAAACCAACATGCAATCATAACCATACTAAAGTAAAGACAATAAAACGGGCAAGAATAATGTAAATGTACTACAGCGTATATGAAAGAAAATTGAAAACATATGAACATGTACATGATAATGTAAAAGAATAACATGAATATCATGTGGGTGAAGTCGAGCATGTATAACATGTAGTGAAGCCGGGCATGTAAGCATGAATAATAATATGTACATGAATAAGTAGGAATCTAAATACTGAAATAAAAAAGCTGGAGCAAGACTAGACTAGACAAGACAGGAAAGGACTACATCCATCAATCATGGCCAAGCAATGATACAATAGCTAACTAGGGTTATCACAATACTAATTACTAACATCTGTAGTTTGAAAAATCCAGTCTGGCTGCCCCCTGCAGACTAGCCAATTTATCTAGGCCACAGACGCAAGGATATATATATATATATATATATATATATATATATATATATATATATATATATATATATATATATATATAGCAGATACACTGCCGTAAGACACGTGTATCCTAAGGTGGTAGTCCCACTCGACGGTGAACTAATAGAAGTATAATATACTGGATATACTAGATTGCTCCACTCGACGATGGGCTAGAAATGTGTCACTCACGACGGAGAGCAACAAGTCCATTGTATAGGCCGAAATAAAGGGCTTGCAAGCAACCAATTTTTTTTTCCTCCTAATGCATCTAGATAATCAAGCTAGTTATTTAGTTTTAAAAATTTTCTGACCAGATTCCGGGTGTGGCATTTCGCAGAGTCCATCCTATACATGATGCATGCAAGACTGGACAAGACAAGTAAGAGTGCACTATAACAAACCACAACATGAATATAAGTATCAAAACAGGAGTGTACTACGACGAGCCACTATATTAAGCTAGATAGGACAATAATTAAGAGTGTGTCACGACGGGTCGCTATCTGGCAAGACAATACATGTGCATGATAAGTAGGATAACAAATACGTGCTCAAGAAATCATGATCAGGGCTAGACAATTCAGTAGAAATCCAGGTATGCATGACAATAAATAGCAGGAAACATGACATGGCATATACAATAAAGCAATAAGCAGGAATAAATGAAAAAAATGGAACAAAATCAAGAAATTAGCAAACTTGGTTACCCTAACGGTATATCGGCGGTATGCCGGTCTGGGACTACTAAAACTCTATGTTTAGAAAATATTTGTCGCATTGGTGTATCATTGGTATGGATCGGTACACCGTCGGTATGTCAGAAATTGTCACAACAGATTTTTTGATCTAAAAAGGACCCACAAACTGGGACGTCGTAGGTATACTTCGACGGTGTGCCGTTGTTTTCTGAAAAGCAATACTAAGAGCTTTAAACAAGTTCCAGAATCCAAATCTCATCTAAAAAGTTGCAATAACCATGTATAGCCATGAAATAAAACTAGAGAAATGTCTTGTATATCATATATACTAAGTCTCATGGCAAGCACTTCGGTATCGTTCCCGATACGGAGTTCTCCTACTGAGTAAATAACAAAACCTAGCAGGAAATCAAAACCTAGCTCAAAGCAAATTTCGAGATGGTCAAAAAGACGATAATTACGAGGAAAATATATTTAGTAAAGCAAGTACTAGAAAATATTGGACTATCAATGCTACAGGAAACAAAAACAACAATAAAATAATATTTCTCCAGTAGTTCAGCAAGATGTACTTACCTATAATAGCTCCTAGCCTAACTCTTCTACTCCACCAAGTGGGGTTTAGAAACCACACTCTAAGGCCTCGAGACCAAGCTCCTAGCTCATGAGAAAAATGGAGAGAAAACAAAGAGAGAAGAATAGAGAGAGGAAGTAAAAAGAAAAATCGAAATAAATCGAAGAGGTATATATAGAAGGGGTTAATTAATCGTGACCGTCGGATCGCGATCCGCAACTGGATCTGGATTAATCTCATCCATTCAAAAGAAAACAAAGTATCCAATGGGTAATAGAATGTATCAGTACTATTCATGAAAATATCTAAACACTATTCACAAAAATATCTAAAAACAGAAATATCTAAAAGTGTAAAATATCTCCTGGGCGGTATACCGTCGGTACACACCAGTATACCGGCGGTATGTCGGTTAAGGAGAAAAGTCTCAAAAATCAAGTTTTTCTACGGTTTACCGAAAGTAAAAAAAAATTACACAATTCAGTATAAAATACATATTCGTATACAAATATTGATACTGTGAGACGAGTCTCACAACACGTGGCCTCGTGTGACGTGCAAAAATACAATTGTATCTTCTACTTAGCTCAATCTACTGTATCTGCTAATAGTAGGAATTGAGCTTGTATCGGTTGTGTTGTGCGTGCTTCATCTCTGACAGAGTTGGATTGTGTCGACCCTCCTCTATGTCTATTGAATTAAGTGGAGGGTACCATTGTCTTTTTGCACGCGACCACGCGAAGTGGTCTTGGTTAACCATACGAACGAGAATGATGAAATGTTAAGAATGGAGGAAAAGAGTAAAAATTAAAAAAATCATGCCAAATAAAAAAAAAAACTAATAAAACAGTGGAGAGGGTATACAAAATCTCTCTTTTTTTTCCCCTCATCCAAGAAACATTACATTTCTTCTTTGTCTGTTCTAAGAAACATTGGATTCTCTTTCTTCTGTACATTTGTCTAATTCTTAATCACTAAATCATCAAAAGTATTCTACCAATCAAATAACAAAAAATGGAAGCTACACAGAGTATTATGAAAGCGCATAGGGCCCTAATTTGAGGTTCTCCCAGGAACCAAAAAAATCTCAGGCACGGTCGTGACCATCATCATCATCATCATCATCTTGAATGGTCATGAACATGTGATTATTACTGAAAAAACAACAAGATGACTCAAACTTTCCTCTACAAATGTTAGTAACTCACTCGGTCAGACTTTAAATCCATAGCATCATCATCATCATCATCTTGAATGGTCATGAACATGTGATTATTACTGAAAAATCAACAAGATGACTCAAACTTTCCTCTACAAATATTGGTAACTCACTTGGTCAGACTTTAAATCCATAGCAACATCATCATCATCTTGAATGGTCATGAACATGTGATTATTACTGAAAAATCAACAAGATGACTCAAACTTTCCTCTACAAATGTTGGTAATCACTTGGTCAGACTTTAAATCCATAGCTACATTGTCATGAAGGCCAACCTCTACATAGTTACTTAGATGCCATGGATAACAGAAACAGACATAAAAAAAAAAATCCTAAAATCCTGAAAACAAAATAACAAGGGTTAGGTACATACAAAGGACCCTGCCACTCAATTAAGGACCACTTGTGAACATGCAAAGGTCCAAATTAATTCCTTCTTCATGATTAGAGTCGTCCGAGAACTCGTTCAGATTCATATTCCTCGGTAACGAGCTCGAGATGCCACTGCTCCCACTTGCTGAAGACGCGCTGCTCTTATGTTGTTCAGGACCAAATGTCAGCGATAGGGAGAGAGAACAACAGTCTTCTGCTTCCTCTCTTCGTCCCTCAGTTTCGGTTGCCATGGGTGCCAGATGATGATCATCAGGTTTCTTCAACTGTAGTCAAGACACATTCATACATACATTCATAAATGATGCCTGATACATGTATATATGCACTTGTTGTACATGTTAATAAAAAAATCTCTATATTGACACCCATACACTCATAAATGATGCCTATGTGTTATATATATAACTGGAACTAAGTCTTAATTATAAGTGATGCATACATAAACCAGAAAATTTTCAAGTTTTTAAATTTACATCTTTTTTCTCCCCAACATGTTTGTATAAATAGGATGCTAAGTTAGGCCAGATTGCAGCAAGAAAGTCCTCATCTGCTAATTAAGTATGATCTTATATTAAGCTCACATACCAACATAATGCCAATAATTTCTTCCTATTCAATTCCTCCAAAACCATCATAGCATTCTGAAATGTCAATGATGTTTGAATAGTTAAATCCATTTGACATCAACAACCTTGTGCATCTTGTGTTAAGCTCTACATGTCAACCCTTGGCATGTTGTTGCATGCCTCCAATGAGGTCATACATAGGATTGTAACTAATATCCAAATAAATTATGTTCGGCCGTGCTCAATACAAGGTTAAGATCTCGTAATTATGTGCATAATCAGGGCCGTTTCTGAGCATGTACAAGTTGTGCGATCGCACAAGGTCCCAAAAACTGGAAGGTCGAAATCTCCATTTTTAGATTTAGGCCTCCCTTTTTTTTTTATAAATTGCAATAACAAGGTTCTTAGAATGTCAGGGAAGGCCTTTTTTTAGAGTGGATAAAAAATGTAAAAAATGTATTTTTTAGTATTTATACAGGTCCCTTAGAATGTAAAAGCTGTGCGATCGCACAAGGTCCTAAAAACAGGAAGGTCCCAAAAATTTTAACCTCCGTTTTTTTTACTAATATGAAATCTCCATTTTTAGATTTAGACCTCCCTCTTTTTTAGAAACTGCAATGACGAGGTTCTTAGAATGTCAGGAAAGGCCTTTTTTTAGAGTGGATAAAAGGTAGTAATTTGTTAGTATTTGTACAGGTCCCTTAGAATGTCAGAAAACGTCTCTGTGCTTAGTTCACCAAATTTAGAATTAACTTGATCAAGAATGGGGGTCACCTCAAAATGGTTAGGTTCTCCCTCAACCAAGAGAGGGTTGAGCTGAAGAAGTACATGATCTTTGGATGAGGGGCCAGTCCCCACAGCACCACCAAAGCTGTAGAACATTGGGATGCTTGCATCATACATTCCTTGGCTGCATTGCCATACAGAACTGTTGGATGTGCTTGCTGCCTCCACTTGATGCTTCTGCTTCTGCTTCTGCTGCCTGCATTGATTAAAGTATTTGTGTGCATGCATGTACTAGATGAGTTCAAGAGAGCAAGAAAAAACTGAAAGTTTGGCATAGAGAGTACTATATACAGAACCACATTGTGCAGCTATGGAGTGAGTGAGGAGAGAAATAAAGCAAAACCTTTTCAGAGGGGGAGAGTACAGGCATTGTGAGGAAGGGTTTGGAGGGGGTATGGGAAAGCCATCCTCCTCATCATCATGGTCACCAATGTCTTGCAGCTGGCCAACAGAGCCACCATTGTCTTGGTATGCTTGGAGCCTAGCTCCCTCTGTGGGCTGGAAATCTGATGGAAAGTCAAAAGATTGAAATCAAGATGTCTATACTATGATTTGCAAAAAGAAAGAGAGAACATAATCATAAATCCTCAAAACTTTTTTTTTTCCTAAAACCAACGTGTATTCCGTAAGGATTCATTTCATACATATTCGACAATGTTTTAAGCTGCCCGTCGGCTAGCTACCTAATGCAACTCTCAACCTTCATCCGTGCTTGGAACCGACGGTTAAAATAGAACACATTTGGTTGGTTATGTTCTAGCCCAGTCGATCCCGAGCTAGGGCTCTACCGGGTTCTAGAAAATAATAATAATATATAACACGTATTAAGCACGCATAAAGCAACCCTCCTCCTTAATCCGTCCTTGGGACGGACAGTGAAAATATAACGCACTAAGCACAAGACGGACAGAGTTACATAGAACCGACCGATAAAATAGAACAGATTTGATTGATTATGTTTAGCCCCGTCGATCGTGAGTTAGGGCTCTACCGGGTTCTAGAATTTTTTTTTATAAAACATATTAAGCACACACAACGCAACCCTCCTCTTTAATCCGTCCTTGGGACCCGCAGTGAAAATATAACACATTAAGCACAACACGGACAGAGTCACATAGAACCGACCGATAAAATAGAACACATTTGGTTGGTTATTAGGGCTCTACCGGGTTCTAGGAAAAAAAACACATGTTAAGCACACATAACGCAACCCTCCTCCTTAATCCGTCATTGGGACCGACAGTGAAAATACAAGGCATTAAGCACAATCAGAGTTACATAGAAGAAATTCCTGTGGATCAAAATATTAATTTCTTTTTAAGAGTTCAAAAGCATTGCTTTAACAAAAGAAAAGAAAAGAAGACGTTTTGATGTTACAGCTGTTGTGTATTTGGCAACTCAACAATTCTTTCAATCTCAGTTCACACGCTTTTGCAACTATACAGAGAAGAGGAACTAAAAGCTAAAATAAACAGTAGAGATGTGACTTTGGCAATTCATATTTATCAAACACAGTGATATAGAGTGAAACCCAAGAAGAAGAACAGACAAATGGTTGGAAAAGATCAACTAAAATAATGTGAAATCAAGTCATGGCGTCTGTCATTTTTTCCTATCAATATTGTTAAAGCTCTGTCGACTGCTAGCTAGCAGTGGTCATATATATATATATATATATATATATATATATATATATATATATATATATATATATATATATATATATATGCAAGTTTTAGTATATCACTGAATAAACACATTAATTCAATGTCAAAAATTAAATGCATTCAACAAAACCCATATCAATTCAACTACAAAAATTCGAATAAGAACTTGTAATATGATCGTGACACATAGATTTTACCAACATTGAAAGTGTACTGGTTTTTCTCTTTAGCCAGTCAGAAAAATAAAGGAATCGGAAGAATGTAATCTAAAGATTTTTCATGGTCGAGTTTAAAAAATTAGAAATTATTATTTTATGAAGAACTTAAAAGATACTATTAAAACCAAACACAACCCCAGATAAGGAGAAAGAGAATTGTCAAGAAAACTCTAAAAGACTCAGAGAAAAAAAAATATAAAGTACCCTTGAAAGATTATTTCTAATGACCAAGAAAAAAAAAATTACATATGAAAATGACACTTATATTCCACATACCTGGTGATCTAGTCATGTCATTCCTCATGCTCCTATACATCTACACAATCACCATTAATTCATCATTAAAAAAAAGGAAAAAAAAAGAACTTATACAAATATATGAGGAAACAAAGGGAAAAGAAGGGAAGAAAAAGAAAAATCAAGAACCTGAAGATGGCTTTTGACATGTGTTATGGTGAGCCTCTTTCTGTTCATGAGCTGAAGAACAAGCTTTGGTGTAGCCTCTACAAACACACATGCATGTTGTGTTAATAAGTGATCATCAGCAAAGTTCACTAGCACTCATGATGAAACAATTAATTGAAACATGAGAAGAAGAAGAAGAAGAAGAAGAAGAAGAAAAAGTTCGTAGAAAAAGAAAATAGAAAGGCAACCAACTTTGTTGTCCACCGAGCTTGTCAATGGCCTTTACGAAGCACCTGTGGAGCTCAGGGGTCCATCTCAGCCTCGGGACCTTTGATCTGTTGTACTGCCTCACGCTTCCACCATTCCTCCCACAGCTCCCCATCTCTTCTTCTTCTTCTTCTTCTTCTTTCTCTTCTTCTTCTTCTCTTTTGAAGATGATGTTCTTATAATTGTGATATTGATAGATCACACAAACCTCTACGTGAACTTGAATAAATTAAGTAGCATATATATAGACAGCTTAAATAAATAAAGTACAAACTCTTCCCATGCCAAAACTGCCCCTCTCTTCAAATACTATACAAAAACTTTAACTCCGAAAAATAAGGTTTTTTCTAAGGGCACCACACTTTTTACTGGGGTTAGCCCAAAAAATGTTCAAAATTTTTTACAAGTTTGTCATACATTTTTTACTTGGGCTAGTCCAATTTTTTTCAGCAAGTGGGACTGCCAACTTAGTGGCAGTCCTAGGACTGCAAGCAACTTGGCAGTCCTAGGACTGCCAGCAAGTTGACAGTCCTGACATATGTTAGGACTGCCAACTTGGAGAGGGAGGTGGGGGATGTGGAGGGAGACGGAGGAAGAATGCGGAGGAGGAGGAAGGAGGCGGAGGAAGGCGGGGGGAATCGCTCACCAAGCGGAGGAAGGAGGCGGAGGCGGTGGCTGCTGGTAGTGGTGGTGGTGCCGCCGCCGGAGAAAGGAGGAAGGAGGAGGAGGAAAGAGAAGAGAGAAAAACCCTAATTTTTGGGCTAGTCCCAAGCAAATTGTGGGCAGCCCCTAGCAAAATCTCCACCTGCTTGGGCTGCCCCCAAGTAAGGGCTGTCCCCAAGTAAAAAATGTGGTGCCCTTAGAAAAAAACCAAAAATAATTACCTACACTGACAGCTCCTATTTTTTGTATTTACAAAACGGGAGCAGATCTGCTGTCTCATGTATTCTGTCATCCTTCCTACTACATGACCATCCACTTATCTACTTCCATGGTCCACATGTAACAGGGAGGGAGACAAAATTGAGACAGAATAAATGAGACATCAGATATGCTCTCCCTTACAAACAGACCTCCTCTACTTAAATAAAAAAATGACACCCTCTGTCACGCCCCGATTCCGTCGAATCGATAGTCGTCCCCCGAGCGTGATGCCGTACGAACCTAATTTGCGATCGCACAAGGCTTAGTCATAAGGTAATCCGAGACACGAGATCTAAGAGAGTACGCAGACAAATTGATACACATATTAAGTAAAGGAAACTTGATCTTTATTGATAATGAACATCTTTTACAGACTCCGATACAAGACTCTTTGCCGCACGGGCTACAACATGACTCGATTACAAAAGAGTGCCGATGAGATAGCCGTTCCATACATTGCACACGTCCCTCAATATACACAAGTACTCTATTGACCTGGATGGGAGGGACGCTGAGTCATTTTCCTTGGACTGTCGAGAGCCTTCAAAAGTGGAGTCGCAGAGTAAGTCTTCGACGCACGGCCGAAGCTTCAAAAATCACGAACGTCGCCGAGCTAGTTGGCGCGTCCTTCCTGGTTCGTGGGACCTGCAAAGAGCGAGGATCAGCACGAAACACATGTACTGGCGAATGGCTAATTAAATCCAAGCTCTGCATTTGATTCAAGAAATTTCGTAAACATGTTAGCTAGCTATTTCAATGATCTTTCTAACCATCCTGTTCGATTTGCATGTTAACATGTTTTGAGGCAAGCATATATATAAAATTGTATAACATTGAGCAACTATCATATTCATTCCGTGCCACGTGCATTTGTTAAGTAGTGAGAAGGGTGTGAAGGCCACTGGCAATTTCAAGTCATTGCGGATATATAGCTGAGTTAGACGGTGACCCTTTCGCGTCGGGTAGTGAGCCCTGTGCGAAAGTTCCCGCATAACTCGCGCCGATGAAAGGCTGGCACTTGCTATACACTCGTTCCTCCCGGGCCGAATCGGTCCCTTGGCCTAGGTAACCGTTCGAGGAAACTACACCTTGTCGACAAGTTGTCCAATGACCGTTTTCTTTGGAACTTAGTTGATTTACTCATTTATCTGTATCGTTGCGATAAGCGTTAATTGATTCATTCATTGGTTTGGCATAGACCAAGTATAATTGCACAGGGAAGCATGTTTTCCATTTCCAAAATCGGCAGTTCGTTAACAAGTGTTTCGTGAAATATCGTGCCACGATTTCATTGATTCTACACTATTATGACAAGTATTTATTTTACTTCATATATTAAGTTTTGAAGTAGAGGGACGGGACGAAGGTGGTCAGCCACTCGCCTTAGCCTTGCTTCAAGCGAGCGACCGGTTGGCTGCGCTGACGTCGCCTACGCGATCACCTGCAATCGCATAAGCAATTGATTAGAACACTGTATAATTCAAGGAAATTCGATATGAACGCGAAGCTCGAAAACGCAAGTCACGAAAACTCATTCGGAAAACATTCACGAAAAGCGCATTCACGAAAACCAAAGCCAAGCCAAATCAAGTGCGGCATAAAAAATCAGAGCAACGGGAGGTCTCTCCCGACTCAGCCGCAGAGCCAATCCTCGAGGCGCAACCTGCTGAATATGGGACTTGGTTCCGAAAAAGCCATTCCATAACGTGGAATGGATCTTAATTCAACCATTCCCGTTCGATCGACTCGGCCGATTCCGACCTATCGGTCCCGACCGAATCGATAGCGACAGTGTTACTTTCTCGGCACCCCGTGGGCGGAGACGGGGCACAATGTAGGGACGGGGCACTACACCATAACCAACTAATAAAAAGTTTCGTCCTCGAAACTTAAACATGGAACCTACCTCTAAGAGAACAATGAAGGAAATTTTTCCTTCATCTCTGATTCAAGCTCCCACGTCGACTCTTCGACCGAGTGGTTCTTCCAGAGGACACAGACAAGAGGGATCGCTCGATTGCGCAGTAGCTTATCCTTACGTTCAATGATTTGAACCGGCTCTTCAACGTAGGATAAGTCGGACTTTAGCTCCAGCTGGCCAAAGTCTACCACGTGGCTCGGATCGTGCACGTACTTTCGCAGTTGAGAGACATGGAAGACATTGTGTACACCTTCAAGCGCCGGCGGTAGGGCAATTTTGTAAGCCACTGGCGCGACCCGTTCAAGTATTTCGAACGGCCCAACGAATCTCGGACTCAACTTTCCTTTCGCGCCGAACCGAGTAACTTTCCACATGGGCGACACCTTGAGAAACACATGATCGCCTTCTAGAAACTCGAGAGGCCGCCGATGAACGTCCGCATAGCTTTTCTGACGACTCTGCGCAGTCTTTAGTCTTTCCCGAATGAGCCGAATTTTCTGCACGGTCTGTTCCACCAGTTTCGGACCGAGAATCTGCCGCTCTCCGACTTCGTCCCAGCAAATGGGTGATCGGCACTTGCGCCCGTACAAGGCTTCATACGGCGCCATTTGAATGCTGGATTGATAGCTATTGTTGTACGCAAATTCGGCCAGAGGTAGATGATTGTCCCAGCTTGATTTGAAGTCAATTGCGCAGAGTCGTAGCATGTCTTCGAGAATCTGATTGACGTGCTCCGTTTGGCCGTCGGTCTGAGGATGGTAAGCTGAGCTGAACTGCAACTTGGTACCCAGCACCGACTAAAGGCTACTCCAGAATCGTGACATGAACCGTGAATCCCGATCAGAGACGATGGATACTGGAACTCCGTGCAGCCGTACTATCTCATCAAGATATATCTGCGCCAGGCGATCAACGCTCCAAGTAACTTTGATGGCAATAAAATACGCTGACTTGGTTAATCGATTGACGATGACCCAGATGGCATCATTTCCCCGTGGCGTCTTCGGTAGACCAACAATAAAATCTATGCACACGTGCTGCCACTTCCATTCTGGAATTGCCAGATTCTGTATCTCCCCGCCTGGTCTTTGGTGCTCAGCTTTCACCTGCTGACAGGCCATGCATTGCGACACGAAGAGTGCCACATCTCTTTTCATTCCGTGCCACCAGAAGTTTATGCGGAGGTCCTTGTACATCTTCGTGCTACCGGGATGCAAGGTGTATTTCGCATAGTGCGTCTCCGACAGGATCTCCTTTCTGAGTTCTGAATCGTCCGGAACGCATAGCCTACCCTTCAATCGAAGCACGCCGGTTTCGTCTTCCGCAAAGTTGGTCGTCCTGCCTGTCGAAATTAGCTCTCGCACTTTCTTCAGGTACGGATCGTCCGTCTGAGCGGTCTTGATCTTTTCAAGCAAGATCGGCTCTAACTACAACTTTGCCAACTGCACATTCCGAAATCTGACTCGGAGCTCGATGCCCATCTCTTCTAGGTCGCATAGTAATCTGGGGTCGATGGATAACGAGGCAATGTACTTCCGAATCAAAGCGTCCGCCACAACATTTCCCTTTCCCGGCGTATAGTCGATAGTCAAGTCGTAGTCCTTGATCAGTTCAAGCCAGCGCCTCTGCCGCAAGTTCAGTTCCCTCTGCGTGAATAGATATTTGAGGCTCTTATGATCGGTATAGATCGTGCACGCCACGCCATAGAGATAGTGACGCCACAATTTCAATGCAAACATAATTACCGCTAACTCCAGGTCGTACGTGGGATAATTTTTCTCGTGCGGCTTTAGCTGTCGAGAAGCAAAAGATATCACCTTGTTCTGCTGCATCAGCACACACCCCAAGCCCTGACCGGACGCGTCGCTGAATATCTGGAAACCCTCAGTCCCTTCTGAAAGTGCGAGTATCGGGGTCGAGACGAGCCGTTGCTTTAATTCTTGGAATGAAGCTTCACAATCGTCTGACCATTCGAATGCGACTCCTTTCTGGGTGAGGCGAGTCAGAGGCGATGCGATCTTCGCGAAGTCTTTCACGAAGCGTCGATAGTATCCCGCTAAGCCAAGGAAACTTCGAATCTCGCTGACGGACGTTGGCCGCTTCCAATCAACGACGGCTTCAACTTTTTTTAGGTCGACCGCGATGCCTTCAGCAGAAATGATGTGTCCGAGGAATGCGACGCTGCTAAGCCAGAATTCACATTTGCTTCGCTTCGCGTATAGTTGATTTTCTCGAAGGGTCTGAAGCACGGTCCGCAGATGCTCAGTGTGTTGCTGCCTATTCTTCGAGTAGACGAGTATATCGTCGATAAAGACTACTACGAACTTGTCGAGGAATGGTCGGAACATCCGATTCATTAAATCCATGAAAGCAACAGGGGCGTTCGTTAGGCCGAACGGTATTACCAGGAACTCGTAATGGCCGTATCGAGTGCGGAAGGCAGACTTTGGCACATCGTCCGGCTTGATCTTGAGTTGATGGTAACCCGAACGCAGATCAATTTTAGAGAATACCGTGGCTCCTTGAAGCTGATCAAACAGATCATCTATGCGGGGCAGGGGTATTTGTTCCGGACGGTGGCTTTATTCAGCTCGTGGTAGTTGATACAAAGACGCATAGAGCCATCCTTCTTCTTGACAAATAGCACGGGCGCTCCCCACGGCGAGACGCTGGGTCGGATGAATCCCTTGTCGAGCAATTTCTGTAACTGCACCTTGAGTTCTTTAAGCTCTGCAGGGGCCATTCTGTACGGGGTCTTCGAGATCGGTCGAGTGTCGGGGAAGGTATCGATAGTGAACTCAATCTCTCGATCGGGCGGCATGCCGGGCAACTCGTCCGGGAACACATCGGAGAATTCTGCCACAACGTCGGTCTGACCCGCGTTTGCACCATCCAGTCGCATGTCTCGAACGGAAGCTAGATAGCCTTCGCACCCGAAATGCAGCATCCGTTGAGCAGATATTGCGAAGATCACCATGCAGGTCGGCGGCGCCTCACCACATGAGTAACATAATTCAGGCATTCCAGGTATGCGGAATGTGACCTTCTTTTCAGCGCAGTCTATGGTTGCGTTGCGCGGACCGAGCCAATCCATCCCCAGAATGATATCGTAGTCCTTAATATTTAAAACTATCGCATCAAGACTGACCTTTTGACCACCTATACATATGATTCCGTCTCTGCAGACTAACTTTGCAAGTAGTGGCATGCCCGACGGTACGTTAACAGAGAGATCGAGGCCCGGTGGGGTCAAGAAGAATTTGTCCTCGGCGGCAAAGTCCGCCGATATAAAACTATACGTGGCACCTGAATCAAACAATACACGAGCAGGTTTATTATTGAATTGCAGTATACCTGTCACGACTGTATCGGATGCGAATGCCTCGTCGCGAGTCATGGCGTAGACGCGGCCCTGAGCATTAGGGCGATGGTCTTGGCCATTTTGTTGTGCGGTCGGGGGAGCCCGAGGTGCTTGGCCTCGGTTCTGATGGTATTGTTGACGACACTGGTTTGACTTCACCGGACAGTTGCTTACGATATGGTCGTTTCGGCCGCACACGAGGCACGCGCCGCTCTTCAATCGGCACTTGCTGATCAAGTGCCCCTCCTTGGCGCAGAAAGTACAGACCACTCGATCCTTCGTCTGGTTGCCACCTCCATTGCCACGGTTTTGACGCTTGAGTGCGTTGTTGCCTTCCGCATTACTATGGCGTTTGTTATTAAAGTGAACAGCGCCGGTAATAGTAGAAGGATACTCGGACTCCAGACGGATGGCGTGGTTGAGTGCCTCGCCCACAGTTTGGTATTCACCCACCGAAACGTGAGCGCGGATAGTGGAACGTGGACCCACTTCAAATCTTCGAGCTCGACTTACAGTAGTAGGTAGGAAGTCCCCAGCAAACTTGGCCAGTTTGTTGAATTTGGTCGCATATTGTCATACAGTCATATTGCCTTGTCTTAACTGCATAAACTCATCTTCCTTTTCCTGTCGCACGGCTGCAGAAAGATATTCAGTCTCGAACGCCTTTTTGAATGTCGCCCATGAGATCGCCGCCGTCTCGTCTTTACGTCGAATTGCCCGCTTCTGCACAGCCCACCAATCGTGCGCGTTCATTCGAAGTAGAAGTTGAGCACATACGACTTTCTTTGAGTCCTCGACACCCAGGAGCTTGAACTTATCTTCCAGCTCCTCCAGCCAGTCGATCGCCACCGAGGGATCTTCTGTACCGTTGAAGGAAGTACGACAGCTTTTAGTGAATTTTGACACATCGAAGTTAGAACTTCTCGGTACCGTAGTTGAGAGCACGGGCGCCTCTGGTTCAGCTTCGTTAGATCGAACCGCAGGTTGGGTCACGGCAGGTGTCATCGTTGAGTTGTTATTGTTGTCGACGATAGACTGTACGATCTGCTGGAGGGTATTCAGCTGCTGCTGCTGCTTGAATTGAGCCTCGAATCGATTCTCAAATTGAGAGTGACGAGCCTTCGCTTGCTGACGATGGAGCTCGTTTTGACGTTGCTGCATTTCAAGCATCTGCAGTATACGTTGCATCGGGTCGCCGGAAGGTCCAGCTACAGTAGGCGTAGTTTCCGTTGGGTTGACGGAATGCTCGGGCCTAGAAGCACTCGAGCTGCTGAAAGCGCTCGTCTCGTCTTCCGCCTGGGCTCCCGTAACTGCAGGAAAAAGGAAAGGCAACTCTCGTTAGTTTCAGAAAATGTCCTGGGTTCAGCGTATGGAACAACTCTTCTCATCGACACGAGGATAACGGTTGGAGACTAGAACTCGACACTGGAGGCCAAGGACGTAAAGCCGTGCTCTGATACCATTATGTCACGCTCCGATTCCGTCGAATCGATAGTCGTCCCCCAGGCGTGATATCGTACGAACCTAATTTGCGATCGCACAAGGCCTAGTCATAAGGTAATCCGAGACACGAGATCTAAGAGAGTACGCATACAAATTGATACACACAGTAAGTAAAGGAAACTTGATCTTTATTGATAATGAACATCTTTTACAGACTCCGATACAAGACTCTTTGCCGCACGGGCTACAACATGACTCGATTACAAAAGAGTGCCGATAAAATAGTCGTTCCATACATTGCACACGTCCCTCAATATACACAAGTACTCTATTGACCTGGATGGGAGGGACGCTGAGTCATTTTCCTTGGACTGTCGAGAGCCTTCAAAAGTGGAGTCGCAGAGTAAGTCTTCGACGCACGGCCGAAGCTTCAAAAGTCACGAACGTCGCCGAGCTAGTTGGCGCATCCTTTCTGGTTCGTGGGACCTGCAAAGAGCGAGGATCAGCACGAAACACATGTACTGGCGAATGGCTAATTAAATCCAAGCTCTGTATTTGATTCAAGAAATTTCGTAAACATGTTAGCTAGCTATTTCAATGATCTTTCTAACCATCCTGTTCGATTTGCATGTTAACATGTTTTGAGACAAGCATATGAAATTGTATAACATTGAGCAACTATCATATTCATCCCGTGCCACGTGCATTTGTTAAGCAGTGAGAAGGGTGTGAAGGCCACTGGCAATTTTAAGCCATTGCGGACATATAGCTGAGACGGTGACCCTTTCGCGTCGGGTAGCGAGCCCTGTGCGAAAGTCCCGCATAACTCGCGCCGATGAAAGGCTGACACTTGCTATACACTCGTTCCTCCCGGACCGAATCGGTCCCTTGGCCTAGGTAACCGTTCGAGGAAACTACACCTTGTCGACAAGTTGTCCAATGACTGTTTTCTTTGGAACTTAGTTGATTTACTCATTTATCCGTATCGTTGCGATAAGCGTTAATTGATTCATTCATTGGTTTGGCATAGACCAAGTATAATTGCAT
This sequence comes from Iris pallida, assembly GCA_029216955.1. Lineage (NCBI taxonomy): Eukaryota > Viridiplantae > Streptophyta > Magnoliopsida > Asparagales > Iridaceae > Iris > Iris pallida. Next base: position 5,289,758 of record JANAVB010029216.1, read on the forward strand.
AGGGAAGAATGTTTTCCATTTCCAAAACCGGCAGTTCGTTAACAAGTGTTTCGTGAAGTATCGTGCCACGATTTTATTGATTCTACACTATTATGACAAGCATTTATTTTACTTCATATATTGAGTTTTGAAGTAGAGGGACGGGACGAAGGAGGTCAGCCACTCGCCTTAGCCTTGCTTCAAGCGAGCGACCGGTTGGCTGCGCTGACGTCGCCTACGCGATCACCTATAATCGCATAAGCAACTGATTAGAACACTGTATAATTCAAGAAAATTCGATATGAACGCGAAGCTCGAAAACGCAAGTCACAAAAACTCATTCGGAAAACATTCACGAAAAGCAAATTCATGAAAACCAAAGCCAAGTCAAATCAAGTGCACATGAAAAATCAGAGCAACGGGAGGTCTCTCCCGACTCAGCCGCAGAGCCAATCCTCGAGGCGCAACCCGCTGAATATGGGACTTGGTTCCGAAGAAGCCATTCCATAACGTGGAATAGATCTTAATTCAACCATTCCCGTTCCATCGACTCGGCCGATTTCGACCTATCGGTCCTGACCGAATCGATAGCGACAGTGTTCCTTTCTCGCGCACCCCGTGGGCGGAGACGGGGCACGATGTAGGGACGCGGCACTACACCCTCTGCCTATATATATATAGAAATTTTTATATAGGATAAAGAATTTTCTCAAAATTATAAAAAAAGAGGATAAGTTTGGAAGATTTGCAACTGGGGTAAGGACACGACAACTCTAATGACGTGCAGTCAGAAATGGAGAGAGAGAGAGGGGGGGGGGGGGGAGCCAACTGAGTTAGCGCCCACTCCCTCTCACGGGCCAACCCAGTTGGCGCATCTTCCATACCCCCCTCTCTCTCTCTCTCTCTCTCTCTCTCATTAGATAATATATTATTATCTATTCACAATATTTATTTGATTTTAAAAAAATCAACAAATAAATAATACCATATTTGTTATCTAAAATAAAATATATGCAAAAAGTTTCTTAAGTTATTATGTAAAATAAAATGAAATTAATTTTATGATAATAACAAATATGATATTATCTATTCACAATATATATTTGATTTAATGTATACTAATTATCTATAATACAAAGCATATATAACAAATATATGACAACATCTACTAATTATCTATTCACAATTATCTACCATATATAACAAATATGATGATAACAAATATTTTGATATTATCTATTCACAATTATCTATAATACATAGCATTATGGTATCAAAATATAATGGTAAAAAAATAAATCAACAAATAGATAATACCATATTTGTTATCTAAAATAAAATATATGCAAAAAGTTTCATAAGTTATTATCTAAAATATAATCAAATTAATTTTATGATGATAACAAATATTATATTATCTATTCACATTATATATTGGATTTAATATATACTAATAGATAATTTGATTTAATATATGATATTAATATATTAATTTTATGATGATAACAAATATGATGATAACAAATATAATATATTAATTTGATTTAATCTATTAGTATATATTAAATCAAATATATATTGTGAATAGATAATATCATATTTGTTATCATCATAAAATTAATTTGATTTTATTTTAGATAATAACTTAAAAAACTTTTTGCATATATTTTATTTTAGATAACAAATATGGTATTATCTATTTGTTGATTTTTTTTAAAATCAAATAAATATTGTGAATAGATAATAACAAATTATCTAATAAGAGAGAGAAAAAGAGGAGAGAGGAGAGAGTACGGGAGAGAGAATGGGACGCGCCAACCCAACTCAGTTGGCTCCCCCTCTCTCTCTCTCTCCATTTCTGACTGCACGTCATTAGAGTTGTCGTGTCCTTACCACATTTGCAAATCTTTCAAACTTTTTATCTTTTTTATAATTTTAAAAAACTTCTTTATCATATATATATATATATATATATATATATATATATATATATTAAGTAGAGTGGTAGTGGTCAGTATAATTTTTTGTTACATAAAGTATAAAACTTAGAGTTGTTTCGTATATTTACCATAAAACATAAAAAATATCTCTATATTTATTTTTAAACTAAAAAAGACCAACATAATAAACACAAAATATTCGACGTGTCAGTGTAAATAATCCTACAAATTGTTACAGATGGACACAGCCCCAGCTTTTTTTGACCCCACCATCCGCGAGAGAGAGAGAGAGAGAGAGAGAGAGAGAGAGAGAGAGAGAGAGCAGGTGCAAAGCTACAATCACAAGTAAAGAAAACGGCTATAGAATCTCTGCACGCATGATTTATTACTGACTTTAGAATCTCCATAATATAAATGCTTAATATGTGTGTTTCAAAAAAATAAATATTTAAATATCTGGAAGATGTCAACAAATGCTGATGTTTCACATCTAAACCTTCATATCTCAAAGTCAACTAAATGGAATGGAATGAACTTTCTTCTGGGCAAAAAATATATATATATATATATATATATATATATATATATATATATATATATATATATATATATATATATATATATATATATATAAAATATATATATATATATATATATATATATATATAAATATATATATATATATATATATATATATATATATATATATATATATATATATATATATATATAGTCCAAAAGAAAATAATTTTTATTCTGCCTTGAAGATCTATAATTACAGTCCGAAGATCTTATGAACTCTGTCCGAACGCTACATCTCGACTCTAAGGCCATATCATGGTCCGAAGGCCTCCTCCACCGACATCACATTTGCATCGCACCACATCGCATCCACCTCACTTTAATTCTAACATCAAAAGATTTAAAGTGTTTTCTCCGTTGTTCGAACCTGCAACCTCTGGAGGCAATGACGGACCCAAGTGAGAGGCTAGCCCACCCCAGCCCCAAATTTGATTTTTGTTTTTACATATCTAATTTATTTTTGGTAATTTTTTTGTGAGTCAGGTTATATCTATAGCCCACCATAATCTACTCCAGTCCAATCCAGCTTAGATTTTTGGTTCCGTCCTTATCTGGAGGGATATGTCTCACTCTAACCATTGGATATATATATTCTTTTACAATTTTATTGGATAATTCGGTAGACGTTCTCATTGGGAGTCGAACACCTGTTCATCTGGATCGTATGTCTCTCTTCTACCCATTAGATTTTATATATATATATATATATATATATATATATATATATATATATATATATATATAAGTTTGTTAATTAGTGTTGTTACATTAGTGAAGTTTGATTTATTTGGTTAGACTTGCCTACTTTTATTGACTACATAATTCTTAGAGGGGGGAGGGAGGGTGAGTTGGAGTGTTAAGGGAGTGCAGTAGGTGGCCTGCCAGTGGCAGGATGTCTCTGAAAATTCCTCCTGCCTCGCCCATGCAAGAACGAGGCAAGGACTGCAAGCCTGCAATAAAGGCTGTGTGTGTGAGAGAGAGAGAGGGGGGATGGCTACTTTTTTGTATAGTAGAGGGTTTGGACTTTCTTCCCTTCTTGGGAGGGGTGGTAGCCTAACTTTCTTCTTGCCAATGGTAACAGGGAGAAAAAAAAGCCTAAGAATATTGATAAAGTGGGTGTGAGAGAGAGAGGGAATAATTTAGAGGGTTGGACCAGCATACCTTCTATTCCCCTGCCCTACACATAAAGGTCTCCCTTGGAACAGTAGCATAGACCAATTCTACTGCTCCTTACTTACCATTGTTGGCATAGGAATTTTCCTAGTTAATTAGCTTTTTTACAATAGGTTTACACAGACCGCGGTTTCAACGACAGCTGAAACTGCGGTCATGTGTCGGACATTGATTGGCCGGATTTTTTCGGCCTAAATAAGCAGAGGGTCTGTGATTTTTTTGGGGCCAATCCGGAGCTACCACGTGGCTATGAGGTTTTTTTTCCAATTTTTTTCTAGCTGAGTAGAATTTTCCTTTTTTATTGTCCGGCATAAACGTTAGAAATTTTTGTACTACATCGCAATCTTTTTTGGATCCATTGTCCCTACTTTCACTATATTTTCATCCTGGTTCGAATTCGAATAGACGGAACATATGCCTCCTACCTCTGCCATTGGATTTAGAAGTAATTGACAGTAAATAATTTTTTGAATGACTGACCATCTCTCTAAAAAATATATTATCGATATCTCAAATGGCTTTTTTTTTTATGTGGACTTTATCTGGCTAGAGGTGTGCAATCCGCTTTTGATTTAATCGAATTTTAGTTTTTCAAAATCGTACTTAATGGCAAATCATATAGTACTGAAAAAATAGTACCAAAATGAACCACATAAAGCTATGAGGGCGGAAAATGCATGCAATGATTCATTTTAGAATTTTGTTAACATGTGTCCTAAGGACATGTGTTAGCAAAACCATTCACTTTGTATTTGATTCGATCATGTTTTGATGGGTGTTTGACATTGTTATACATACCAAACTTTTTTTATTAGAGTAACTAATAAATAGAACTTTAGGTTAAAGTTTTCCTAGGAAAGAGATTTTAAGTTCATGACAAGTATTTTTTGAAGTATAAGATCAACTACCAAGATGGACCTAGTCAAATTTTATTGGAATAGAACAATAAAAACAACATTACATGTATAGGTACGAAAAGAGTGGATATTTAGTGAATAATTGTTGGGAATCCGATTTGAGGAGGTTGAAGAGGTTTCTACTATTGTAGAGCATCGACATAAGTTACGACAAAGACGACAGATCAGTGTTGGATTAACTAAGGCTCCTATCATAGCTAGAATCATGTCACTCGTATACTAGAAGTACACTGCCACTGCAAATATATCAAAATTTGTCAAAACTTTCAGTAGCTTTTGTGTGGCCAAAACCTGACCACTCAGTATACTGGTATTGCCAGTGTATTGCTAGTATACCACCACCGCAAGATTTTGTTCAAAATTATTATTTCAGTAGCCATTCTTAACTTTCTTTCTTCCTTTTCTCCTTCTTCCACCTTAGCATAGGGTCGACCACTCTCCAACCGTAACCCTATCAATCCTAACAAGATAAGAAAAAAAAAACACACACACACACACATTATTTTCCTATAAAGAAAGGAAGCACACCTGCTTCCTTGGTCCTTTCTTTAATTTTTTATTCTTTCCCTCTCTTTAGAAAAGAGGATAAACACATCTTCCCCTTGAACCCGAAAGCAATCCTAGCTTAAAAAGGAAATCATACACTCTCATTCATCATTTTACAACCTGAAGACACCCCCCCCCCCTTCTTTTAGTAAATAAAGGCAAGTCCTCGTTCTCTTCAAAATTTAATTTTAGAAGCTGTGTCAATTTATTTTAAATCCATAATATATATATATATATATATATATATATATATATATATATATATATATATATATATTGCAAATGATCTCTAGCCTAGTGGTTAAGAGAGATGCATGCGGCCCAAGTGGTCGGGAGTTCGAGCCCTAGTGGAGGCGAGTTTGCCACAATTATCCATTGCTTCAATATATATATATATATATATATATATATATATATATATATATATATATATATATATATATATATATATATATATATATATATATATATATAATAATAATAATAATAATAATGGATTTAAGAGTAGGACAAAAGTATATCCAGTAATGAGATTGTACGACACAAGTTATATATTCCAAAATGATCGTAGGATACGAAAATAATTATTATGGGTGTATGTGTTTATATTATATATACTTGCTATCCTAGTGAAGTATTGCTATGTTTTAGGCACTTGTATACTTATCTATGTGTGCTTTATACATGCATAAACCTAGAAGTTCATGTTTTAGAAATTTGTGTATATGCGAAGTTGTACCCCATTTACATATCGGTACCAGCTTACGTAAACTAATCCTAGTGCTACGGAAGCCTATTTGAAACTACTACTACGTGACTATTATGTAAGTTTAAGTTTTTTTATATTTATGATTTATAGTGCTACACATAATTTTAAGGAACCTAGAGTTATGTATCAGACTATCATAAATTCAATATTTTGGAATCGAGGAATATTGATTTAAACCAAATTTGTATTTTATGGCTAAGTCATTAAATTGGACGATTTGTTTTATATCAATGAAAATATGATTTGAGGCTTATTGATTTCTATAATTTACTACTTGTACTTGATATGTATCAGAATTTCTAACCTAGGTATTTATTTAAACTTATTGATTTCTATAATTTATTTGGAACTATATATTTCTAACGTACATATTTTATTTGTTCGTGAGAACGAGTACAGTCAATTCATTGATCTCCACTACTCAAAAAGAGAAGACACCAGTAGAAATACTTTGTTTAACTGATGATAATCACTACCAAAATTTGTTGATTTAGCGACGGCCAGATCCGTCGCCCGTCCGACGGGAATTTCTATTAGCGACCGATCTCTGACGGGTTTTGGCCAAAAAAATCCGTCGGCAATCAGCTCGTCGCTAATAATGGTCCGTCGCTACGTAGTCGTCAAGCGACGGAATAGCGACAGCATTTCGACTTTAAAATACGAAGGATTAGCGACTACTTTTCGATGGACTTTCGTCCATTTCAAGTATTAAATACTGAACTGTGTAGACAATAGCGACGTAATGTCCGTCGGTAAACCGTCGTAATAGCGTATCAGAGTGTATCGTTCCGTCGCTATTTCGTCGATCGCCGTCGATAACAAAGGACGGATTAGCGACGGTAAGCTGACGGATTATCCGTCGACAAGGTTCTGGAAATGCTTGGCATTTCCAGCGCCATGACGACGGATCAGTAGTCGCTAATCTGTCGCTACTCGGTCGACAGAGCGACTGATTAGTGGTTGATTATCCGTCGCCATGGTTCTGAAAATGTCAAGCATTTCCAGAACCTTGTCGACGGATTTTTCGTCGCTACGCCGTCGATCGAGCGACGTATTAGTGGCTGGTTATCCGTCGCCTTTGCGACGGATTTTTCGTCGCTATTCCGTCGAATTATATACCACCAGGACTATGCCGACGGATTTTGCCGTCGACCACCCGTCACTACCTGAAAACAATTTTAAATCTCCAGTTAGCGACGGAAAGTTCGTCGAAAATTAGTCGAAAACTGTAAATATCCGTCGCTAACCGGTCACTAGTCCGTCGCTAACTGAGATTTTTTGGGAAAAAAATTGCAGCACTTTTCCTGTTCACAAAAATATGCATAAACCAAACCAATATATAATGCACACCAATTATCCAACAATCACATAGACCAAATATATAATGCACACCAATTATCCAAAAATCACATAGACCAAATATATAATGCACACAAATTATCCAAGAATCACATAGACCAAACCAAATTATTAGAAAATAGACATCAATTATCCTGAAGAGTAGCATAATATCCGTCACTATAATCCGATTATAGCACAATTAATCCAAAATTGTCACAAATATTCCAAATTTTCTTAATACAATATTTTAAGAAGAAGGAGGAGTTCGATTGCCCGATGGTAGTAATCCCAGCTGCGACCGACGAATATACTCCTATACTAGGTATGGTGGCAAGCCGTCGTAGACACTGCTCGAAAGTCGGCGTAGCTGCTCTGGCGACATGAGATCCAGGAGTGCCGTCACAGTCGAAGTCGGTACGAACGAGGCATCGGGGTTGAAAGAAAGATGACCCATGGAAGAAGGGCCGACACCAGCAGTCGACGGACCAGTAGAAGAAGGACTGACACCAGCAGTCGACGGACCAGTAGAAGAAGGACCGACACCAGCAGTCGACGGACCAGTAGAAGACGGATCGGCAGCAGCAGACGGAGGCAGAAAGTACGTGACAAATTGGTCCCGCAAGGACGACACCGCCTCGTACAGCTGCGTAAGCTGCGACCTAACATCATCATCTGCCGGGGCCGCGGAAGGAGACGGTGTCGGTGGAAATCTCTGCATCGCCATGTGCAACGGCCCTAGGGAGCCGACTCCGTACAGGAGCCCTTTCTTAAAGCCGCCGACGGTATCTACGAACAAGTCGTTGCGAGCGGCCAAAGATGAGGGCATCCGGGCGGACGTCGTTTCATCGACATCCTCGGTGTCAGTTAACTGAGCCCGACTAAGGGCCTCAAGATATGCAGTCTATCAAATGAATGTGTTTATATTATAAGATTTACCTAAGTTGTAATCTAAATCCTATGTTTCATTAAGTTAAGTGTGAATCCTAAGTTTACCTAAGTTATAGTCCGAATACTTTTAATTCTAACGTAAATCTCATAAACATAAGTACTTACATCAGTCTCTTTGGCCCTCTCGTCGACGAAGCTCCCATCCTTCCGTCTTTTGTGCGTATGCTGGAACACGCCGTGCATGGTGACCGATTCTGGCGCCCTTCCCTTCTTCACCGCCCGTTGGACCTGCATACAAAATTTCCGTAGAACTTAATTAACTTCGTATATTAATAATACCTAATTTGATAGTGAAATAAATTTACGGTATCTCACCAGATCTGCAAGCGTCGCTGCGTGGGGCCTTGATCCCCCCGTATGAAGCCCCACGGCCTGTCGGTTCGCCTTCTCCGATTTCTTCTTGTACGCAGGAGTATCCATCATACCTAAGAGGTCCTCATAATACTCCTGTCGGATCCAATTCGGCCTCGTATGCCCCATTTTCAGGTCATGAATCATATCTCGTATCTTCTTCGAGGCAGCGCTTCTGTAGGTCCTGCGGATCGTGTCCTCGCGATGGGGGGCCACCAGTACATCGTCTAACATAGAAATTCAATTATCACATAATTTAAAAAATGGTTGATTAAAGAGTAACTAATAATTAACCAGAAGATATAGATATTTACCCTCAACTCGTCGAGCCAGGCATACTTCAAGTTTTGGGGCACCGACGAAAAGTTGAGGTAGGGACCATGGAAGTTATCCCTGATAATTTCTCCAAGAGCCCTGGCAACATTAAACGGAAAAAACCTACAAAGAAGAAACGACTGGATTATTAACTTGAATAAATGAAAGAAATTTAATAAATTATCTTAAAATTACTTACGAGGTCCCCGCGGGCCATAGCTCTCGTCGGAACTCGCCTCTCGACCTCTCTGGTGCCGTCGGAGGATCCGCAGGTCCGCACATGTACTCTCCAGTAACCGGATGGAACCGAGTATGGGGGACTCCGGGGCCCACTGTGCAGTAATTGGGGGATCCACTGGTGGATCCGCTGCTAGTGGGTCCGATAGCGGAACGGATCCGCTAGCAGATCCGGACTCATGCCTCGATGAAGTGGTCGATCCTCGACGGCGGGATACGTCTGTGCCCGGGGTACTCTCCGGGTCGGAGTCGCTGGATGGGGTCACATCCCGGAAAGATTGAATGCGACTACGACCACCAGTACTAGTACGACCACGACCACCAGCACCAATACGACCACGACCACCAGCACCACGACCACGGCCAGCCATCATGACATGTAAATAGAACACATAAACATAATTAACAATATAAAAGTGTAAATGAATATAAATTTCTAAACTAAAATATACATACCACCAGTAGGGAGACGAGTGCCGCCGCGACGAAAAAGACTAGGGGTGCCATCTGCAATAAGTAAATAATCGAATAAAAAACATAAATTCACGTAATTGCTTTTATGAGGTCAAACTTAATTCACGTAATTGGAAGTATTTTTAATATACAATAATATTTAACCTAATCATCGTCTTCGTTCTCATCCTCGGCCTCGTCTTCATTATTATCCTCCTCATCCTCATCCTTATCTTCATCGTCGATTTCATCTGTATCCTCATCCCCATCAAATTCTTCTTCTTCTTCTTCTTCTTCTTCTTCTTCTTCATCTTCTTTTTCTTCTTCTTCTTCTTCTTCTTCTTCTTCTGCCTCAATATTTGGGACAAGATGCCTCTTTCTCCCCTGGTTGAAAGCTAAGTCTTGTGTATCAACCTCTTCCTTTCCTCTATTTTCCTCAACAATATCTTCAACATCCATTATATCTGAGTGTTGTCCCAAGTATTGGGACTTTTCGATCTGGTCCTCTTGGTATGCTGGGTTTCCAACATTGAATGTATTTCTAGATTTAATCTTGCATACTGCCCACCAGTCAAATCGATCTCTACGACGCCTTGGATAGCTTGTATAGTAGACTTGAACAGCCTGATTTGCTATCGCAAATGTATCGGACCCTCTATACCTCCTGCGATGATTTATATCGATAAATCTAAATTGTTTATCGATTCCAACTGATATTTGGTGTCATATCGAACCACTCACATTTGAACATCATAATATGCATATCATATGAGCCAGTATATTATAAATCTACAAAATCTCGAAGCATTCCATAATAGTCAAAGTCTGGCTCGTCGTCATAGATGGTGCCTCTTATGCAAACACCGGAATTCTTGGTACTGATGCCGTCATTGATAAATTTAACATTTATAGCATTATGAGTTGACTTAAACCTGAAGCCATTAACGACATAGCCTGGCCAAGTCTTTATTTGCTTCTTCGGTCCCAATGTCAGATAACGAACACTCTCGTGAGTGAGTGTTGTTTCAGGCAATAAAACCTGTAAACAAATATTTATAATTTAAATATTTTAGATTATATATTTATAATCTCAATTATAATCACAGTTACTTACGTATTTGCGAAACTATGACGAAAATGTACAATCAACCTCTCTTTGAAGTCCCTCATCGATAATATCGGGTGTCCTTATTTTGACTTCACCTCTAAATACACTATTAGAGAAAATAAGAATATATAAGTGTAATCACTTATTTTATCAAATTCGATATTATAACGAGTGCAAGTGTACTGACTGACTTCTCCAAATCTCTCACTTCTTGTATGTCACAGTTTAACAAGACATATCGGTGAGCGGCATCATACTCGTCGTCTGTCAACCACCGTCTTTTACTAGCCCCAACAGGCTTGCCCCTTACATTGAATATTCCTCCATCCTCAACGTCCTCGTCATTCCTTTGAGGTCTATTTTGATTTGTCTTAACATGAGTATCGAAATAAATGGAGCAGAAGTTTGACACCTCTTCGATAAGATATGCTTCGCATATCGAAGCCTCTATATGAGCCTTGTTGCCAACTTTCTTCTTTAGATGGTGTAGGTATCTAGAGAGACAAATTATCTTGAGAATTAAGAAGGAATTTTAAAACCCACTAAAATTCAACTTAAATTATATCAATTTTTATGTACCTTTCAAATGGGTACATCCATCGATAATGAACAGATGTACCGACACGGGCTTCGTATGCTAGATGAATCGGTAGATGCTCCATGCTGTCGAAGAAGCCAGGAGAAAATATTTTCTCCAACTTGCAAATTGTTAAAATAATCTTCTCCTTAAGTTCAACCATGTGTTGCACAGTCAACTTAGCTGAAACATATCATAGAACTCCTTCGCCTCGGGATTAGGATACTCCGGATCAAAATTAGGCCCTGCCGTGTCGTACACCATATCTCGTGCAAGGTTCTGCACGTCTCCATAATCAACGGAGCATTCGTCGTCATCGACGACAAAATCCGCTGCAGCATTATCATCAAAAGCATAAGTAGCAGCATTCGCAACCTGTCTTTCCGCATATAGTTCACCTTGCGATGACCACAGGCCGTAATCACGTACGAAACCCTTACGGGTCAAATGATCTCTTACACTCACCACTTCTTCATAACGTCTATTGCGACAATTACGACATGGACACTTGATTTTGTTACCGTCCATAAACTGAGCTTTGCTCATGGCATACTTAAGAAGCACTTCTACGCCTGCCTGAAAATCGTCACTCATACCTATTCTGCTCTCGTGTTGTCGTTTGTACATCCATGTACGATCAACGAAATAACGATCCATCACAGATTGGATGTAAAAATCGGTATAGTAAGACAAACTAAACAGAATTAGTATATAATCATGTAACTGGTGGATCCGCTGATATTCTAGCTCGAAAAGAGAAAAATTTAAGTATAGTTGTTACTAATAGTTTGATACCGATAGTTCGATACCGATACCGATATATACCGATAGTTTGATACCGATACCGATAGTGCGATACCGATACTGATAGTCCGATACCGATAGTGCAATACCGATACCGATAGTGCGATACCGATAGTTCGATACCGATATCGATAGTCAGATAGTCTGAGAGTCCGCTAGCGATACCTTTAGTTCGATAGCGATAGTCCGATAGTTCGATACCGATACCGATACCGAGCATGTTATACACGGTTCAACTTGACGAGTCAGTAAATATTTTTGTGGTGTTGTATGCTTGCAGCAGCAAATCAAGTCTTAGAGTCATTATAGGTCAATTAATCAAATTGAGTCAATCTATCTATTTGTGAATTGCAAGAGTCCACTTCTAGGATATAGGAGCTATATCCTAAATATCTAGGCTAAAATTAACTTGGTTAGGATACTAGAGTGTCCTTACTATCTAGCAAGCAGTACCTTAGTCTAGTTGAACTAGCATTAGTTACCTATAATTCCTACCATGTCTACACTCACACATTACACCCCAAGCCGTCCTGCATGCTAATAGGCATGGTAGGCCTGCCTTCATTCCTCACTCTCTAAAGCACACATACACATATATATGTATATCACAGTTAGATGTATAGATATATATATCTATATAGAAGCACACAACTGATGCACTCTAAGGGTCGGTTTTCCAGGAAAACTTCACTTATTCAGTGACTTATGCAGATGAAGAACTCGCACTGTCCTTGACACAGTGAACATATACACCATGAACCCAAAATCCATATTCATATTTACTAATCCAAACACCACCAAACTAATGGATAACACCCAATATGGATAACGCATTATTTAGCCAATATATAAACTCAGATGAATTTGAAAAGTAAAGCCCCCTGCCACCCCCGACCAAAGCCCGCCGCCCAGCCCCCGATGCCCCCGCCCCAAGCCCGCCGCCCAGCCCCCGACGCCCCCGCCCCAAGCCCACTACCCAGCCCCCGACGGCCCTGTCCCAAGCCAGCCGCCCAGCCCACGACGCCCCCGCCCCAAGCCCGTCGCCCAGCCCCCGACGCCCTCGCCCCAAGCCCGCAGCCCAGCCCCCGACTCCCCCGCCCCAAGCCCGCCGCCCCCGCTGCCCCTACGACACCGCGAGAGAGAGAGAGAGAAAGAGAGAGAGAGAGAGAGAGGAGAGAGAGTGAATTTGGGAGAAATGCAAAAAAGTTCCCTCCGCCGTTTCAATTTGAGTCTGGAATGTATATTTAGCGACGGAATAGCGACAGCTTATAATCCGTCGCCCGTTAGTTGCTATTTTTGATACTTGCCGACTGAATATTCGTTGCTACATAGTCGAAAAAATGTCCCGCCAATTCTCCACACAATTTCTGCCAAATAATCGACTGCATAGCGACGACTGGCTATCCGTCGCTATATTTCCGACACCCTAGCGACGGATGTGCGACTTTTTCTCTCCCTAAAATTAAAATAAAAAATGTAATGGCTTGTCGTCGGTAATCAGTCGGCGGGTTGCCACAAATTCGTCGCTAACGTCGACTAAATATTTTCGTCGCTAATTTTCGGTCGCTAATTTGCTGTATTTTGGTAGTAAATTTCTTGCTGAACTATATTCTCGACCTCTTTTTGAGTAGTGGAGACCAATGTTGACATATTTATCCTCTATTGACAATATTATCCCTGTAAGACTTTGTTTAACTGATGTAAATAGTTCTAGAACTCGGAATACGTTCTCAATCAGGTTGATATGTTCACTTTACGAATTGAATAATCTGGGTGGATGTGGGATAACTGCCTAAATGAAAATTTTCATCAGTTATGATATGTAAATAGCACAGTATGATCTTGAACATTTATCAAGAATCATATTCTGAATTTGCAATCATAACACTATTTTGATGACACAAATCTAATTGGAACTCTTGAAGAGCTTGATAAAACTATCTCACACCTGAAGTTATAATTTGAAATGAAGGATCTTATAAAAACTAGATTTTTCATAACCATATAGCTTGAGCATTATACCGAGAGTGCTTTGGTTCACTAGTTGAATTACACCTGAAAGGTATTATGTTGGTTTAATATAGACAGAGAAAAACCCTTGAGTATGCCCATGATTTAATCATTCTCTAGATGCTCAACATACTAATATTGTCCTAAGGAAGACGATGGAGCGGTATTCAAAGTTGATGTTCTATATTTAAGTCCAATAGGTATATTCTATCCTTGGAGTGTGCATCTTAGAATTGATCGAACACCTTTAATCCTTGGAGTGATATCCGTCTTGTTGGGTATGCCGATGTCGATTATTTATCTAACTCGTATAAGGTGTGTAGTGTCCCGTCCCTACATCGTGCCTCGTCCTCCGTCCATGGGGTGCGCGAGAAAGGAACACTGTCGCTATCGATTCGGTCGGAACTGATAGGTCGGGATCGATCGAGTCGATCGAACGAGAACGGTTGAATTAAGATCCATTCCCCGTTATGGAATGGCTTCTTCGAAACCAAGTTCCATATTCAGCGGGTTGTGCCTCAAGGATTGACTCTGCGACTGAGTCGGGAGAGACCTCCCGTTGCTCTGCTTTTTACGCCGCTTGCGTTGGTTTTGGCTTTATTTTTCTGAATGCGTTTTCGTGAATATTTTCGATGGTTTTCATGGCTTGCATTTCGAACTCGTATTTTCTATCGAACTTCTTGAATAATGCAGTATTCTAATCGGTTGCTTGTACGATTTCAGGTAATCGCATAGGCGACGTCTAGCGCGACCAACAAGTTCTCTCGCCTGAAGTAAACTCAAGGTGAGTGGCTGACCCTTCTCTTTTCGACCCCTTCCTAGGTAATTCGATAATGTTGTTGCGAATGAAAGAATAAATGCAAGGGCACGAACACGAGAAAATGATTGAGTTTTCAAAGAGAATGTAGGCTATGTCTTAATAACTAAAAGAAAAATGGCCTTTGTACGGTCATGAACAACTTATCGACAAGGCGATAGTTTCCTCGAGCGGCAACCAGGGGCCACGAGACCGTTTTGGCCTAGGAGGAAACAGGGTATAGTTGTGCTGGATGATAGCACGGGTTAAGCGGGAACTTGCAAATGGGGCTCACTACCTGCGTTGGAAGGACCCCGATTAACGAAGCTATACGTCCAGGATTGCTTGTTATGTCAGTGACCAATCACACGTGATATTGTACTTGGTATGAAAATGATAACAATTGACAGAAAAAAATATGGTAAGTTTCATAAGGCACGGCGCGTCCGCCGTGGGTAAGTTCCAACGTAAATTACATTATGCTTGTCATATGCTTGTCTGAAATTCATTAGGATAGTTAGAAATATTCATGAACTAAGTCAAATAAACTCTTCAACCAAATGAGAGCTTGGAGCTTAAATAGACACGTACCAGTACAAAGTGTAATGTACTGATCCTCGATCTCCACGCAGGTACCCCAAACCACGAAGGGCGTGCCACTTAAAGCTCAAGGCGGTGCGAACACTTTTGAAGCCTCGTCCATGTGTTGAAGGCTTGTTTCTGAAATCCTTTTGAAGACTCCACACTCAGTACACAGAAGAAAAGATGGCGACTCGACTTCCTTCGATAGCAGGTGAAAAGTGTAATTGTTTTGCTTGTAAAAGGGATGTAATGTATAGAACGACTATCTCATCAGCGTTTATTTTGTAAGTCGAGTCATGTTATAGCCCGCGCGGCAATGATTGTAATAGAGTCAATGTAAATGAAGTTTTATTATCAATGAAAAGTTTACTTCTATTTCAAATGTGTCAATCAATTATCTCTGCATACTCTAACTTGATGTTGTGTTTCGGATAATATTATGACTATGCCTTGTGCGATCGTAACTTAGGTTCGCACGGCATCACGTTCGGGGGACGACTATTGATTCTACAAAATCGGGGCGTGACATAATGGTAGCAGAGCACGGCTTTACATCATTTGGCCTCGTGTCTAGAGTTTCAAACCTTTGACCTTGCATCGATGAGATTAGTTGTTTCATACAATGAGTCCGTAATAATTTATGACTGATGCGTTTGCCTTCGTATTGCAGAAGTGCCAGAACCCACGGTCGAGCAAGAGCAGAGCGCTTCTAATGGCTCTAGTAGTTCGCATCGTTCGTGGGCCGGACCTTCTAACAATACATCGAAAGGATGCTGGACATGATGGAGGCGCAGCAAAACCAGTCCGAGAACTGACATCAGCAGACAAAGGCACGACAGGCCCAGTTCGAAGCTCGCTTCGACGCACAATCTAAACTTTAACAAAAGCAGCTAGATACTCTGCAGCAGATCGTCCAAACAATTGTGACCAACAAATGCGACTGTGCCTACCGTCACTGCACCTACTGTCACCGTGTCGATGGTCCAACCTATTGAAGTCGACATGGAGGAGCCCGAGCGTCAACTGGTGGTACCGAAAAAGTACAACTTTGAAGTGTCAGAATTCAAGAAAGCATGCCGCACTTCCTTCAGCGGTACCGAAGGCCCTTCTATGGCAATCGACTGGTTGAAAGAGCTGGAAGATCACTTTGAGCTCCTCGGCATTGAAGAATCAAAATAAGTCGCCTGCGCACAACTTTAACTACGGTTGAACACGCAAGACTGGTGGGCCGTGCACAAGCGAGCGATCCGACGCGACAACAACTCAGCGCCGATCTCTTGGGCCACGTTCTGTAGTGCCCCGTCCCTACATCGTGCCCCGTTGTCCGTCCATGGGGTGTGCGAGAAAGGAACACTATCGCTATCGACTCGGTCGGGACCGATAGGTCGGGATCGATCGAATCGATCGAACGGGAACGGTTGAATTAAGATCCATTCCACGCTATGGAATGGCTTCTTCGGAACCAAGTCCCACATTCAGCGGGTAGCACCTCGAGGATTGACTCTACGACTGAGTCGGGAGAGACCTCCCGTTGCTCTGCTTTTCATGCCGCTTGCGTTGGTTTTGGCTTTGGTTTTCTGAATGCGTTTTCGTGAATGTTTTCGATGGTTTTCATGGTTTACATTTCGAGCTCGCATTTCCTATCGAACTCTTGCATAATACAGTGTTCTAATCGGTTGCTTGTGCGATTTTAGGTGATCGCGTAGGCGACGTCTAGCACAGCCAATAAGTCCCTCGCCTCAAGCAAGAACTCAAGGTGAGTGGCTGACCCCCTTCGTCTCGACCCTCTATTTCAAATGAAAACTCGGGTAATGTTACTAAAATTGAATGAATTGCTTACAGAATACAAGTCCTGTATGTTAGAAGTGAAAAAGAATGTGTTGTGTTGAAAAGAGAGAGAATTATTTTAGGCCTGCAAAACGAACAAGTAAATGAATTGATTACATAACAAGCCCCAACGGTATCTTAAATACACCATGTTAACCTATCATGGTCATGGACAACTTGTCGACAAGGGCGATGGTTTCTTCGAGCGGCAACCCGGGGCCACGGGACCGACTCGGCCTAGGAAGAAACAGGTTATAGCCGAGCTGGGTAATAGGCAATCGGTAAGACGGGGACTTGCATCGAGGCTCGCTACTTACGTTGCAAGAGTCCCGTATTGCCAGGCTATGTCCAAGATGGCTAGTTAATGCCAGTGACCTCCATATCAAACACTTGATATAAATTGTTATCAACTAACAGACAAAGTGATGGTAAGTTTTTATGTCGCACGGTGCGCTCTGCCAGAGAAAATCTTGATGTAACTTAATGCTTCTTATGAAAATAACTAGGATGGCTAGAAAGACCACTAAAAGCAAGTTGTATGATTTTATCTAAATTCTTGAACCAAATGAGAGCCTGGAAATTAATTAGCCACTCGCCAGTACATGTTGATTGTACTGATCCTCGCTCTCTCTACAGGTGCGATAGATCGGAAGGAGCGTGCTACGTGAAGGGAGGCAATGTTCGTGTGTTTTGAAGCTTCGTCCGTGCATCGAAGCTTGGATCAAACTTTTGAAGACCCCGCTGTCGAAGGCTAAGAAGACAGATGGAGCGGCTCCTCGTCATCCCAGGTGGTTTTGTAATGCTGGTTGTAATCAAGGGATGAAATGTATGGAATGGCTATCTCGTCGACGCTCATTTTGTAATGGAGTCAGTTTGTAAAAAGCCCGTGCGGCGCCTTTGTATCGAGTCTGTAAAATGATGTTCATTATCAATAAAGCTTATGTTTCCTTCTCTATAATGTGTGTTCAATTTACTCTGCACATTCTCTTGTTGTTGTGTTTCGGATAACCTTATGACTATGCCTTGTGCGAGCACAAGTTAGGCTCGCACGGCATCACACCCGGGGGACGACTATCGATTCTACGGAATCGGGGCGTGACATAATGGTATCAGAGCACGGCTTTACGTCCTTGGCCTCTAGTGTCGAGTTTTCAGTCTCAAATCGTCGGTCTCGTGTCGATGAGATATGTCGTTCCATACGAGGGAGTCTGTAATAAGTTTTGTGACTAATGTATTTTTTTTTACCTTCAAAATCCCAGAAGGTGCGGCGGTGAACGTGGCGTTGAACGAAAAAAGTGCTTCGAGCGGCTCGAGTAGCTCGAGGCCCGGACCCTCTAACGATGCCATGGAACGGATGTTGCACATGCTGGAAGCGCAACAACAACAAGCTCAGGAGAATCAACGCCTGAATGAGCAATATCGACGAGAGACGGAGGCACATCGACGGGAGGTAGAGGCATGCCAGACCCAGTTCGAGGCCCGATTCGATGCACAATTCAAGTTGCAGCAGAAGCAGCTTGATACTCTTCAGCAGATAGTACAGACGGTGGTGGCCAACAACAACAACTCTACGACAACTCCTGCCGTGACCGAGCCTGCGGCCAGATAAAGTGATGTCGATCCGGAGGCACCCGAGCCTACATATGCAACACCGAGAAGTTCTAACTTCGACGTGTCAAAATTCACAAAAAGTTGCCGTACTTCCTTCTACGGCACGGAAGATCCCTCCTTGGCGATCGACTGGTTAGAGGAACTGGAAGACAAGTTCGAGCTGCTAGACGTCGAAGAGTCCAAGAAAGTCGTATGCGCTCAACTTCTACTCCGGTCGAACGTGCACGACTGGTGGGCCGTGCAAAAGTGAGCGATCAGACGCGACGACGAGACAGCAGCAATTTCTTGGGCCACCTTCCGCGAGGCGTTCGAGATCGAGTACCTCCCCGAAGCCGTTTGACAAGAGAAGGAAAATAAATTTATACAGCTAAGGCAAGGGAATATGACGGTGCGGCAGTATGCAGCAGAGTTCAACAAGTTAGCCAAGTTTGCTGGACAGTACCTGCCTTCCATGGCGAGTCGTGCACGACGGTTCGAAGTGGGCCTACGGCCATCTATTTCCGCCCACGTGTCCGTCCCGTAATATAAAACGATGGGGGAGTCTCTCAACCACGCCCTCCGTCTTGAATGCCAATATCCTCCAAGTGCTGCCGGCGCTGTGCATACCTACAATCACAAACGCTCTAGCCACGCAGGAGGAAACAACGTGACCAAGCGTCCGAACAATAGGCCCCAAAGCGGATATCGAGGGCATAACCCAAAGCCTTACTGCAACCGATGTCATAATATCGGTCACACGATCGACGATTGCCAGGTACCAGAGGGTGGATGTTGGCACTGTGGTAAGAGGGGCCACATGCGTGCTGAGTGTCCAACCAGAAGGTCGAACCCAACGGCGCCCCAATAGCACCGTCCAGCGGTGCCTCAACAGCACCGTCCAGGAAATCAAGTCCCAGCACCTCGAGCCCATCAACCTGCACCGCAAAATGGCCAAGACCGTCGCCCCAATGCCCAGGGCCACGTCTATGCCATGACTCAAGATGAAGTACTTGCGTCAGATACTGTCGTGACAGGTATACTTAGTTTCAATAATGTGCCTGCTCGTGTACTATTTGATTCAGGTGCTTCGTATAGTTTCATATCGGCGGACTTTGTCATCGAGCACAAATTTTCTGTAATATCATTAGATCTTGACCTTAGCGTAAGCACACCTTCGGGCACATCGATACTCACTAATTTAGCTTACGCCGACGGGATTATCTGTATCGGCGGTCAAAAGATCGGTCTTGACGTGATAGTCCTAGACATGAAGGACTTCGATATCATTCTGGGAATGGATTGGCTCGGGCCGTGCAACGCAACCATAGACTGCGCTGAAAAGACGGTCACCTTTCGTATACCAGGAGTGCCTAAATTCTGCTTTTTGTGTGGTGAGGCGTCGTCGACCTGTATGCTGATCTCGGCGATTTCTGCTCGGAGGATGCTGCATTCTGGGTGCGAAGGCTATTTGGCGTCCGTCCGAGACATGCGACAGGATGGTGCAAACGCGGGTCAGACCGACGTTGTGGCAGAATTCCCCGATGTGTTCCCGGACGAGCTACCCGGCATGCCCCCCGACAGAGAAATCGAGTTCAGCATCGATACATTCCCCAATACCCGACCGATTTCCAAGGCCCCGTACAGAATGGCCCCCGCCGAGCTGAAGGAACTCAAGGTCCAGTTACAAGAGTTACTCGACAGAGGATTTATTCGGCCTAGTGTGTCACCGTGGGGAGCGCCCGTGTTGTTCGTGAAGAAGAAGGATGGGTCCATGCGTTTGTGCGTCGATTACCGAGAGTTGAACAAGGCCACCATCCGGAACAAGTACCCATTGCCCCGCATAGACGACTTATTCGATCAACTGCAAGGCGCCTCGGTATTTTCGAAGATTGATCTCCGCTCAGGCTATCATCAACTCAAGATCAAGTCAGGCGACGTGCAAAAGTCCGCCTTTCGCACTCGATACGGCCACTACGAGTTCCTGGTGATGCCATTTGGCCTGACGAACGCTCATGCCGCCTTCATGGATCTGATGAATCGGGTATTTCGACCCTTCCTTGATAAATTTGTGGTAGTCTTTATTGATGATATTCTCGTCTACTCGAAGGACAGGGCACAGCATGCAGAACATCTACGGGCCGTGCTCCAGACACTTCGAGAACATGAGTTGTACGCGAAGCAGAGTAAGTACGAATTTTGGCTAAGCAGCGTATCCTTTCTTGGTCACATTATTTCGTCCGAAGGTATTGCAGTCGACCCGAAGAAAGTGGAAGCTGTTGCTGATTGGAAGCGGCCTGCGTCTGCTAGTGAGATTCGAAGCTTTCTTGGTTTGGCGGGATACTATCGACGCTTCGTGAAAGACTTCGCGAAGATTGCATCGCCACTGACTCGCCTCACTCAAAAGGGAGTCGCGTATGAGTGGTCGGATGACTGTGAAGCTTCATTCCAGGAGCTAAAACAGTGACTAATTTCGGCACCTATACTCGCACTTCCAGATGGGCCAGAGGGTTTTCAGATATTCAGCGATGCTTCAGGCCAGGGCTTGGGATGTGTGCTCATGCAGCGAAACAAGGTGATATCCTTCGCCTCCAGACAGTTAAAGCCGCACGAGAAGAACTATCCTACGTACGACTTGGAGTTAGCAGCGATTGTGTTCGCGTTGAAATTGTGGCGTCACTATCTATATGGTGTGGCGTGCGCGATCTATACCGACCACAAGAGTCTCAAGTATCTCTTCACTCAGAAGGAATTGAACTTGCGATAGAGGCGCTGGCTCGAACTGATCAAAGACTATGACTTGACGATCGACTACACTCCGGGCAAGGAAAATGTTGTGGCGGACGCTCTGAGTCGAAAATATCTTGCCTCGCTATCTATCAACCGCAGACTGCTACAAGATCTAGAAGAAATGGGCATCGATCTCCGGGTTCGATTCAGGGATGTACGGTTAGCGCAGCTGCAGTTAGAGCCGAATTTGCTGGAAAAGATCATGGCCGCTCAGAAGGATGATCCGTACCTGAAGAAAATACACGAGCGGATTTCGACAGGTAGTGCGACCGACTTTGCAGAAGACAAGACCGGCGTGCTGAGATTGAATGGCCGACTATGTGTTCCGGATGATTCAGAACTGCGAAAGGAGATAATGTCGGAGGCGCATCATGCGAAATATACCTTGCATCCAGGCAGTACCAAGATGTATAAGGACCTCCGCACGACCTTCTGGTGGCACGGAATGAAGAGAGATGTGGCGCTCTTCGTGTCGTAATGCATGGCCTGTCAGCAGGTGAAAGCTGAGCATCAGCGACCGGGCAGGGAGATACAGAACCTTGCCATTCCAGAGTGGAAATGGGATCATGTCACGATGGACTTTATTGTTGGCCTGCCGAAGACACCACGAGGGAGCGACGCCATCTGGGTCATCGTCGATCGATTAACCAAGTCAGCGCACTTTATCGCCATCAAAGTTACTTGGAGCATTGATCGCCTGGCGCAGATTTATCTTGACGAGATAGTACGGCTGCACGGAGTTCTAGTATCCATCGTCTCTGATCGGGATTCACGGTTCATGTCGCGATTCTGGAGTAGCCTTCAGTCGGCGCTGGGTACCAAGTTGCAGTTCAGCTCAGCTTACCATCCTCAGACCGACGGCCAAACGGAGCACGTTAATCAGATTCTCGAAGACATGCTACGGCTCTGCGCAATTGACTTCAAATCAAGCTGGGACGTCCACCTACCGCTGGTGGAATTTGCATACAACAATAGCTATCAGTCCAGCATCCAAATGGTGCCGTATAAAGCTTTGTACGGCTGGAAGTGCAGATCGCCCATTTGCTGGGATGAAGTCGGGAAGCGGCAGATACTCGGCCCGGAGCTGGTAGAACAGACTGTGGAAAAGGTCAAGCTAATTCGGGAAAGACTGAAGATTGTACAGAGTCGGCAAAAAAGCTACGTCGACACCCATCGAAGACTGCTTGAGTTCCTGGTGGGCGATCATGTGTTCCTGAAGGTGTCGCCTATGCGAGGAGTTACTCGGTTCGGCGCGAAGGGGAAGCTGAGTCCGAGATTCGTTGGGCCGTTCGAAGTACTCGAGCGGGTCGCCCCAGTAGCCTATAGAATTGCCCTACCGCCGATGCTTGAAGGTGTGCACAATGTCTTCCACGTCTCCCAGCTACGGAAGTACGTGCACGACCCTAGCCACGTGGTAGATTTTGGCCAGCTGGAGCTAAAGTCTGACTTATCCTACATTGAAGAACCAATTCAAATCTTAGAACGCAAGGATAAGCTTCTACGAAGTCGAGTGATCCCTCTTGTTCGCGTACTCTGGAGGAACCATGCGGCGGAAGAGTCGACATGGGAACTCGAGTCAGAGATGAAAGAAAAGTTTCCTTCATTATTTTCATAGAGGTAGGTTATGTTCTTAAGTTTCGAGGACGAAACTTATTTTTAGTTGGTTATGGTGTAGTACCCCGTCCCTACATCGTGCCCCGTTATCCGTCCACGGGGTGCGCAAGAAAGGAACATTGTCGCTATCGACTCGGTTGGGACCGATAGGTCGGGATCGATCGAATCGATCGAACGGGAACGGTTGAATTAAGATCCATTCCACGTTATGGAATGGCTTCTTCAGAACCAAGTCCCACATTCAGCGGGTAGCGCCTCGAGGATTGACTCTGCAGCTGAGTCGGGAGAGACCTCCCGTTGCTCTGCTTTTTATGCCGCTTGCGTTGGTTTTGGCTTTGGTTTTCCGAATGCGTTTTCATGAATGTTTTCGATGGTTTTCATGGTTTACATTTCGAGCTCACATTTCCTATCGAACTCTTGCGTAATACAGTATTCTAATCGGTTGCTTGTGCGATTTCAGGTGATCACGTAGGCGACGTCTAGCGCAGCCAACAAGTCCCTTGCCTCAAGCAAGAACTCAAGGTGAGTGGCTGACCCACTTCGTCTCGACCCTCTATTTCAAATGAGAACTCGGGTAATGTTACTAAAATTGAATGAATTGCTTACAGAATACAAGTCCTGTATGTTAGAAGTGAAAAAGAATGTGTTGTGTTGAAAAGAGAGAATTATTTTAGGCCTGCAAAACGAACAAGTAAATGAATTGATTACATAACAAGCCCCAACGGTATCTTAAATACATCATGTTAACCTATCATGGTTATGGACAACTTGTCGACAAGGGCGATGGTTTCTTCGAGCGGCAACCCGGGGCCACGGGACCGACTCGGCCTAGGAAGAAACAGGTTATAGCCGAGCTGGGTAATAGGCAATCGGTAAGACGGGGACTTGCATCGGGGCTCGCTACTTGCGTTGCAAGGGTCCCGTATTGCCAGGCTATGTCCAAGATGGCTAGTTAATGCCAGTGACCTCCATATCAAACACTTGATATAAATTGTTATCAACTAACAGACAAAGTGATGGTAAGTTTTTTTGTCGCACGGTGCGCTCTGCCGGAGGAAATCTTGATATAACTTAATGCTTCTTATGAAAATAACTAGGATGGCTAGAAAGACCACTAAAAGCAAGTTGTATGATTTTATCTAAATTCTTGAACCAAATAAGAGCCTGGAAATTAATTAGCCACTCGCCAGTACATGTTGATTGTACTGATCCTCGCTCTTTCTACAGGTACGATAGATCGGGAGGAGCGTGCTACGTGAAGGGAGACAACGCTCATGTGTTTTAAAGCTTCGTCCGTGCATCGAAGCTTGGATCATACTTTTGAAGACCCCGCTGTCGAAGGCTAAGAAGACAGATGGAGCGGCTCCCCGTCATCCCAGGTGGTTTTATAATGCTGGTTGTAATCAAGGGATGAAATGTATGGAATGGCTATCTCGTCGACGCTCATTTTGTAATGGAGTCAGTTTGTAAAAAGCCCGCACGACGCCTTTGTATCAAGTCTGTAAAATGATGTTCATTATCAATAAAGCTTATGTTTCCTTCTCTATAATGTGTGTTCAATTTACTCTGCACATTCTCTTGTTGTTGTGTTTCGGATAACCTTATGACTATGCCTTGTGCGAGCGCAAGTTAGGCTCGCACGGTATCACGCCCGGGGGACGACTATCGATTCTACGAAATCGGGGCGTGACATAATGGTATCAGAGCACGGCTTTACGTCCTTGGCCTCTAGTGTCGAGTTTTCAGTCTCAAATCGTCGGTCTCGTGTCGATGAGATATGTCGTTCCATACGAGGGAGTCTGTAATAAGTTTTGTGACTAATGTATTTTTTTTACCTTCAAAATCCCAGAAGGTGCGGCGGTGAACGTGGCATTGAACGAAGAAAGTGCTTCGAGCGGCTCGAGTAGCTCGAGGCCCGGACCCTCTAACGATGCCATGGAACGGATGTTGCGCATGCTGGAAGCGCAACAACAACAAGCTCAGGAGAATCAACGCCTGAATGAGCAACATCGACGAGAGACGTGCCACTACTCACAAATTTAGCCTGCGAGAGGAACCATATGTATTGGGGGTCAAAAGATCGGTCTTGATGCGATAGTTCTAGATATGAAGGACTTCGACATCATATTGGGCATGGATTGGATCGGTCCTTGCAATGCTACCATCGAATGTGCAGGAAAGAGGGTCACCTTTCATGTACCTGGAGTGCTCGAATTCTTCTATTCGTATAGTGAAGCATCGCCGACCTGCATGGTGATCTCGGCAATTTCTACTCGGAAGCTGCTTTATTCCAGATGCGAAGGCTACTTGGCGTCCGTTCGTGACACGAGACAGGATGGTGCAAACACGGGTCAGACCGACGTTGTGGCAGAGTTCTCAGATGTGTTCTCAGACGAGCTACCCAGCATGCTGCTCGATCGAGAAATAGAGTTCACTATCGATACATTTTTTGACACCCGGCCGATCTCGAAAGCTCCGTACAGAATGGCCCCTGCAGAATTGAAAGAACTAAAGGCACAACTACAAGAATTACTTGACAAAGGGTTCATCCGTCCGAGTGCCCCATCCCTACATCGTGCCCCGTCCTCCGTCCACGGGGTGCGCGAGAAAGGAACACTGTCGCTATCGATTCGGTCGGGACCGATAGAGTCGATCGAACGGGAACGGTTGAATTAAGATCCATTCCCCGTTATGGAATGGCTTCTTCGGAACCAAGTCCCTTATTCAGCGGGTTTCGCCTCAAGGATTGACTCTACAACTGAGTCGGGAGAGACCTCCCGTTGCTCTGCTTTTCACGCGGTTTTGGCTTTATTTTTCTGAATGCATTTTCGTGAATGTTTTTGATGGTTTTTATGGCTTGCATTTCGAACTCGCATTTCCTATCGAACTTTTTGAATAATGCAGTGTTCTAATCGGTTGCTTGTACGATTTTAGGTAATCGTGTAGGCGACGTCTAGCACGACCAACAAGTTCTCTCACCTGAAGTAAACTCAAGGTGAGTGGCTGACCCTTCTCTTCTCGACCCCTTCCTAGGTAATTCGATAATGTTTTTGCGAATGAAAGAATAAATACAAGGACACGAACACGGAAAATGATTGAGTTTTCAAGGAGAATGTAGGCTATGTCTTAATAACTAAAAAAATGGTCTTAGTACGGTTATGGACAACTTGTCGACAAGGCGATAGTTTCCTCGAGCGGCAATTCGGGGCCACGGGATCGATTCGACCTAGAAGAAAATAGGGTATAGTTGTGTTGGATGATAGTACGGGTTAAGCGGAGACTTGCAAATGGGGCTCGCTACCCGTGTTGGAAGGACCCTGATTAACGAAGCTATATGTCCAGGATGGCTTGTTATGTCAGTGACCAATCACACGTGATATTGCACTTGGCATGAAAATGATAACAATTGACAGGGAAGAACATGATAAGTTTCATAAGGCACGGCACGGTCCGCCGTGGATAAGTTCTAACGTAAATTACATTATGTTTGTCATATGCTGTCTGAAATTCATTAGGATGGTTAGAAACATTCATGAACTAAGTCATATAAACTCTTCAACCAAATGAGAGCTTGGAGGTTAAATAGCCACGTACCAGTACAAAGTGTAATGTACTGATCCTCGCTCTCCACGTAAGTACCCCGAACCACGAAGGGCATGCCACTTAAAGCTTAAGGCGGTGCGAACACTTTTGAAGCCTCGTCCGTGTGTTGAAGGCTTGTTTCTTAAATCCTTTTGAAGACTCCGCACTCAGTACAAAGAAAAAAAATATGGCGACTCGACTTCCCTCGATAGCAGATGGAAAGTGTAATTGTTTTGTATATAAAAAGGGATGTAATGTATGGAACGACTATCTCATCAGCGTTCGTTTTGTAAGTCGAGTCATGTTGTAGCCCACGCGACAATGATTGTAATGGAGTCAATGTAAATGAAGTTTTATTATCAATAAAAAGTTTACTTCTATTTCAAATGCATCAATCAATTATCTCTGCGTACTCTAACTTGATGTTGTGTTTTGGATAATCTTATGACTATGCCTTGTGCGATCGCAACTTAGGTTCGTACGACATCACGCCCGGGGGACGACTATCGATTCTACGGAATCGGGGCGTGACAAGGTGAGATCCTAAAGTGGTTATATCTTTACCATTTAGGATACAATGTCATCTTGAAAGTATATAAATTAGACCCCGAACGCCACTTCTTTGAATCATACCAAGACCATCACCCTTCTTGATGCCACCTGTGGTGGCCCATGCAGGTCAAGGTCGCAACTATTGCGATTTTGTAGTGGTGCTCAATTTAGAGCGCTGCTACGAGCCTACTATTAGGATATATGATTAGGCTGGATTAAAGGTTACTCAATCACAATTAAAATTTCTTGAGAAGATGTATGGGATGACCCTTGAGAATCTCATTATAAGCTATCTCGAAATTCGATTCCACTTGTCTCTATTTACTTTTCCTTTGACCGTTGTTGAATTTGATTATTTGTGTTTATTGTTGACTTGATTTTCTACCAAGATAAATCTTTTGGATTAAGTTGCCTCAGTTATGGAATCTAGAGTATACCGCAGCAATATTAGCTGGCATGGAAAAGATACAGAGTCTGATTTTGGATGTATTTCTCGGCTAGTGGGAATTTAAAGTTTTCGCAGCCAAGCATGCGACAATGTAAAAGTTTTAGATACCATAATTCTAGAGGTATGTTCCTTAGTTGCGGCTATGGTTTATCGCAGCCGTACTTACTGGCGTGGCAAGAATTCTGGGTAAAATAATTCTGGATATACGTGTTTGGCTATCAGATTGTAGGATATATATCCTATAGATAGTACTCTAGTATAATGGAGTGAAGTATCAAAGTGGACTTTTCTGGAGTATCATGAAATAGGGGTTCAACTAGGCCACCTGTGGCACAGCGTCATACCCCATACCAGTAGAGAAGATACCCTATCAGGACAGGGCTTTTGCGTTGACGATCGAGGAGGTCGATGCTGCAGGTAATGGGTTAGCGTGTTTTGTTGTTCTGTTCTTCCTTTCAATCTTGCCCCATGAACTATTGATTCGTAGTATCTTATAGTTGCAGTGATGATCTTCTTGCTAGAACCAATGATAGAAATTATAATATCATGACCAGTAAGACCATAACCATGCATGTTTTTTTTTTCAAATGAATTTTATGATTTAGATAGGGCTTCTTGGACCATGATTGTTGGGGGCTTAACCTAGAGAAGAGTACAACCAACTTAAATTTTGAGGACAAAATTTTTCTAAGGGGGGTAAGATTGTCACTATCATATTTCTGGAATAGGAATATTTTTATCATTTTGCATTATTTATATAGTGGGTATTTTTTATTAATTAAGTATGATTGTGGTAATTATTAGTTGACTGACCCATTAATTGAACCTTAGCTTGTGAACCCAATTAGACTAGACATGACCACTAGAGTCCACAACCTAGGATGAACACAACTAACCTCATTTAAGTCATGTTAGGCCTGGTTTAGACTAGATTTTAATCCCACACTTAGTGCACATTTAACCCTTTAATTATGAGATTGTTCATGATGACTTGAGAGGGTAAAATAGACTTTTTAGAAGGGGATTAGGGCTTCCTTTCTTGGCTGGACATTGAGAGCATTTAAATCATCTTCTTCTCCATTAGAGAGCCTCCATAAAACCCTAGAAGAAGCCCCATTCATTTCCATGGATTTCCACCATTGAAACTCTCCCAAATTCTTCCAAAACCTTCATTCTACAAGGCTAGGAGCTTGGAGACCAAGGAGCTCATGGGGAAGTGTCTAAAGGAGGAGGAAATTGTGTCCAACTTGACACAAGAGCATCCATAGGAGATTATATTGGGAAATCAACCACCCAATAGGTAAGACCTTTGCATTTTCATAGTTTTAGCTCTTTCTTCATGCATGACACATTTTAGGAACACCCACATTAGTTAGGGGTACCCTTGGGGAGATGAGCAAGGCTCTAACCCTCCTTTTAGTGCATTTCAATGGGGGTGCCATCCTTGGAGAAATCCGAGAAAAGCCCCCCAAGTATTTGTTGAAATGCCTAGTAGACTATTTTGGGCTTTGTTTTCATTTTTGATTACATGTATGGGTAGGTTATTCTCTAGCTAGGCTTTTAAAATGATTTTCTAAGTGTTCTCACTGATATATATATATATATATATATATATATATATATATATATATATATATATATATATGTGTGTGTGTTGAGTTCTTGAGGTGGTTGTTCACTGTCAAGTGGACATTTGGTTGCCTGTGCAGTGGAGGGGAGTTTTGTGTGCACTTGTCACTGTGATTATGTGAGATAGAGTGGCAGGACAATTTGGCCATTGGCCTACTGCACAGTGGCAGCATGCTCTTGGCATGCTGCACTAGCTCGAGTAGTGGGGAGAGGCCAATTGGCCATTTACCTTGGGCAGGCACAGATGTTGCCTTTCCCTGCATAGTAGCAGCACTTGTATTGCCCTCTTGGCCATGTTTGCAGTGTGATATGGAGTCGGGTTTGGCTCTCCCTGCAGAGCAATGGTAGCAGTGGCTATGTTTGCAACAGTGGCTTGGCATGACAGTTGCATCTGCCTTGGCTTTGGATTGCTGGGCCACTTGGCCATGTTACCCGCAGGTAACAATTTGCCTTTGGCCAGTGGATATGTTAGTTTCATGAATGTGTGTTGTTAGTATCAGATAATTGAGTTAGGATAAATTAAGGTATCAGTTAAGCTGGATTGGAGATGCTAGATGTTAGTTTCATTTTAGCATTGGTTAGTTGTAGTACCAGTCATTATCATGATGTATCTTAGTATGTTAATTTCAATAGACTACTTGTTAGGTAGGATGTTAGGGTTATCTGGGATTTTAGTTAGTGTATCATGGGGGTATCCTAGGGAGTTAAGAGATATGTTAGAGTGTCTTGGCCATTTCCTTGTAAGTTTAGATATTAGTATCTTGGTTGAGTTAGTAGGGTTAATAAAGGATACATATATGTTAGTGTGTTAGGATGTCTAAGTGTTGTGTCATTGGTATATGTTAGTATCCTAGTAGGATCTTAGATTGTATTAGAATATAGAGTTTCAGTTTTGGCAGAAGAGTGAATGGGTAGCAAAGGGGTTTGGTCATGCTATGGTTAGGGCATCGGCTTTGCACTTGTAGCAGTACCTTAGGGTCTGCTATAAGCCTTGGAGTGTTCAGGTGCAGCAGGGGATTGTCCCTTGGCCTACTGCTAAGTGTGCAGTGGAAAGAGGGGTCGGGTTAGGCTCTGCCACAGAGTAGTTGGCAGTAGCAAGGGACCCAAGCTTGGTTGCTGCTGTGGGTTGTAGTGGTAATTGGCCACCAGAGTTTGGCCATTGGCATTTGATTGTGGAGTGTTAGAGAGATGTTAGAACCTAAGTCCAGATGTTAGTTCATGTGGAGGGATTAGGAAGTTAGTGTGATAGTTAGGATATTAGC
>JANAVB010029216.1:5325476-5454171 GCA_029216955.1 Iris pallida
ACGCCTCTGATCCCTCGCTAGCAAGACTCCAGCAGGTTCCTCTCCTCCCAACAATCGCAACGCACTTCGTTTGGAAGGATTTGGATGATAAACGAGAAAAATAGGCTATTTGGAGGAGAAGATAATTTCTAAGGTTTTTGCAAATAGGTGGCTACTACTCATACACACATGAAGAGGGGGGAGGGGGATGCTATTTGGGTGGCCAAGGGGTGTATCTAGGGTTTGGTTAGGGTTTGGGATGGACCACCATGCAACTAAAGTCCAATAGCAAAAAGGCCAAAAGCTATGGATTAAAATAGCCTAAAAATAAGTCAATTTGTTTCCTAATTAGGACTAATACTCCAAATTAAAATCTAATTAGCCAAATAAATTTATAATCACATGGTTAGTCTTCTAATCAAGGTTATCCATGGTTAAACCATCTTCTACTATTAAAAACACTAATCAAGGACTAAACACCAATCAATTTAATAATAAATAATAATAATTCAAATTATCAAACAATTACTAAAATACCCTAATCCAGAAAAGTGGTGGTGACAAATCTACCCTGCCTTAGAAAAATTTTGTCCTCAAAATTTAAGATGGTTGTACTCCTTCTAGGTCAAACCCCCTACAATCAAAGTCAATAATATTATATCTAAAACATGCAAAATATGGTCCTACTGGTCGTAATTTCACAGTCTCGAACATGGTCACTATACTATCTAGCACATCACAAGAATAACATGATAGGTACTAATAAAATCACACAACAAGATAGGGAAGAAGAATATGAAGGACAGACCTGCTAAACCATCACCTGCAGCATCGGTCTCCTCGACCATCAGTGCAAAAGCTCCACCCCTCTGGTGCTGGGTATGGTGCTGTGCTACAGGTGGCCTAGCTCCCTCTCTCTGGCCCTGTGCTCCACCAAATGGGGGTGCCGAGGGGCAATCCTTTATCTGGTGAGCGTCGGATCCACAAAATACGCAAACCTTCAACCTTCTCCTACAAGAATCTCAAATGTGTCCCGGCTTCTTGCAGTAGGCACAACTCTGCATCTTTTGATCCTGATCTCGAGGCTGATGTTGTGCTTGCTGAACTCGAGCTGGTGCCAACATCGGCTGAGGCTGGTGCACTATTTTCTGCACAAAGGGACACTTTCTACTTCCACTGGCCCCTCCTGACTCATCTCGACTCCTCTTGGACTTGAGCTCCAAGTCATCCTCTCCTGCCATGGTTCCTGCCAATATCTGCTCAAAGGTAGCATCTCTATCATTCTTGGTCAAGGACTTGACTTCCCTGATCAAGTCCTTCCTGAACCTCCTAGCCTTCGCCGTCTCGCTAAGGCCCTCAACAAATCTGCCCATGCGACAGAATTCTCCGACATACTTCTCTACTGTCTGGTTCCCCTGAACCAGATTCTCGAACTGCGTCTCCAAGTCATCCAGTGCTGTGTCGGAGAAGAACTTTTCCTTGAAAAGCTTCTTGAAAGCCTTCCAAGTCTGCCCCTTTGTACTAACTCTGGGGTTGGTCTTGTACCATGTGCGGGCAAGATCCTGCATCTGGCTGCCCGCTGCCTCTATCTGAAGTCTAGTGGTATCTCTACGAGGCGAAAGATCTCCTCTATATGCTCGATCCAGTCGTCGGCATATAGGATACCCTCAGTACCCTTGAAGTCTCGCGGTACATCTTCTAAAAGTCCTGAATATTCGGGTCCTCGGTTGGTACGGCTGTATCTGCCCTTCCTGCGGCTGGGCAATCACCTTCTCCACTGCTACCATGGCTAGCTAATGGGCCTTGTCAATGCCCTGCCTCATATCCTCCGACTGGCACCGCTGAGCTCCATCATCTGCTGGAAGAAGGAAAAGAACTGTACCATATCAACTGTCCCCTGAGGCGATGGCGGTAGCATCTCCTGAATCCCCGGGGTAGTCCTCGGAACCGGTGGAGGAGCACCCCCAAAAGCTGTAAATGCTTCCACCTGAGCAGGAACGAGAGGTGCTGCGGTCCCAGGGTCCTGCTGAATCGAGCAAAAAGTGGCAGACCTCTCAGTGTATCCCTTAGGCCAGAGCGGTGCGATCGTGTCTCCACCATCCTGAAGACAAATCAAACAAAGAATCAATTACTGAGAATGAAGAGATATAATCAAAGAAGGACAGTTTATTTTGAGGAAGGCAATTAGTAGCAAGAATTATTAAGAGTTTTTCCTAATGTGATTGAGTACCTTAAACTTATATCCTATATCCTACTGCAGGTCGTAGTGATACTCTAGTTCGAGTACAACTACGAAATCATACTATTTGTGACTCTGGACCTGCATGGACCACCACTAAAAACGTGTCACGGCCCGCACCCAGTGTAAGGGTACAAGTACGTAACAACGCCAGCCTACGTCGTAAAATCAGCGGTAGAACGCTGTACTAGGTCACTATCTAAAACAACTCACACAATTATATAATGTATTTGTCTTAAATCTCAACTCCGAACGGAGGACAAGTATAAAAATAATAACTCAATCGCAGTCTAAGCACAATAGGATAACACCGAATTCTATAACTAAAAAAAAATACTAAATGATAATATATCAAAACAACTCAGAATAAGTCAACTCTCAATTATTACAACTCAAGTTCTAAACATAAATTTTAGAGCAAGTCTACTAAACTAATCTTCTGATCACTTCTAAGAGTCAGGGCCAAAGGTAGCTAATCTCTCTCCAGATCCATAGCAAGTAGGGTATGTATCCTCAGGTCTAACATCTATAATATTTTGTCAATGATCCAGTCAGAAAAGGAACGAGAACATCTCATCAAGAAATCCCAAGTAAATGGCAAAGACTATAAAACAATTATAGACAGTTATATTGATGAAGCATAGTAGTAAACGAGAACATCTCATCAGAAATCCTAAGTAAATGACAAAGACTATAAAATAATTATAGACAGTTATATGATGAAGCATAGTAGTGAAAGGGATAAACAGTTAGAACAAGGAGAGTAAATGCTGAGAGACAGAAGATCATGGCAATAAGACTGTAAATATAACTAACTGAACTAGAGTAATGTGATATTGAGTCCAGGTGGTAAAATATTGTCAAGTGTGATTCCATTCAATGATTCTAGTAGGGTAATTCTTGTAATGGTTCTTGTAATGATTCTAGTAAAGATTCTTGTGGTATTCTAGTAAAGATTCTTGATAATACTCACAGTGTGTTTAAAATAACTGAGATCGACATGTAAACGGCTAAGGGTAATAGGACACATCACACATGATCAGGTGAGGGATGGCTATCGTTCTTGTATAATTCACAGGGAAGTGGTTCGAGTATTTGGGAATGTTTACATGTCTACTCAGGTATTTTTTCCGCCCGACAAATATGGATGAATCCATAATACGACACGTAAATCAAGAACAATCTAGCTAGAACATGAATGTGCTTGTAGGTTGTTTCTTGTAGTGGTTCTTGTAATAGAGGCTAGACAAGTAAGGTATGTGTATCGTATACATGAATTCTAGAAATATTAATCGTGTTTGTAACAAAGGATAAAATAGAACTGACTAGAACTGAAATATAGAAATCGACAAGTAATGAAATAACTATCAGAGAATGTACTCGTTGGTATCCCGAATGTCTTATGAGAATATAAGTCCAAACTGAAGTCACAAAGTCCTATTTAAATCAACCACAGGTTACAAAGTGTCTAATATAAAATAGATAAAGTCTACAATGCATTCTAAATGATTCTAGGTCCTTCTAGGTCAAAGTCAACCCTTGGTCAACTCTGGTTAACCCTGGTCAACTCTGGTCAAACCTGGTCAACTACAAGTCAACTAGTCCATTTACCAAATTTTAGGTCAAACTCAATTATCTAGTCATTCCAAGTCCGTTTGAGTCGATTTGGATCAAGTTTGACCCAAGATTGACTTTTGTCAACTTGGTCAACTCGCTTGTCAACTTGGCCAAGTTAGGCCCGTTGGGTCAATCCTAAACTGACTCACTAAACCATAGGCTATATCTAATAGCAAAATCACAATATATACATATGTATTCATTCATTCATTCTTTCATTATATATATATATATATATATATATATATATATATATATATATATATATATATAACACTATATTATATATATATATATAGACACACACACACACACACAAATATACTAATATACCTATATATATATATTGGCAAGTGTGTGTGGACTGAAAAAGAGGTTTAAGAACCCAAACACATGAAAAAACTAAGATCAAAATATATACAATCTATATAAAAGAACTATATATATACACTACTGTATATAGAGATTACATATAGGAAGCTATATAATTTGAACAATATATATATATATATAATATATTATATATATATATATATTATATATATATATGTCACGACCTGTACCCGCTTTTCGGACGCGAGCACGTGAGCAAGCCAGCTACGTATCGAACGGACTCCAGCCCGACTCGAATACGTAAACGCTGTCAAGGCTATGGTATACTGCCAAATCATGGCAAACAAATCTATATCTCAATCCACAATAATAATATGAAACATGAATGAACACTATGGGTCAGTCTTCCCTGGCATGGCTAATACACTAGTCAAGGTACGCCACTGCACTATCCGTGCCATGATTTCTAGTCGTCTGGCACTCTAAAACTCAACTATGGATAAAGTCACCTACCGTAATAATTAACTAAATAATTATTTATAAAATCATAATTCACCATTTTAATCAAATAAATAAAATAAATATATTCTAACAATTTTCCGGAAGGGGAGCTACAATATAAGTTGAACTAACACTAAGATTCTCAAAAAATCTGAGAATCTAAACCCAGACCAGACATCTAACCCAAAATTGGGAAACCAATACAAAGCACAAGTGTATAATAACTCAACAAGTAATTCCCATACCAACTCTAGACTCAACTCGAAAAACAAATCAAATACACATAGGCAAACACATATCAAACCCAAGATACAATCAACTCTGAAAACTGAGCTCAAGATCAAAACTCTCACATAAAAACTCAAATCCAACTTTCATATCAGAACCAAAATATTAACCTAAAACCTATATTCAATATCCAAACCCAATTCAGTATACAACTCAAAATCGAAAATTCAAACTACATAACTAAACCATGTATAAACTGGAAAATAAGAAGGGGTACACGTGTGGTGTGTCATACTTGTGTCAAACCAGGATCAAAACCATGACCACAAAGTGTCCAATCAGTGCGTACCGAAAAAACCGAATACGCGTGTATAGAAACGTGCTCGTGCATGTGCGTCACGCTCGATTGAACGCCACACACACACGAAAAGCTTCGTGCTCATGTATGTAGCTAGGTGGGGTCCAGATCTAGAATCTAGGACACACTGACATGACACACATCGCCCATGTGTCGCTGGACACGCAAACTCGTACGGCTGTGTGCGCGTGCGCGTGCGGCCTCGTGGGCGCTTGTCGAGCCCCGTGGCTCGCGACACGAGACATGTCGTGTCTCAGGGTCGAGTTCCTGGGTATCCTGGTCTAGGGCTTCGTGCTTGTGCTCCTGGAACAATTCCTTATCGTGTTGTGTTCGCGTATGAAGGCCGTGTCAGCTGTAATTTTGGCCGTGCATAGTATTGGCTGAACCTGCACGTTGGATTTCTCTGCGCACGCTCCACAAATATCGTAAAATTTTTGGAGCACGTAGGCAAGGTTGCCCCCACGCGTCCATGAAATTTCACGTGAAACAGAGTCCCGTACGTCGAGTTATGACACTCGGACAGCAGGGCATGCAAGGGGCCGTGTACGGGCCTCGTGCACGCGTGTCCGTGTCCGATTTGGACACTAAAAAGTGTCAAATCGAGATCCATCTTCATGAAAATTATTTCAAATAATCACAGCAATAAATTTCGGGTAAACAGAATCGCAAAGTACCAACTTTCGATTTTAAGCGGCATTTCGTCGAACACGTGTTCCAATGAACCGACACGTGCCCGATACGCCTTTCAAACTAATACAGAAAATTACCAAACTTCATGTACAGGTCTGGATTACCTATATGGATGCATCTACGAAGAAAAATTAGGATGAACAAGTGTTTATAGGGGTTTACGTATTGAGAGTCAATATCTCAGTGAAACGAGCCTTCAAATGTCGATGCCGATTTCCTCCGGTTCAGCACCTCTGATCCCTCGCTAGCAAGCCTCCAGCAGGTTCCCCTCCTCCCAACGATCGCAATGCACTTTGTTTGGAAGTATTTGGATGAAAAATGAAAAAAATAGGCTATTTGGAGGAGGAGGCAATTTTTAGGGTTTTTGCAAATAGGTGGCTACTACTGTATGCACATGAAGAGGGGGGCTACTGTTTGGGCAGCCAAGGGGTGTATCTAGGGTTTGGTTAGGGTTTGGAATGGGCCACCATGCAACTAAAGTCCAAGGAAAGCCCAATAGCAAAAAGGCCAAAAGCTATGTATTAAAATAGCCTAATTGTTTCCTAATTAGGACTAATGCTCCAAATTAAAATCTAATTAGCCAAATAAGTTTCTAATCACATGATTAGTCTTCTAATCAAGGTTATCTATGGTTAAACCATCTGCTACTATCAAAAACTAATCAAGGACTAGACACCAATCAATTTAATAATAAAAATTCAAATTATCACACAATTACTAAAATACCCCAATCCCGAAAAGTGGTGGTGACAGCAGTTGGCCATTTCATGTATGTATGAGTGGGTGTGAGTGAGTGAGAGCTTTGATAGTGGGTTTTAGGCCATATGGCCTTTAGTGAGAAATGTGGTTTTGAGGATAGACAGGTAATAAGGATTACATTGTTTTAGAGTGGCATATCTAGATATATAGGTAGGATATTATATTATTATTATTATTATTATTATTATTATTATATATTATTATTATATTATATATATATATATATATATATATATATATATATATATATATATATATATTGTATTAGGATGTATACCTATTAGTTAGGTATATGTGATTATCTAATAGCCTAAGTTTAGGATTACCTACCAATCTTGGTAGATAGATTTACCTATTAACAAGGTAATAGAGGTTTACCTGCAACCTAAAGTAATAGGGTACATCCCATATGTATATCTATATAGAGTAATAATAGACTAGAGGGTAACGTTAGGTAGGTAATGACTTGTAAGAGGTTAATCTAACCAAGATTGACCAAGGTTGACTAATTTGACTAAAAGTCAACCTTGAGTCAATATTGGACCTAGATTTGGCTAGGGATTGACCAGTTGACCAAAAGTCAACTGTGAGTCAACACTTGACCTAGTCTTGACCTAGATTGCATGTCACACACTAGAAAACTATGTCTAATACTATTAAACCCTATTTAAAACATGTGTATCTCATCTATAGGTTTGTGACTCCACTTTGAGCCTCGATTCATATTGACTGCTCAGGATCGCATGTGAGTACATTCTCTGATAGTTTTTATTGCTTTGATATTTTCTATATCTGTTCAGTTGTAGTTTTTACTTGATTCTCAACACGAGGATACACAGACTAGTATACGTTGGATCTTGTCATAAGATGTTATTTTCGGTTTACATGGTATATTGGTACATTATTCGATCTTGTTTCTTGTACTTGTATAGACACCGATTTGGGAGTGGGCTGCCCCCCTGCTCTTTGAATCCCGTGTCATGGTATGTCATGGTTGGATCCATTATACTATTCGGAGGATTGGAGAGTTATTATAGGTTATGTGATCAATACCTCACCTGTTTACTACTTGTGCATAGCTTCACCCTCACCATACGTAGGGTATAACCTGACCTGTTACTATTTGTACATAGCTTTCCATTTGGGCCGGCCTCATCCTCTATACCAGTACTTATGCATAGCCGGTCAAATAGAATAGCCTGATCTGGACCCAAGTCGATCACATAACGCTCTAATATCTCAAGGTACCGTTTATACTTATATTGTACTCAGATTTTGCCTGTACTGCTCTACATTCCAGTTTACTTTATATTCTCACACCATGACATGATATTCAGTTTATCTTGTACTGTTTTACTTCAGTCTTGATATTCCATTATAATTATTTCTTATAGTATTTGTCAATTCATTGGAACTGCTGTTGCTGTTTGTACTTCGTTCCATCCTGACTGGATAACTATTTTTCAGAGGACTTAGATGCATACTGCACTACCTTCTACGGGTTTGAGATAGATGGAGACTATGATCAAGACTTGCCTATGGTGTCGGTGCTCGTAGAGGACGCACCGCCTGTAGTACTTAGATTAGTTAGGTTTTGACTGGACTTGTATTCCAAATTTGATACTTTGGGTCTGTAGAACTTGTTTGGGATTTGTTTATTTCTTAAATTCTGAACTTGTGTGTGTGACTCTGTAGTTATTTCAGACTATCTACTTTTATCTTTATCTTCTATCACATCCGTGCTTATCTTCCTAGATTCATGTGATTGAGTTATGATTATATATTCCTCCGTGCAGAGATGACATGTTATATTTATTGTGTTAAATGTTATATGTCTAGATGACCTATACAACGTTCTACCCGTCGACACTGCAGCGTAGGTTGGACATACCCATGTGCTCGTGCCCCTAAACAGGGTGTGGGTCGTGACACCACCCGTGAATTCATATGGTTGCGAACTATTATTGAGCATATTCGAACTATAAGCATTTTCTATTCTGCCAATGATGTCCCAATATAATATAAAAGGACAATATCACATGCATTGACGAATAAAGAAGGGCTACGTACATCAAGAGAGACTATATCAATCACATCGTATTAAAGTTTTTCTTTCACATCAGCAGCAACAACAACAACAACAATAAGAAGACTAAAATCAAACGTATCCGATCCTAGGAAAACATGACCGACATTTTCACAAATGCCCTATTAAGTGCACTTTCCAGATGATCGTTCGTGGTATTAGAATGGGTTGACTTTTTGAATTGTAACACTTGTAGTTTGAGATAAATGTTGACATTATGAATAGTATTAAGAAGTATAATCACTTGACATTAATACTTTCCTGTCAAGTGCACTTTCCTGTCAAGATTTTTTTTTGAAGTCTATTCGCATCAATACTTTCCCATAAACTTGTGGTAATATATTAACTGAACACTGATGTTGATCGTTCGTAGCTGGAGGATATTTTTAACGAAAATTTCACGAGAAGCATAAAAGTTTGTAAAAATGCATAAAAGATATTAAGTTCGGTGAATTTGCAAGATCAGCACAGTCGTGCCCAAAATGGGGCGTAAAAATTTTTCACGCCCTAATTTAGGTCGTGAAAATTTACTCTTCTTGATCCTATTCCCCTAATTCTTAATTAAGTATCCCCTTATTCTCCCCTGGAATAAAAAAAAAGCGCGCCCCATTTATGGGGCCAAATTTAAGAAGAAAAAAAAGGTGCCCAAGTTTAGGGCGTAGAATTTCATTCTCTGAGCCCAGTCTGCTAGGGGAAATTTGTAAAAGATAAAAAAAATTCCACGGCCAAGTCTGCTCGGAAAAAAAATTCCCAGACGATAAAAAAATCCCCATGCAGGTTGAAATACATTCTTATGCTTTCTTCCTGAGAAACATGATAGGGTCTTTTGAACCAAACAAAAAGATGGCAACGAAACTCGTAGAAGTTGTGTTACATGTCAGAGTGAAACACCTTTCTTCCTGTCAGAGTGAAACTCGTAAAAGTTGCGTAGAAAAAAAAAGGTGCCACGCGGCTCAAAGAAAGAAATTCCACGCCCTAAACTTAAGCGTCTTTTTTTTCTTCTTAAATTTGGCGCCCATAAATGGGGCGCTCTTTTTTTATTTATTCCAAGGGATTAAGAATAAGGGGATTCGGGATTAAGAATAAGGGGATTCTTAATTAAGAATTAGGGGAATGAGATTAGGGATACACTAAAATCTGTCAAATCAGCGACGCCTCAGGACGTCGTTAAATAGGAAAATACGTCGCTAATTTCATTTAGCGACGTATTTAGCATTTGCATGTAGTCGCGATTAACCTAGTCGCTAAACAACACGACGTCGCAATACGTCGCTATTGCGACGATACTTAGCGACGCGTACACGTCGCTAATTTAGCAACTACCAGCGACGTAAAATGTCAGCAGTTACCGAAGTAACCTAGCACGTTGAGCGACTTGACATGCATCGATGCTGACCTGGCTTGAGAGCCAAATGGCGACGTTCTGCGACTTTGTTATGTCGCTATAGTACCGACATATAGCGACGTTTAGCGACGTCATACGTAGCGACGTTTAGCAACGATCAGCGACGGTTTTCATCACAGTTAGCGACGTTCCGATACTTACTTAGCGACGTTAACTTCCGTCGCTAGCCGTCACTGAACGTCGCTGAACGTCGCTAATTTTGAAAAAAATAAAAAAATACAGCATTTGTAGCATCCCCTGCAGCATTTGCAGCATTTGCAGCATCCTCTACACCATTTGTTGCAACAACGACGGTGTGTATCACGAACACAGTATCAAACAACACAGATACACACAATCACGAACACGTTTGAAGCACAATCTCATCAATCAATACGGATATATGAAAATTTGTAACAACAATGTCAAACATAATGGTCCACATAAGAATAATATATGTATAACTACATAAAAGACCCAACAATGGGCCATCACACAACAATATATAATATATGTCGACTACGGCTGATCAGGAGGAGCATCACCGCTCTTGGAAAGAAGATAAGCATACTGCTCCGGTGTAAGAACCACCGACGACGATGAAGGAGGAGACAGTGTAACCGCTGGAGAAGGAGGCAGTGCAACCACTGGAGATGGGTGCGTCCGCGTCTCCTCTAGGGCTAGCAGTCTAGCTGTATTGCTCCATGCAAGCCGCTATCCTAGTAACGGTCATGAATGGACTCCTGCGTTCCCTGTACGTGCCGTACGGTGCGCTCGAGCTCGTCAAAGCGTGCGGTGACCGACGCAGCGTCCCCTTGCGCCTGAGACCCTGGCTGATCAGAAATCCTCCTCAGCATATCGTCGTGCAGCTCAGCAATCTGGTAGGCAATGGTACCCTCGACTCGGGATGACTCGGCCTGTGACGGCTGTGAATGCGTACTAGCAGAGGAAGCCCTGGATGCCTGTGTCGCAACAAATGTGCCGTAGGACCCCGTACGTAGTATGTACCCCTCTGAAGACCACCAACAGCGGTCTTCCAGAGCTCGTCCTCCGACTGAGGCGGAGAGGGCTGCGATGTACCAACCCCTCCCTCTGCCGGTGCACTAGCACTCGTACGCTCATCACGTAGCCTAACAAACTCGTCCTAGAAATCATTGTGCATCTCTATACATCAGTACTTACCTAAAGCCTAATAAACGTCTAAAGTATTTAATTATTATTAACTATATGGTTATCTGTATATTCTTCAAGTTGTGTTAAAAATTAATAAAATCTAAATTAGTACTTACATAGCTCTGAGTAGCCCGGTCGTCGATGAGCTTCCCGTCCTTCCGATGGGTGGCCAGGAAGACGGTCACCATGTTTGCGTCCTCACCCTCTGTACCTGCATGTTTGTTATATTTTATTCTTTTATAAAATAGAAAATATACTCCCACTATCAATAAAATCTTACATATTGCAATAAATTACATACCAGACGACGGAAATGCTCCGTCATAGGAATCGATCCACCACACTACTTTTCGGCCCTCGTCCTAGCCGCCTTCGCCTTCTCTGACCGCTCTTTGTACCGGGGCTCCTCAAATCGAGCCCTCATCGTGGTCCACTGGTCAGGTGTGATCCAACCAACAATCGGCTTTCCGGAGCGCTGACGAGCTTTCTGATCGTCAATTGCATCACGGATCAACTTGGCGACGACGGCAGGAAACTGCCTCTCAATCTGCTCGGTCCGGTGTGGTGGATAAAAATAAGTCCTCTACAAAATTACAAATTAAAATAATAAGTTCTAAAAAATGCTTAAAATTATATTAATCATACTAAATTAACTATCTTTAGTTACCTTGAAGTGGGCAAACCAGAATGCCTTCCTCTCTTCGAGGCATCCGAGTAGTTGATCCACGGACCCCCATAGTTGGACCTTAGAAAGGAACCCAATGCTCTCTGTATCGACGAGGGACGATATCTGTATACGATGATAACCGATATATTGATGAATATATATAGATATACAGACATGCATAAAAATATATATATATATATATTCATTTAACTTACTTCGTAGGACCGTCGGCCCAAATCTCCATCCTCGTCTCGTCCTGAGGTACGCATGGAGAGTCGCTCTGGTATGGATCCGCCCGGGCGGGAGTAGGGACTACCTCCTCCACCTACTCCCCACCCGCCATGCTTCTGTCAGCGGTAGAAAGGCTAGGGGAAGGAGTATGATCATCAAGCCTGGAACTGCTCGTCGCAGGTGCACTGCCACCCGGACCTGCGACCGTATAGTATAATGGAGTGCTCGGGTCAGACGATGGTCCGGAGCCATCCTCTGGTAACGGAGCTCTCTGCCCACATAAGGACACGGCTCGTCCTGGCCTATCTCTCGTCCTGAGGTGCCTCCGCGTCATCCTGCCATGCTGATAATAACATTAGAGTTCATAATTTAAGATTACAGAAATATGAATACATCAAAATCACAGTTTATGATTGAAAATATAAATAAATACAATGACAGTTTAGAAATATCTGCATACATTGGAGTTCATAATTTAAGTTTTCAAAAATCTGAATACTAATAGAAATGATTATAGTTCATAATTTAAGATTACAAAAATATGAATACATCAAAATCACAGTTTCTCAATCATCCTCTGAAAATATTAATATCCATAAGACCATGCTTGTCAATTTTTTATCCTTGATCTTGTATGGGATCGAACCAATCAACTTTGAACAACACGATCTTGGCAGGCTCTATGCCATAGTTGTACGTCAATTCCACGATCTCCCATAAGATACCATAGAAATCATTGTCTAGAGTGACATCTTTGTAGTTTGTAAATTTGATACACAAGCAACTATTTTTTGTGGAATCAAGATCGAGGAAGCTATCTCTGATGAGAGCATTTGTTGACTTGAACTTAAACCCATTCACGCAATAACTTAAACCCATTTACGCAATCAAGATCCAGGAAGCTATCTCCTCTTCGTCCAGTTGTGAGCGCGGCCAAATCCATCACACTTGTACCCGCTGTAGGCTCTTCAATAGCACTTGACAATTCTTTAACTTCTTCCCATATCGTGTCCCCGGACCACCGTAGCGGTGGACTGGACTTCTCTACCACGTCAGCACGAAAAGCATTCCTGTTCCTCCGGTACGGATGATCCTTTGGCAGGAACTGTCGATAACAATTAAAGAAGCATGATTTTCCTTCGTATTTCAAATGGAAAGCCTTAGTACGACCCATGCAATACGGACATGCGAGACGACCATGGGTGCTCCAACCCGATAACATTTCATAGGCC
Organism: Iris pallida; assembly: GCA_029216955.1. Taxonomy (NCBI): domain Eukaryota; kingdom Viridiplantae; phylum Streptophyta; class Magnoliopsida; order Asparagales; family Iridaceae; genus Iris; species Iris pallida. The sequence goes on from JANAVB010029216.1 coordinate 5,338,954, forward strand.
GGGAAATCATTGATGGTCCACATTAGTGCGGCTCTCATCTGAAAGTTCTGCTTTCTGAAAACATCATATGTGGTTGCACCTACTTTTCATAACTGATTCAGCTCATCTACCAAGGGCTGTAAGTACACATCGATGTTCCTCTTCGGGTTCTTCGGACCTAGAATAATAACAGTTAGGAACATGTAAGGAGTCTTTACACACATCCAAGGCGGCAAGTTATACGGAGTAACAATCACAGGCCAACAAGAATATTGTGAGCCCGAAAGTCCAAATGGGGTAAAACCGTCAGAGGAAAGCCCCAATCTGACATTACGCGGCTCCGAAGCAAAATCGGAATATACTCGATCAAAGTGCTTCCATGCTTTCCCGTCGGATGGATGATCCAGTACTCCATCTATTTGTTTTCGCTTGTGCCAACTCATATTATCAGCTGTCTCATTTTCCATAAATAATCTCTGCAACCGCGGCGTCAAAGGCAAATAGTACATCGAATCTGTTGGCTTGCGTGCACCAGAAGTCCTTGTTGTACTAGTTGCCTTGAAGCGATCGGCACCACAAAATCTGCAGGCGTCTTCATCCTTATCGTCCTTATAGTACAACATGCATCCATTGTGACATACATCAATTTTTCATACCCCATCCAGAGCGATCTCACCATTCTTTTGGATCGGTAGAAGTCTTTAGGTAACTTGCCACCATCCGTCAATATATCTTTAATTAACTCTAGAATTCGGTTGTAGCATTCTTGAGACATGTTAAAATCTGATTTTATGCTCAACAATCTTGTAATCACCTCCAACGGTGAATGGTCATCACAACCAGGATATAAAGGAGTCCTTGCATTCTCCAGCAACTCCATGAACTTTGCAGCATCGGCATTCGGTGCCTCCTCAGCTGCATATTGATTGTTCGGATCGAAACTAGGCCCCGCAGCATCGAAAACCATGTTCATCCACCCTTGGTCATAATCAACATGCTCGTGGACATCTACATAAGGCTCCACATAAAGCTCCGACTCGGAGGCTAAAGGCACAAGTTCTCCGTGTGCGGTCCACTGATAATAATTTGGCACGAAATTCCTCGAATACAAATGATATGTCACATCTACTTCTGAATGATATTTCAAGTGGCGACATCTTACACATGGACACTTAATTCTTGTACGGTCCATGTACTGAGGAAACGCCTTGGCAAACTGCAGGAACTGTTGCATACCCTGTATAAATTCATCCCGCACACCGTACATGTCATCAGGATGACGATTGTACATCCACAAACGGTTTCGCAGATAGTAATTCATATCCATTTTAAGATAATTCTACAAAAATTGACACAGATAATAATTCATCATAATGACGATTGTACATCCACAAACGGTTCCGCAGATAGTAATTCATATCCATTTTAAGATAATTACTACAAAAAGTGAAGACTGACATGAACTGACGCACGAAAGTGACGATTGTACGACCACAAGTTTTATGTTCTTTAACGATATATTTCATATGCATAATTGCCAAGTGTGAGAACGGATGGCTCAGAACACAACCCAAAATTTATTCTAGCATATATTAGTGTGAATCATCTATGTTCTGTACATATTGTGTAGTATATGTTCTTATCGAATATAGTATCTGAAGGATGTAACAGAATCAATAAGATGAACACACAAAATGTAATACTAAGACATTATCTACTACTAAAAGATGTAGTGATAGGTTGTCGTATCATCATTGCCGAGTGATGGGGGTCGGTGGACAGTCAATTTTATCTACGGCTATATAGTTTCTGCCTCGCCAGTCGTATGGCTGCAGGGACTATGTCCTGATCATGATGTCGTACCGTAGATTAATACAAATTCCTTATAGCAAATGTCGTACGTAGATTTCTGTCTCGCCAGTCGAATGGCAGATAAAAAGGTTATATTCGATTTTTTTGTCAAGTGTGAGAACGGATGGCTCAGAACACAACCCAAAATTCATTCTAGCATACATTAGTATAAATCATCTATGTTCTGTACATATGGTGTAGTATATGTTCTTATCGAATATAGTATCTGAAGGATGTAACAGAATCAATATGATGAACACACAAAATGTAATACTAAGACATTATCTACTACTAAAAGATGTAGTGATAGGTTGTCGTATCATCATTACCGAGGGATGGGGGTCGGAGGACAGTCAATTTTATCTACAGCTACATAGTTTCTGCCTCGCCAGTCGAATGGCTGCAGGGACTATGTCCTGATCACGATGTCGTACCGTAGATTAATGTAAAGTCCTTATAGCAAATGTCGTACATAGATTTCTACCTCGCCAGTCGAATGGCTGTAGGGACAGTGTCTGACTTGGTGTATCTCACCATTTTTCCAAAATTCCTGACATTCAAACTCAAAAAACAGTTGCTAACTGATATCACTGTTCAGTTAAGCCTATTCTCAGGTTAATCCTTATTCCAATATCATTTTCCAATAGGAATTTATCTAAGTCCATATCAATAGACAAATTTTCTTTGGGTAACATGAACTAGCCAAGCCATCATACCTAGGTATCCAGTCTCTCATACAGGACCTACCTATCTGCCTTTAACATATATTATATAAATCAAACTAGTCTTAAACACTGGTACCAACTGCCTGAACATGACAGTCCCTAATTGTACTGGATTTATCCTACCTCTGAGTGTGCAAAGCACCTGAGTGCCCCTCCTAAAAACCAAAGAAAAGTGGAATCACCCAAGAGGAAGAAAAATAAAGTTGGGCAACACAGTCCATGCTTTCTTTCTTTCTTCCTTTCTTTTTTGCCACTAGGAAATGATGGGAACTTGATGGCATTGGAGACCAAGACATGGGCAAAATGCCAGGTTGGTGCGCATGTGACATGAGTGGGGGATGCTTGGTGGGGGAAGAGAAAAAGAAGAAGCTACTCCTTGTGGGTTGTGGTCACACACACTACACTAGCAAATGTGGATGGATATCATACATAAATTTGCAACATTATCTCCACTGTTATGAAACCATCCAACCAGTATTTGCCTGTTCCTGTGAACCTCTTCATAACAAGCTAATTATGAGACAAGACATCAATCACCAACAATACATCAATCTCCAACGAAATATGTGTTGGGTCATTCTGAGATCAGAAAATTGCATGTATATAGCATTGAGTTTCGTTAAAATTGCTCCCAAAGTAAAGAAGTTCTGAAAATTATCATGAAATACACAAAATGCTCTTTTAAAGAATATTTTTCATAGAAGTTATCATGAGAACCCTAAATTTTTCCCAGTATCAGTAAATAGGGCTCGAACCCTAAATTGGAATTCCAATCCAAGAGGAGGAGGGAACTGGGAAGCGGGGACAGGGGAGAGTGTGTGTGTGTGAGAGAGAGAAAGAGAGATGGGGGAGCTACCTGAGGAGGAGGAGGAGGAGGCCGGAGGAGGGAGATCGCCGGAGGAGCGCCGCGGAGGAGGAGGCCGGAGGAGGGAAATAGCCGGAGGAGCGCGCACGCAAAAAATTGGGGGGGGGGGAATTTGTGAATGATCGAAAAGGAAACCCTCGCATCCTATATGAAACATTTAGCGACGTCCGAAATGGACGTCACTGATATTTAATAAACGGCGACGCCGCTTAAAGTACATCGCTACACGTCGCTACATCAACGACGTGTACCGACGAACTTGCGACGCAGTTTCCCTTAACAAATTGCAGTCGCTAGACATCGCTATTTGTCGATGTTGGCGACAAACAGCGACGTCTTAGTTAAACGTCGCTAAACCCCCAAAAATTAGCGACGTTCTATCTTGGAGTCGCTAAATACGTCGCTGATATGACTTATTTTGGTTGTGGGAGAGTAAATTTTTACGACCTAAATTAGTGCGTGAAAAATTTTCACGCCCCATTTTTGGGCGCGACTGTGCTGATCTTGCAAATTCACCGAACTTAATGTCTTTTACGTAATTTTTACAAACTTTTATGCTTCTCGTGAAATTTTTCGTATTTTAATGAGTATTGTGATGCTCCAAAGGTACCATCTTATTTGTAGTTAAGATCTCAACAAGTTCCTTTTCATTCATCTCTAGATTATTTTTTCTTTCATGATTGGGATCGATCCAAGTTTAATAGCAAAAGTCTTATAGTACAACATATTGTTTGTTTTTCTATTGACCCCTAGTTTTTTTTTATATACTATATAATATATATAAGTCCAATTCTATTGAAAGATTCAACAAACTCATTCTAATTCTTTTAGCCCATGTAATTTTCTTGTTATAAGATATCTATAACTCATATTATACCAAGAGATAAGTTATATTTATCAGAATAATTTTTTTTAGTGAAGTAGCTATCAAAATTTCCTCCCCTTTCATCACGGCTCTAACAATATGACGTTCTCAATCTTCTCTACATTCCTGTTGTTGTCAATATCCTCTCTCTCTCTCTCTCTCTCTCTCTCTCTCTCTCTCTATATATATATATATATATATATATATATATATATATATATTCTCTCTCTCTCTCTCTCTCTCTCTCTATATATATATATATATATATATATATATATATATATATATATATATATATATATATTCTCTCTCTCTCTCTCTCTCTCTCTCTCTCTCTCTATATATATATATATATATATATATATATATATATATATATATATATATGTTTCTTAGTCCACTTGGAGGTAATTGTAATTGAACAACAAACAAGTTACATTTTTTTTCTTTTTATTATTATGATTAAGAACTCTCCAAATATTGTTACTTATTTATTTATTTATTTATTTGTCTGGAACATCAATTTTATTTTTTGTTTCGAACATCTTTGATTTTACTTGTATTTCATTATGATATATATTATTTTGAATATTATATTATATTATATATATTATATTATATTATATTATATTATATTATATTATATTATATTTTAAATTTTTTGTTGATAATACCATTGCATTATCATCATGAAGTTAAATTATATGAACATTAGCTTTAAGGATACGATTTTAGAATTCGTCCCAGATCTTAAATTTTGAAGTCCAATACTGATCCCATACTATCATTGGAGTTTTTAGTGTCACGTGAGTTTAATTTAAACACTTAAGAAAATTTTGGTTTAAGCCAAGATATATTTAACACGTTTACCTCGTCTTAGGGTTTGCTAGGATCGAGGGTTAAGAGAGTTAAGTGAGGGAAAATAAAAATCATGCTTGGTTTGAGGGTGAAGGTTTAGGAGGAGGGGTAACGTAGGGTTTAAGTGATGGTTTGTTTTGCCCTCTTGTCTATTTTTTTCAAACTCCAAATCGGAGGCTAACAAGGGGGATTGAGGGATTTTTTTAAAAAAGTCATAAATGTCCCCCATTTGTTCTATAAAATATCATAACTTTTTTTCATTTTTTCTTGCTTTCAATATGTTGCTACATATCTTCCTCATTTGTGAAGATATTTTGACAAATTCTAATTAAAATTACAATTTAATTAATTTTATGACATATAGTTAAATTATATTTAAAAACATAATTTTTATACATACCATTTTTGTGATTATAGTTAAACTTATGACATATGTGATTATAGTTAAATTCTATCAAATTTAGTTCGATTCAATTTATTCGATTGGGCCACTCATATCATTTACTGGATCGACCAAAGTTAAAATTATAGCTAAATTATATTTAAAAATATGGTTTCTATATATACAATTTTTCAAAGTTTGAGTCCAAAATTGAACTAATTATCAAAGTTGAATTTTAGAACGTATACATACAATTATTGTTGTCAAATATACACATTTTTAATCATAAAAAATTATGCATAAACTTGATGTCCAAGGACGGATCTAGGTATAATATGAAGTGGGCTCTAGAGCCCATCCAATTTCTTTTTCCTTTTTTTCATATAATTTTTTTGATTTTTTAGGAGTTAGCCAACACCTAGCCCATTCGAAACCACTCTAGCCTGCCCAATATACATTGCTAGATCTGCCCTTGTTGATGTCATTTACATAATTGCATAAGTCTTATTTGATCTGGGACCGAAATACAAAATTGTAATCGAAACTAAATAATTTATTTTAGTATTTTTAAAATTGAAATCGAACTAATTTTTCAACCAAACTGAATCTCTTATTCAATTCGGTTCTAATGCTCACTCATCCCTCGGTAGAAGTATGGAAGAAGTCAAAAGATACATTTAAGCTCAGTAAGACACTATAGCACAATTAAGGACAATTAACAGAAGGTAGTAACACATAGTCCATACAAAACACACAAGTCCTATGTTGGTAAAACCCTATAGCAACCATGTTTGCACTAGTCGAAAGGCAACCATTGAGTACTTTCCAAAACTATATATATATATATATATATATATATATATATATATAAAAGAAGGTAATTTTCATTGATAATATTTTGTTATAAAATTTGTGCGGTTAGATTTAGGCACGCGTATCTACCAACGTCATTACATCATATTCAATATTATGTAGAATCCCCACCATAGGCATGGCCAGTCCTTAAAAAAATACGGTTATTCCTCTCTCTCTCCACACGTCTCATCTCGCTGTGGCCAGCCTAATTTGACCCTCTATAAACCACTTGACTCCCCTCTTTGGCATGCGCTAATTTCCTCCAGGATTGCTTCTATCTTTCGGCCTTCTATACCCCTCAAACACAACTTCCTCCTCTGCCGTTGCCACACCTCCCAAACCAAAGCACAGTGGAAATAAATATGTTCCATTGTCTCGGTATGTTGAGAACAAAGAACACATCCAATTCCATTTGTCTGAACACCAAATCTCGTATGTCTATCCAGATTTGAGTAGCCTGCCCATCAACAGCTTGTAATACAGTACTGCATTTTCCATGTAGCTTCCTTGATCCATATGAACTCCGAGTGTCCTATTTTAGGGTGTGTCATCCTAAGACTTTCATAAATCCTACTGTGTTCGAAAGCAATTTGTTGTTTAATTTCCCCTGGAATATAGCATTGTTTTAAAAGTAACAAATGCATTATTGTTAGGCTGCAACGTCCAAAATCAACCTCCTCTGACGTAGTTGCTCTGCATCCACCGGGCCCACATCGAATCTTCTATAAGGAACTTCCACGTGATCCGCAGCGCCGCTACCTCGCGAAGCACGCATAGTGAGCGTAGCCTTACACCGCCCTCCTCTCTGGGTCGACACATAGTGTCCCAACCAATCAAATGGATCCCTCCCCGTCACACAAAATTCGCACAAATCTTCTCAATTTTCATGATCGTAGCCTTCAGAAGCATGATCGCATGAAGCCAAAGGATTAATTCTGGACATCCCAACCTTCCGTGCATCGCTGCGCATACTCTACCATGCTCTGACATTAGGTGCTCTTAGCATAATTAATAGATATTGGAATTCCCAATTATTTAACTGGTAATTCTCCTTTTTCAATCCCAAGCATTGTTGCCTTTGCATCCTTGTCCGGGCAGTGTAAGTTAATGTATACCTTACTTTTATCCAGATTTAGGTGTAGACCTGAGTGCTTTCCGAATATTACTATAAGGGTCTGTTTGGTAAACAGGAAGTGGATTTGGATTTGGACTTTCATGAAGGAAAGAATGATAGGAATCCATGCACTTCCTTGTCCCCCTAATAGCGGACAAATGTGTTTGGTTGAGGTAGGAAAGTGAAAAATGGAAAGTGAAAAAGTATACATGTGTGTTTGGTTGAGATAAGAAAGTGAGAAGTAGAAAATGAAAAGTATGTAATAATAATAAAAAGTATTTTTATTAGTTAATGTTAATAAAAATATTTAGTTAATTAGTTAATTATTCTAATTATATAAACAAATATCTAATATTAAAGTAATACTTTAACTAATTAATGTCAGCTAACTAATATTAAATATATTAATAAACTATGTAGATATTTATAACTTAGTTTATTAGTTTGAGAGAGAGAGAGAGAGAGAGAGAGAGAGAGAGAGAGAGAATATGACCGGAATGTTCTTTGTTTTGTTTTGGGGACAGCTTCTTCCCCGGTCATGCATATCTCTCTCTCCCCTGCCATGGCCGCACTCTCTCTCTCTCTCTCTCTCTCTCTCTCTCTCTCTCCTGCCATGGCCGCACTCTCTCTCTCTCTCTCTCTCCTGGCATGGCCGTGCGGCCATGGCTGCACTCTCTCTCTCTCTCTCTCTCCTGGCCATGGCTGCTACCGCGGTCGGACTCGAGCAAGGAGGAACAGAGGCTCCCCAACCCACCGCCAACCCTCTCCTCCTTCTCCTCCTCCGAGCAGACATCCTCCGGCGAGGCACCCAGACTCCGCATTCTTGTTCGATTTTTTTTTTTTGGGATACATTTCTTTGATTTCTTGCTATGCGAATTTTTGTTTCTGTTGGGAAAACCAAAAAAAATGTTTGGGTTGGAGACCGTCGCGGCCGGAGATGCCTGGCGCTGGTGCCCGCCCGCCTGTTGATGGCGCCGGTCATGGAGCGCAGCTAGTCCCAATCCACATCCTCTCAAAAAAAGAGGATGTGGGAAACAAAGAATTGGGGGACTTTTACAGGGAACAGGAACTGCAAAAGACTATTTGAGAAAATCCTGTCCCCTTGAATCCTTGTTACCAAACAAGAAATTTTGTGGATTTGGTTCCACTTCCATGAAGAACTCAAAATCCTTGTTACCAAACAGGCCCTAAGCTCAGCCAACTCCGCCAAACCCTCCCTCCTTGGTGTCGTGAACACGAGCAAGTCATCCGCATATATAAGATGCGATATCGGGGGCGTAATATCTTTTGTAGTGGAATAATTCGTCGGTTAAAAATCGTCGCATCCATAAGACAAAAAATATTCCATTACTTGGGTAAAAAGATACAACAACAGGGGGTCACCCTAACATAGTCCCCTATTACTGGCCAGAAAACCATGTATGATGTCTTGATAAGAATAGAAAACGTGGGTGTAGTAATGCACTCACATACCCTGTCAACCCATATGCGATCAAATCCTATTGCCTGCATAATGTGACAGACGAAGTCCCGATTGACGTGTCATATGCCTTCCAAAGATCTAGTTTTATGTACGCCTTCTGCCCTCCCGGTCTGTTGAAATCTCGTACCAGTTCGTGTGCCAGCAAGTTGTTGTCCGCTATCGCTCTGCCCTTAATAAAGGTAGCTTGGTTTGGCGACACAAGATCCTGCATAATGTCCTCCATATGTCTGCACATGAGATGAGGCCTTCCACCTTAAACACTTACAATAGAAGTGATTGACAACACAATAGAAGAAATAATTCTACGTGTTACATGAATACTCCAAAGATGACTCCATTTAGGCCACATTTGGTTCGCAGAATCAGAACCTTGAGAGAAAATATTTGTCTTGCATTTGTTCTCAAAACTACCTCAAAATCGAACTAGTTTTTCAAAATTGCTACAAAACTACTTCAGGAATTGTCTTACAGAATCATGAGAAGCAACTATTACTAAATCCTTTTTCAATTATCATTGATAAAGGCACAACATTTTTTTTAGAAGACATCACAAATTTGATACTTCTAATTCATTAGAGGAATGCCAAATTTTTTACGGCTTGAAAAAAGCGGATCTGACAAAAATTCAAAACTTTAACGGTTCTAAAATTGTGATGTCCACCAATATTTAGTATTGTGCCTTTATCAATGGCAGTTTGAGGTTCATTATTTTTTTTTTGCAAAAATAATTCCATAATCTTGTCGATAGTAGCAATTAAGTAGCTTTTGCTTGTTTTGGGCTATGTTATTTACATCAGAATGGTAGGCCTTTCCATGTCTAAATCAGGTTGGCAAACCTCTTGTGGAATTAATTGTTGGAATTATTCAATAATTAAGGGGCCACACATGTAAAATTAATTGTGTTTGGACTATCTAAATAATTAAGCCAAATTAAATTGGTCTATTTGAAAGTTGGCTTAAGGGTATAATTGTCATGGAATTAATGTGTAGATACCGGAGATAATTCTAATTTGATGAGGGGCAAAATTAGAAATATCAAAACATATAAATATATGTATTCATTAGGGATATGGTCCCCAACTTATACGGCCACCGAAAGAGAGGTTTTCTCTTTTTCTCTTCTGCATCCCCATCAACAGAAAGAGAGGAAAAAGGATTCGGATTCCTCTTTGTCATTAAGGGTCGTAGCAAGTTGGAAGATCGAACCCAATAAAGAGACGTTCGCTTCAAGATCCATCAAGCCTAGCAATGGATTCAGGTACGCTTCCGCAATTTATATTTGGTCTTCATCTCATGAATTGACATGATACAATAAATATCTAACAAATGGTATCAGAGCATCCCTGTTTGATTTATGAGATCGAAGCTTCCGAATCAATTTTTTGTTGATTTTCGACACCCTAGATTGTTCGATCTACTTTATTTTAGGGTTCCGATTGTTCGATCATAATTTTTATGATCTACCAAATTTATGTTATTGGGTAAATATGTGATGAAAGTGGATTCGGATGAGATTCTCTTGTCGGTTAAGAAAAATTAAATAAATCATATTTGCTTCTTCATGTCCTTTGTTTGGGACATTATGGGGCATTATGGCAAGTTCGGACTTTGCTGCTGCTGCTTCCTATTGTGTCCTGTGCTGGGGACATCGGCTAGGAGGACGATAGGGCCTCCCACAAACAAAAACAAAAAAAAATCTCCGGACCTTCTTTGATGTTTCACCTCTTGGTCGTCTTTATTTTCCATGTTGGCTATGTCTATAGTGTGATTTGTTATATTTAATGTTAAAATTCTAATTTGGTTGCTGATAGCTCGGTTGGGATTAAATGCCATGTTCTGTTGTGTGATGACATTTGGTACTTTGTCACATGAGTACTTAAAAAAAATACCATGATTATATTGTGTGATGACATTTGGTCATCTTAAGATCCATTTAAGTTAAATGTTGTGCTCAAAACTTTCGGAGCTGTGGGTGTTGAAAGTGTTTGCAAATTTTTAGTTTAAGCTTTTGATGACAATTAGTAAACAGAAAGCATATAATTATAAAGAGAATAAATTATTTCTATGAGTATGGCACCAATAGCAACACATTTTTGAAGCAACTATGTTTTCAGTCTCTCTGTTAGATTGGCTAGCAACTATAGAGAAAAGGACATGATATTTTTCATTGTGCGGGTATCTGTCATAAAGAACTCCATGACATTTCTTTTTATGTGTTGGAGTATTTGTGTCATGTCCTATATGTTGTTGTTGTTCTCTGGATGTATATCCTCAGTAGATTATTACATGAATTTTGTTATGTTGATAATATCCTATTTTGTCAAATTAAAAATTCATTTTTGAATCATGCAAAGAGATTCACATGCCAATGATTATTTTATTTGAGTTTTAATGTTCAAATATGCATGTACATAAGGTTTTGGACATGATTCAGTTTTGTAAATTTTAGTCAATATTCAAAATTTTGGTACCTTTTGTGACTAGCAATAGTCGTCTAATATTCTATATAGACCCATTGAAATAAGATGTCGCCAAAGTGACCTCTCTTGCGTAGATAGTCTATGAGGGATGTTGGATGTTTGTGTGTGTACATTCATGCGGGTATTAGCCGGCCCAAAGGAAGGTTTATACTTGACCGAATTGCACACATACTTGTGGTGATAAATGTGTGACAATTATAAGGTTTACATGTGAATAATAACCCGATCCAAAGATAGGCTTATTATTTGACATGACTTATTGTCAACGTTTGATCATTACACCAAGAGTACCACTTGCAGTTAATATCACTGTCCAAAGACTTGATATTAATGATGTACTAGGTATCTTGAGATGGGATTCACCATTATTTGAATTTGTTTGACTATATTTTACGTTTTGGTTATTTGTTAGAGCATGTTTGTTTTTGTTGCTTTATTCTCTTTACAGTTAATGTTGTTAAAATATCTGCCAATAAGATTTTAATTTTTATGTTTAATGGGATAAACTTTAAGGGCAAAAAAAAAAAAAAGAATACAGTGGCTGCTAAGGGTCCAGATCAAAAAAACAACAATATAAAATTAAGGGTTGTTCTTTTGTGATAAGACATGACACATAAGGAAGAAATGTACAAAGTATCACGCATGGCGTATAAAAAAATATACATTTCTAAATTTGGTCTATTCTGAGGTTAATTTAGATTTAGTACCTAAAAATACTTGGTGGTTAGATTCTGGTGCTACTACCCACATTAGTGTTTATAGACAAGGTTGTCTGAGCTACCGAAGCCAATTGATGGTGAAAGATACATCTATGTGGGTGAAGGCAAATCGGTAGAAGTGGATGCAATAGGACATTTTAGGTTATTTTTAGGAATCAATTATTATTTGGATTTGATAGACACTTTTATTGTACCGTCTTTTAGACGAAATTCAGTTTTAATTTTCTTAATGGACAAATCTGGTTTCATTGTTCATTTGGAAATAATAAGTTTAGTCTATCTTTAAATCCAAATATTATTGGTAACGGTTCCTTTAAGGTTTATGATCGCGTATATTCAGTTGAAATTATTGCAGCTTAAATGAAACCTTGCAAGTGGAGTCATGTGGTGCTAAACACAAAATTAAAAATAATAAAAATTTAGCCTCATTATGACATAAGCGATTAGGTCACATCTCTAGAAATAGAGTTGAACGACTTGTGTCTGATGAGATTTGGATTTTATTGACTTTATAGACTTTAATGTCTATATTAATGTGTAAAGGAAATATAGACCAAAGTTCAATTGTAAGCAGCTACTTTATTGGCTATGCTGACAGATCAAGGGGTTAATAATTATACGATCCCACACAAAAGAAATTTTTGAGACGAGAAGTGAAATAGTTTTTGAGGATGTTGAGTTTGGGGGAGAAATAAAGTCAGGATCATTGACTTTGAGAATGAATCAATTACGATTCCTACTATCACTTTTGACGATGTGCAGGATTCTATACCTGTCATGATCAAGAAGTGAATTCGAAGCCTCAATAAGACAATGTCGAATTACCTCTATAAGTCGTTGTTGAGATACCTTAACAACGACAACGTAGCGGCACCCCATTCAAGATAAGGTAATTATTCCTAAGGAACAAACTCAACAACCTCAAGAACCAATAATATTAAGATGGTCCACCAGAGAAAGGAGAAATATAATTTCGGATAATATTGTCATATTTCTCTAGGAACGTGAGTATAAGTCCATGCAAGACAATAAAGTTTAAGAACTTGTCCTATTACCAAAAGTTATGAAGTCCATTGGTCGCAAATGGACATTTAGAACCAAGAAGGATTCAAAGGGTCATGTAGAGAGGTATAAAGTACGTCTTGTAGCTAGTGACTTTACTCAAAATTTTAGGATTGATTTTAAAGAGTTTTTCTCTTCGGTATCTTTAAAAAACTCCTTTAAAACAATCATAGCATATGTTGCACATTTTGATCTTGAATTACATTAAATGGATGTCAAAACGACATTTCTCAATAGTAACATTGATGAAACAGTTATATGGTGCAACCAGAAAACTTTGTGTTGAAAGATCCAAAGAATATGGTTTGCATATTGACAAAATCTATTCATGGACTCAAGCAGGATTCTCGTTGAAGGTACTTAAAGTTTTACCAGTGATTATCTCGTTTGGTTTTTGAGATAAACACTATTAAAGATTGTGTATATCACAAGTTCAGTGGGAGTAAACAATTTTCTTTAGTTATATATATGTTGATGACATACTGCTTGCCAAAAATGATATAGGTATATTGCACGACACAAAAAAAATTCTACCAAATAACTTTCATAAGAAATATCTACCAAATAACTTTCAGAAGAAATATCTTGGTGACGTCTCTTTTGTATTAGGAATTCAAATACACCGAGATCGTTCTCGAGGTATTCTTGGATTATCACAAAAGAGCTATTTCGATAAAGTGCTTAAAAGATTTGGCATACAAGAATACAAACCAGGTGACATCCCAGTCGCTAAAGGAGACAAGTTCAGTCTCAATCAGTGCCCTAAGAATAGCCTTGAAATTAAGAAAATACAATAGATTTTTTCTTCATGATCAATTGTAGGAAGTCTAATGTATGCTCAAGTATGTACGTGTCAGGATATTGCGTACATATTAGGATGTTAGGCAGATATTTAAGCAAATATGGATGGATTATTGGGTAGCAGCCAAACTACTTAAGTAATTAATAGAGAACAAGAAATTGCTCTTTGTAGGAGATCGGATAATTCTGGAGATCATAAGGTATTCCGACTCCGATTTTGTTGGATGGCAACACAGCAGGAGATCCACATCAGGTTATGCTGACTAATGGAGATATATTGTGGATGAGTGTCAAACATGCACTCAAAATTTCTTCCACTATGGCAGCAAGGTTTATAATATGTTATGGGGCATCTATTCAGGAAATATGGTTACGAAATTTTGTCACAAGGCTGCACCTACAATACGGTGTTGAAAGACCACATAAAATTATGGTGTGATAATAAATCAGCAGTACTGTATTCTAATAACAACAGAAACTTGTATAAGTCAAAGGATATTGACATAATATTTTTAGTTGTGAAGGAAAGAATTCAGAATAGTTATAGTGTCCATATAACACATTAGGACAAACTCCATGTTAGTGGATCCGCTCACAAAAGCATTATCACCCAGAGTCTTTCATGAGCATACTGCTCATATGGGTGTTATCTTAATTAGGAATATGACAATGCAGTGGGAGTTTGTATTTTATGTATTTGGATGCTATTTGGTTTTGGACACATTTATGTATTAAAATATTTTGGATATTTATCTGATCAGATATATGGAAATTCAGTTCATTCTGATTTCATTATATTAAAGTATTGATCTCACTAAAGTTAAGGAGGACCAGTTGGAAATAGACATGTATTGATCACATTGCGTGCAATTTTTATGCTACGCATCCATGATTGATCTATGTCATTTAGCTATATTGGTATATGTGACCATTGATGGTTTAGTTACGCTATATGTGACGAATGCCGCTTTGATCGTATGTTGATATGGTTAATGGATGAGATTGTCTGGATATACCCTAAGGATTAAGATAGCAATTTATGAGCTCACTAAGGTTAACACAATTATAAGGTTACATATGTGACCCAGTGGAAGATTGTTGGAATTATTCAATAATTAAGGGGCCACACATGTAAAATTAATTGTGTTTGGGCTATCTAAATAATTAAGCCAAATTAAAGTGGTCTATTTGGAAATTGGCTTAAGGGTATAATTGTCATATAATTAATGTGTAGATACCGGAGATAATTCTAATTTGATAAGGGGCCAAATTAAAAATATTAAAACATATAAATATATGTATTCATTAGGGTTATGGTCCCCAACTTATACGGCCACCAAAAGGTTTTCTCTTTTTCTCTTCTGCCTCCCCATCAACAGAAAGAGAGGGACAAAGGATTCGGATTCCTCTTTGTCATTAAGGGTCGTAGCAAGTTGGAAGATCGAACCCAATAAACAGACGTTCACTTCAAGATCCATCAAGCCTAGCAATGGACTCAGGTACGCTTCAGCAATTTATATTTGGTCTTTATCTCATGAATTGACAGGATACAATAAATATCTAACATTAATGGCTCAATTTATAACTTCTTTAATGAAATCTCTTAATTTTCCACCAGATGAATGTATGCACATTACCTGGTGCATTTGATTGTTATCTTCTTCAAGGCGTTGAAATAAGATTAATGCAATATATTACATAATCAATGATTTAATGTAGATGTTTGGGTTAGTCATATTCTTGGCTATATAAGGAGCCACAGTAATGACATTTAAGATATCAATTGTTTGAGAGTTATAATATTTTTGAAAGAAACAGTCAACTTGTAAGAAGTTTTATAGCATTTTACGAACTTCCATTTGTGGGAGTTTGAAAGCTCTCTTATACCTTTCTAATCTCTAGTGCTAGAGTTATTTAAGTAGTTCTTCCTACTTTGCAGCTATAGACTTTGCCAAACTGTATTACCATATTGGTGTGTTCTTTACTTTGTTCTTGTATTATTTGTTACATATATTATTGTTTGGTTTCTTCTTTTGGATCTTCTTGGTGCTCGCAAGCACAACACCTCTCACTGATGTACTCTCAGAAAGACTAAATGTAACTTTTTAAGGAAGAAAAAGAAGAAGAAGGAGGTGAC
Source organism: Iris pallida (assembly GCA_029216955.1). Taxonomy (NCBI): domain Eukaryota; kingdom Viridiplantae; phylum Streptophyta; class Magnoliopsida; order Asparagales; family Iridaceae; genus Iris; species Iris pallida. The sequence goes on from JANAVB010029216.1 coordinate 5,355,130, forward strand.
AGTAGGAAACATAGCTACAATGAGCTTTTGTAATGGTTACGTCCAATAATATAATGATACATGATAATTTCAAAAGTATATAATAATAATAATCAAACAATTGTCAAATAACATTAAGATAGGATTACCAAAAAATAGTAAGATATTATCATGTGTCTACATTACCAAAAAATAGTAAGATATAATCTTTGTAATCGCGACGTTAAAGGCAAGTAGTACATTGAATCGGTCTGTCTTCTTGTACCGGTAGACCTTCCTATACTAGTTGTCTTATAGCGATCAACACCACAAAATCTGCACACATCTGCGTCTTTGTCGTCTTTGTAGTACAGCATGCACCCATTGCGACAAGAATCGATTTTTTCGTATCCCATCCAGAGCGATCTCACCATCCTCTTAGACCGGTAGAAGTCTTTAGGTAACTTAGCACCCACCGGCAAGATCTCTATTGTCACTCCCCGTTTCCAGAATACGTATTCTAATACGTGTACTCGAATATATTTATTTAATATTTATCATGTATTATTTTGTATTTAAATTTCTTTAATTTTACGCTAATTAATTTTCTGTATTTTACTTTCTGCTTTTATTCTCTGCTTTAGCTTGCTTTAGGTTCGGCCTAGGTTGGTTCATTTTTGGATTTATGATGGTTCATCATGTACCAAATCCAACACCCCCATTTAAGCCCCATTCCCTTTCTCTCTCTTTATTACTTCTTCTCATTACTCTTCTTCTTCCTCATAACTCTCTCCACCTACCAAAACCCATAGGCAAGTACATCTTGCTCCACATGAGAACCCATATTTTTATGGTTCATTTATCTCCCTCTCGTGATCCTAAGAGAGTTTAGAACTTGGCATTTTTCATTTTGAAGTCTTATTTTTAGTAGATCTAGAAATTACTATTTTTTTCGGATTTCAGTGGTTTTGATCTGTCAAACTTCCTTATTTCCAAGTTTTGTTCATTTCAGATTGTTGAGGTTGTGTTATACGCCATTCTGACCCATGGAAATCCCATTTCTGGCTTGGAACGAAGGTTCCATGGGAATTGGAGTTCAGGAGGAACTCTACGCCCACGTTGTTACGTGTTAGCATAATATTGAATTTTACGCCCACGTTATACGTGTCCGCGTAGTGCCGAGCTTTACACCCATGATCACTCGTGTCAGCGTAAAACTGTTTTACGCAAGTCTACTTGACTTGGCGTATTCTTTTTACGCGCACAGCGTTTCAGGCGTAAAACTTAACTCTTTACACGAGCAACTTTTACGCATGGCTCGATCCTTTACGCATGCAATGTTTTACGCGCACAGTGTTTCCTATGTAAAACTCTAATCTTTTCACGCGTACTCCTTGGCTCGACGTAAAACGAGTTTTTATGCGCAACTTGTTACTTTATTTTGAGCGTACTTCATTTACGCGTATTCATTCCTGCATATACTTTGACCCTAATGCGCGCGAGTTTTACGCGTAACGTTACCTTTTACGCATATAAATTCATGCGTAAACCTGACTTTTATGCATACCCTGTTTTACGTGCGTATTTTGCCTTAGCGTAAAACTTTGGCGTAGACTAATCATGGAATAAACTAGCCTTAGCGTAATCCAACCTTGGTGTTCCCATTGCCCTATACTTTATTCACTTTATGTTGGCATGATAATTCTCCTCTTATATCCTTACGCCTTTTGGCATGAACTTGATATAATCATGATATGTTAATATTTTCTTTAACATAGATTGTTACGTGGAATGTACCATGTGTCGTGAATTGATTTATAGATACCCCGAATGACTGGAATTTAACCCTGAGAGTTGTAGACTCGACCATACTAAATAATAGTTGACTTTTATGCCTTGTTATGAATTGACATTGATTGTTATCTTGACTAATAATTGATCATGCGTTCCTAGTTGGAACTAAGAGACTGGCTAGTCGTTTTATTGAATTGAATGAATGAGACACGTTCATATGAATTATGAACTATTGTAATCGACTGGCTGATCCCGAATATTGGCATACAGCCACGTGCAGGCTTCAATTTATTTTTCTACAAAAGCAGCATGTGTACTTTATGGTCAGGACATGATTATTCTGTGGTTAGTTTTGATTGTTGCATTACGCTATGTAAGACCTACAACCTGACCGCACGGGTATCGTTGTAGAGTTGTGCATATCGTACCCCGTACAAAGGTACTCATTCTGAATGACCATGATCCATGGCATGGGATTTTACTCAACATAGAGGCTATTAAGTTAAATAAAATAATGATTGTATAGAGAGAATGGATTCCTGAGTTCTTATATGGCAGCCCTCCTTGGGACTATTAAGTGCCTGACAGGCCGGCTGGTTCCCACAGATACTGCAAATCTGCCACACGGGCAGGAAGCGGTATCTGCTTATATTATTTATTGTATATTGTATATTGATGACGGGCGTCCCACAGGGACTCGTCTAATTCATGATTGGCGTAATTGATTGATTAGGTAAACTAGCCTTGTTTGCACATAATAAGAACTGAGGAATCCTTATTGCATAATTCCAAGGTAACTTGGAACTCACAATAGCAAGCCGTAGTAGTTGCATGGCCGTTTAAATTAATTTATTTGTGTACTGTACCTACTCTATTTACTAACTGAGATGATCAGAATGTCAGGGCACGATGGGTCAACTTTTGTCCTTGTTTGATTGGGAAGTTGGTTTGAAGTGTCGTAATGTTGTGTGAATCCCAGTAGCAAGCAGAGACCTATATATTATATCCTTAACTCTTATCACTGGTTTTAATTCTCATGTCGTGCTTCCTTGTGGTACTTGCTATTAGAGGTCTAACCTCTCTGCTTTTGCATGGTCAGATTTAGAGCCGGTCCCCGAGGATTCAGCTTACTTCCACCTCCAAGATGATCAATACTAGAGGAATGATCGCAGGAGGACCCGAGTGGGTTCCTTACTTCCTCGCTCATTTTGTTACTTACTTTATACTTTGCCATTTGTCACCGACATGTTAGTCGGATCGTCTTGTATTTACTTTTACATAATTGTAACTAAGTCAGGCTGCAGCTGATAAACAATTGTGTATACTTTGCTACATCATCTGGCTATGTTTTGTAAAGCCAGATTTCAAGAACATTTTGACTGAGCGTTTGGGACGCCTTACTGCTTTATCTTATATGTTCTCTATTACTGTTTCTTGTTTGAATAATTAAGACAATAGATGTGAAGTGACCATAGTGAGACTTTCATGTAGTATGCACCCCCTCGTCTTTTAGACAACATTGATCGTATTATACGGTATTCATCTACCCGTAATACGTAGCTGGCTGAGTCATTCTCTCGCTCTCCAGTATTCTGGTTCTGGGGCGTGACATCTATAATCAACTCCAACACTCGGTTGTAGCATTCTTGTGACACGTTAAAATCTGACTTAATGCTCAACAGTCTTGTAACCACCTCCAACGATGAATCATCCTCACAACCAGGATACAATGGAGTTCTTGCATTCTCCAACAACTCTATAAACTTTGCAGCATCGACATTGGGTTCCTCCGCAGCTGCATCATGAACGAAACTAGGCCCCGCAGCGTCGAAAACCATGTTCACGCACCCGTCGTCGTATGCATGATTATCTGAAATAAAATTAGGTCCCACATGCATATACGGCTCAACATAAGGCTCCGGCTCTGATGCTAAAGACACAAGTTCTCCATGTGCGGTCCACTGATAGTAATTCGGCGTGAAACCCCTCGAGTACAAATGATATGTCACTTCTACTTCTGGATAATATTTTATGTTATGATATTTCACACACAGACACTTAATTTTGGTGTCGTCTATGTACTGAGGAAACGCCTTAGCAAACTGCAGGAACTGCTCTACTCCCGCTATGTATTCATCCCGCACACCACACATATCATCAAGACGACGATTGTACATCCATGAACGATTCCGCAAGTAGTAATTCATATCCATTTGAAAATAATTCTGCAAAGATGGACACACATGTTCACCGCAGTAACTAGTCAAACTGGGTGAAGTTGAGTTGACTAAGTCAATATCTTGGACAAACTAGTCAAACTGGGTGAAGTTGTTTAAGTCTAGGCAATTATCCTTCACTAGACATAGACATGGAACAAACACCGATATTTGCAGTGTCCGAACTTTCTAGTATATATCACAGTAGAGAGACATGGTAACCGTGTGTAGAGGTGCAACTCGGGCGGGTTGGGTCGGGCTTGAGGTCAACCCGAGCCCAACCAGATGAATCATAAGCCTAACCTGAGCCCAAGCCCGGCCCGACCTCGGGTTCAACATATGAAGCCCAAGACCAAGTCCAGAGGATCAGGTTGAACTCGGGTTGTGTCGGGTCCATCGGGTTAAACTTTTTATTTAAGAAGTACAAAACTATATATATATATATATATGTGTGTGTGTGTGTGTGTGTGTGTGTGTGTGTGTGTGTGTGTGTGTGTGTGTGTGTGTGTAAGTCGTGTTTCGGGTTCGTCGGGTAACCCGACACATGAACCCGAGCCCAACCCGATTATTGATCGGGTTCTAATATTTTGACCCAAATCCGAGCCCGAACCCGAGTATCTTCAACCCTAACCCAACCCATTAACGGGTTTATCCGATTGGGTTCGGGTTTAGCCCGCCCAAGTTGCACCCCTAACCGTGTGTCTGTGTGTGTCCGTGTGTGTGTGTGTGTGTGTGTGTGTGTGTGTGTGTGTGTGTGTGTGTGTGTGTGTGTCCGTGTGTCCGTGTGTGTGCCACCCTAGTTTTTAGTGTATGCTTAGGATATGTACAAGCTTTCCCACAATAGATGGCTTGAATCTCTACGCATACCCATAGGATCCAAGCCTCTTATAGTGTTGTACTATAGACATGAGTCATACAACTCTGAGTAGTGCCCTCTACATGGATCCAAAGTATTAGAGGTTAACTCGTCTCGTAGTGTCACTCCATGCTTCTTTTCAAGCACTAAACATTTGTTTATACCGAAGAACTCACTAAGGCTAATAATAGACTACAAAAGGTATTATCATAGGATTGTCTAATGGACCAATCGATTACTTTTGTCTCGAAGTTCTCAATATAATTTTATTTAGTAGATTTCTGTATGAACAAAAAATATTTAAGGTAGAACTACATAAACATATATCTCAAATCGTTTTCAAGTTTATTTTCTTGTTGTATCATCAACCAATTGGCAGTTGAGGCCCTTAAAGGGATCTTCCAAATTTTGATGATCTTCCAATTTTTGATGACTACGTATTTTAATCACTACAATGACGCCATTAGTAATATGTTCAGAGATGTATGTGTGGACACACACAAAAAAGAAGAAGAAAATGCTGTCTTTTCTTTTATTGGTGCAAGACACCACAAATCGAGTACACCTGAGAGATCCTGCGCTGAGGATTCCCGAGTACAAAAAAGAATTCTGGGGAATGGGACGATGGAGACCAAGCGGCAGTTGCTCCTTTACTCCGTTGACACTCCGATTACAAAAGTGGGAGAAAACCTAAGAAAATTGCCAACTCTCGGCTCACTAGCAAGAAGTGCAGCAATTTGGCTCTTGCAAATGCTCTTCGTTCTGTCCGTTTGAAGAGGGATAAAGCCCCCTTTTATAGTCGTTTTTGAGCTGGAATGGTGTTATACGCCCACATGAGGAAACACGCTGGTTTTCATGTGGACGCATAGTCCTATTTTGGGCGCATAGGACGTAGGCGCTTACAGGCTACGAGATCGTGGGTTGGTCGTGGCGTTGACGTGGCCACATGCTTCGGTGCACGACTACTCATGGAGACTGACGTGGCCGTGTGCTTCGGTGCACGTGTTGATCATGGCTTTAACTGAGTCAGGCTTGGGCGCATAGCCATGTCTCAGGCTATGTGCCCTCATTCACTGGCTGGGCGCATGAAGTTGTGCTCACTGGGCGCATGAGACTTCACTGACTGGGCGCATGGAGTTTCACTGGCTGGGCGCATGAGGTTCCACTGGCTGGGCGCATAGAGTTCCACTGGCTTGGGCGCATGGAGTTCCACTGGCTGGGCGCATGGAGTTCCACTGGCTTGTCCGTATGGAGTTCCATTTGTTGAAAAATTTTCATGCTTCTACAGGACCCCATTCAAAGTTTTCGATACTTTGAACAAGTTCAAAATACTTTGAAAGAAGCATGGATCGTCTTCTTGCAAGGCAATGGGCGCATAGCTCGGCTCTCTCCTTGGGCGTATAGTGTTTTGGCCAGCCTGTCAATGAGATATGACTGTTGAGACTTTTTCTCAAAATCTGAACTGACAGATTCATCGAAACAGAATTTGAAGCAGTCCATCCTCCATACGTCATCCACGTCAGTAAGGGACAGTCAAATAGTAAACAGAGAGCTGATCATTCACGTGGGCGCATAGGCTGTAGTGGGCGTATACAACACAATGGACGCATATGGTAAGTGGGCGCATAGTATAGCCCGTGCCTATAAATAGACCCTTGGAGTGAGAGAAAGTTCATAATTCCTTTCTCTTTGAATTTTTTAGAAAAACTCTTCGTCTACTTTCTTCGAGAATCATGTCTCCCAAGGTCGCCAAGAGATCCGCGAAAGGCAAGGAGGCTGTGCCGAGTGACTCTCCTCCTGCGGCAGCGTCTTCGGCAGTCCAGGACCCGATTCTGGGTGAGGGCGTACTCCAAAAAATAAAGTCTCGAGCGTTAATTTACGATGCTCAGACTTTTCTTCTGCCCGGGCGCTTGCGCCTAAGGCAACATACTTCTGTGAGCATTACTATGCGTCCATAGAAGTCATGCACCAACACTGTGGTTTGCTATGCGCCCACGTGTTGTAATGTTATGCGCCCTATAAGCAGTGGCATGTTATGCACCCACGCATTGTCCAAGTGTTATGCACCCACATGTCCTGCTTTGGGCACATATCCTTTTGGACGCATAGCCCTTTGGATGCATAGGAGTCTTCAGGACTTAGCTTTTTCTGTAGTTTTTTGAGTCTGACTTTCCTTCTGCCTGTGGCTCTTGCAACAGCCATGCCAAAGGCTGAGACTGTAGTGAAGGAGGAGATGCTGCCTCCTTTCATAAAATAAGAGTTACCGTTTGTCAAGGAGGAGGTGGTGCTAAAATTTGAGGAACAAGAAGAGCCGGCGCCCGTCGGGGAGGGAATTACTCTCAAGAGTGAAGCTGCTGTAAAGGAGGAACACCAGCCTGTGAGTAGTAGGACTGGGGGATCTGACCTTCCTGCTTCAGCTGAGGGCCTAGATCAAATGGATCCCTCGTATGCGAAATGGTTGAGGGAATGGTATATATGCCTTGCCACAGCTAGGAACCGTGGGTTCCCATAAATGTCTGTATTTTGTCTTGGTATTTCTGTCTGTTTTTAGCTTTATGTTTCACTTCTTCTGAGCATCAGATGTAATCTTCTACTTTTTGCTTGGGCGAAGATATGAAGAACTTTTTATTTTGTTCATGAGATGTAGTCCTGTGAATGTAACTGATTTTGAATAAACAGAGTATATTCGCTCCATTCTTTGCTTGTAATGTCTGTGGCGATTGTGTTGGAGAGCCAATCATTTGTGTAAAGGGTATCCCGCTAGGGGAGCTCCCACTCTCCTTTTTGTTTGCTTGAACCCATCGTCCTTCTGTACGCTAGCGGTGCGGGTAAATATATTTGAAACGAAAACCCAACGACGGTAATATGGATGTGATAGGTTTTATGGCCTTGACACCATATCTTTTATCCTGGATTGGGTATAGGTGTTGAGTCGGGAGACTACCGGTGTCAGAGGTAGTATAGACGTGACATATGGTAATCAGGAGTGGTTTTGTGAAATGTCGATGCTAGAGGAAATATGGACGTAGCAAGGATATTTCTGGTGGATATTCCGCTGAGGAATTTTTAATATGGACCTATTATCCATTTTATATTCGAATGATTCGAACATAGATAATAAGTTGAATGAAGCTGCTAGTAGAGGTAATATGGACGTAATAGTAGAGGATGTTCTATATCTGACCAGAGGTAATATGTACATGGAAAGATACATAACATTGAGTAGGAGTGGATAGTTCAGAGGTAGTGGGGACGTGACTATCCTTGATGAATGCTTTGCTCAGAGGTTATGTGGACGTGGCAAAACATAATCATTTCACTGGAGAAATAATTATCAGAAAACAATTCAGAGGTAATGGGGAGGTGACTTGTTTTTGTCAAACGGAGTCAAAAAACGAAAATAATTCCACTGGGAAAATATTTAGAGGACCTATTATCCAGGGCGTATTCACGACTCTTGAAATACGGATAATAGTTAGATAGTTGTGTTTTTTTTGGAATCATATAAACATCGTACTGTACATTTACATGGCTGAATATATGTAAACAGAAAAAAGGTTACACATAGTATTTCTTCAGGAACTTTCCATTGATAGGCAACATGAGCAAGTCTCCTTCGGACTTGGTTAGTCGGTACGCACCGTTGGAATAAACCGATTCAATGACGAAATGACCTTCCCATTTAGGCTAAAATTTTCCTTTTGTTTTGTGCGTCATGACCATAGGTCTTCTAACTGCTAGGACCAGATCACCGACTTGAAAGATCCTTTCCTTTACTTTTTATTGAAGGCTCTGGAAAGGCGTGCTTAGTATAGCTTAATGCGTTGCTGAGCTAACAAGCATTTTTCGTCTAGCGCTTCGAGCTCCTGGAGTCGCAGACGATAACTCTCTTCAGTAGTCAGCTCACTGGCTAAGGCTACTCGAAGAGAGGGAATCTGGATTTCTAGAGGAAGAACTGCTTCGCTCCCATAAACCAGAGAGAATGGCGTACTGCCTGTTGGAGTCCGGACCGTTGTGCGATAAGCCCATAGACATTCACCGAGCTTCTCGTTCCAATCGTACTTGTTTGAAGACACGAACTTCTTGAGAAGTTTTATGATGGTTTTGTTGAAGGCTTCTGCTAGCCCGTTAGCCGCTGGATTGTAGGCAGTAGAGGCTACATTCTGGATTCGATTCTTACGCAGAATCGATAGAACGTATAGCTTGCAAACTGTGGACCATTATCATGGATGATCCTGTGAGGTATGCCGAAGTGGTAGATGACGTGATGTTTGATAAAACTGATCACGTTTGACGACTTCACTTCGGTGAGCGGTATAGCTTCCGCCCATTTGGAGAAGTAATCGGTTATGGCTAAGATGAACCGATGTCCTTTGGAGGATGGCAGGCTGATTGGTCCTATGACGTCCATGCCCCAGGCTTCAAATGACCAAGATGCTGCCGTCGGATGTAGAAATTCCGAAGATTGATGAATGAAGTCGGCGTAGAACTGACAAGCTCTACACTTCTTCGCATATTCTATAGCATCTGCTATCATTGTAGGCCAGCAATAACCCATTCTTTTGAAGCGATCTTATAATTTAGGGCCTGGTTGATGTGCACCACAAACTCCATCGTATGCCTCACGAAGTGCGTGTTTGGCTTCTGAGTCTGACAAGCATCGTAACAGTAGCCCGTCGTAAGAGCATCGGTACAACATCTTGGTAGCTGTGTCGTAGTAAAATTTGAGGGATCGCCTTTGGATGGATACTGCTTCCTTCGGGTCCTCGGGGAGGATTCTATAGACAGCGTAATCTATGAAGGAAAATCTCCAGTCTTTGTCATCGACGTTTGTTTTCGCTGCGTAATTGTGATGAATATGCACGATATTTTTCACACAGAATAGTTCTCGACCAGACACTGTGATCGATTTCTGAGTATTGGTTGGAACGGTCAAGGAAGCAGCGAGACCTGCTAGAGCATCTGCTTCTATGTTTTGTAGTCGAGGCACGTGCTCGATGAAGAATCTAGCGAAAGTAGTCGCCAGCTCGACTGTTGCTCTGTGGTAGGGGATGAGATCTTCATGACGAAATTCATAATCCCCTCGGACCTGACTAACTATTAGCCTGGAATCGCCGTAAGCTTCTAGATAGTCAACTCCCAGTTGCTTCGCCAGTTGTAGGGCGATTAATAAAGCATTATATTCGTCTACGTTGTTGGTGCATGGTTCCACAAGAGAATATGCACGGTGTATAACCAGATGATCAGGTGACACGAGCATGAGACCTACTCCAGCCACGATGTTCCCTTTGGGCCCTGTTCTTGATGCGCCATCAAAGAACATTTGCCAAATAGGGATTTCTTTATTTGCAGTGTTAGACTCCACCACTTCGTCGGAAATTTCGTCGTAGAGTTTAGATGACTCTGGCACCGGATGAGCTGCTAAAAAATCATCTAATGCTTGGCCCTTTACTGCCTTCTGAGGGACGAAGATCATATCGTATAGAGTCAGCAGCATTGTCCATGTAGCTAGACGGGAATTGAGAGAGCCCGATTTAGTCATGAGTATTCTGAGAGGGTTGATTTTGGATATGATGTGGATAGTTTGCCCAGACACGTAGTGGCGTGTCTTCTGGATGGCAAACACTAATACAAGGCATTCCTTCTCTACCGGTGTGTATCTGTGCTCGGCACCCACCATTGTGCGGCTGAGGTAGTAGATTGCATGTTCGTGGCTGCCTTCACTCTTCTGAGCTAATAGGGCACCAAGAGAATCGTCCATGGCGCGGACATATAGTAAGAAGGGCTTCCCCATTATTGGAGCTGCCAATACTGGAGGGCTTGTAAGATACACCTTGATGTCGTCGAATGCGCGTTGACATTGCTCAGTCCAGACGAAAGATACGCCTTTCTTCATGAGCTGGATGAACGGTTGACACCTTTCAGAGAGGTTTGAAATGAATCGTCTGATGTAGGCTAGCCTTCCTTGTAGTCCGCGTAGCTCTTTGAGGTTTCTTGGAGGATGCATGTCGAGAATGGCCTTCACTTTCTTCGGGTCTAGATGTATACCCTTTGAAGTGATAACAAAACCAAGGAACTTGTCGCTGGAGACTACCAGGAAAGACTTGGTTGGATTCATCTTGAGTTGGTGTGCACGCATTAGTTTGAACACCGTTCTCAAGTCTTGGAGGTGGTTGTCCTTGAGACGAATTTTGACTGCGATATCGTCTACGTAGCACTCCACAGTTTTGCACAAATGATCGCAAAAAATTGTGTTCATGGCTCGCTGATATGTTGCCCCTGTATTCTTCAATCCGAAGGGCATCACCGTATAGCAGTATACCCCCAACGTTGTTCGAAAAGATGTGTGCTTCTCGTCGCCAGGGAACATCTTAATTTGGTTGTAGCCTGAGAACCCATCCATGAAGGCTATCCGCTCGAAGTCGCAAGTACTGTAGATCAGTAATTGGTAGAGGGAACTCGTCCTTCGGGCATGCAGAGTTCAGATCACGGTAGTCGATACAGACTCGAACTCTACCGTTCTTCTTCATGACTGGGCCGATGTTGGCAACCCAGTCTAGATGTTGTTCCTCGCGAATGAACCTACTGGCGATGAGCTTCTTGACTTTATTCTCGATGGCTTCCATGACGTCTGGTCGAAACCGTCGTTGTTGCTGCTTCACTGGCTTACCTTTAGACGAAATGTTCAGGCGGTGCATGGCGACTTTAGGGTCCAAGCCGGGCATGTCTTTATAGCTCCATGTAAAGACTTCGATGTATTCCCTTATAAGCTGTATAAGATATTGGCACTCCTCGTCGGGTAAGCTTTTGCTGATGAAGATTGATTTGAAGGATGCTTCATCTCCTAGATTGACTTGGATGACTTCGTCTTCGGTAGGTGGTTTACGTTGTTCGAAGTGCAGCTCCCACCTGGTGTCCATCTTTTGAGCCCATTGTTCGAGTTCGATTGATTGGACGTTATCTGTAATTTGGACAGTAAAAACCATGTTGATGGACAAAGTTGCTTTGAACATGTCACCGATGCTGGAGTCTGAGTCCCAAAGGAAGGAATCAGAAGAGTGAGAACAACGATCTGCTTCATCATTTGATCTTTCGGGAGTTGTTGGAGGAGAGACATAGCCTGGACCAACGCCGTTTCGTTGATAGTAATTCTCGGGTTTGCCGGGAGGAGCAAAGTGTTGTATTGGCAACCGTCTTCCTTGGCCGTAATTTAGCCCTTCGCCACTTTTGATGTCATATCCCATATTCTGGATGATATTCTTGGCCTGCCAACTATACCGAAAAAGTTGCATTTTTCCAGAGTCATAGTTATCTTCTGTGTTGTGCTTGGGAGAAGTAGAGTCTGGAACGAACTTTCTCTCGCCAATTATACGACCGAAGATGATTAGTTCTTCATCCTTCTTTCTGGATGGAACGATGAAGTAGAGGATATCTTCAGGGTAAACTTTCTCCCGTATGTAAGGTATTGTGACCGACATGTAGAGGTGTGGCCATATGCTGTTCTCTAGAGCGTATATCGTATCTATGTAGTGGTTTACAGATTGATATACATCGGAGTAATTCAAAGATAAACCAATACTAAGGAAATACACAAGTTCTTCTTCAGGGATAAGATCATCCACTGAAGGTACATTATTTTGAGTATTGATATACTCATTGAGAGGATCATCATCTGGAAGAGGCACCATAGTCTTGGCCGAGTTCACCACGTAGGGTAATTCTTCAGGATTGGGGGGACAGGCATCAGTAGGTTCCTTCCTGGGTGTTTTGCTGAGAGTGATGGTCAATGGTTTGACCTTGTCTGGGTTCTTCTTTTTCACCCAGATTGTGAGAGGCTTCGGAGTACTTTTTGGAGTAGTACGTCCTTTGACTCGGCTAATCAGGGGACCATCATTGGGGGATGGAATTGCTTCAGCTTCATTGTCAGCTTCGTTGCCATCATCCTTGGGGGGTTGAGATTAGTAAAGTACCAAATCCCCGTAGTAAGCTTCGATGCCCTTGAAAGGATCGACAACGGCAAACTCTGTGATGCCCCAGAACCAGAATATTGGAGAGCGGGGGCGTACATAGCCAGCTACGTATATTGAAATGAAATCCACCTCGCTATACGGTCACAGCTGTCTAGATATGAGGGTTTACTACAAGCCAACGGTCTCTTAAGGTCAAGCCTATTGTCTCAATATCAAGCAAGTAATATAGTTACAAGATGTTAGACCACCAAATATACAATAAAAGGCATCCCAAATATTACATATTCAGCTGATCACGAATCTAGTCATACAAAATGCGAGGACTAGCAAGAGTTAAGTCATACATGATCAACCCTATGATTTGTCAATCATGTTTACAGCCCGTAGGCAGACAGTGAGTAAATATGCATCGAGCTAACAGATGCTCGTCGGCTAAACGTCTCAAAAGAATAATTTTACAATATAGTGAACGAATCAAAATGGAAAACCCACTCGTAGCCCGGGTTCCTTCTAGTCGCCACCATCGGGCTGGAAGTTCGGTAGATCCTCGGGTGCTGCTCCGAAATCTGGCCACACAAAACAAGCTGGGTCAAACCCCAGAAAGAGCAAGTGCCACAAGGGAGGCCACGAAATAGGAATAAAATCCAGCATATCAGAACATAAGAAATAGAAGAATAGTACAAGTAATAAAGAGTACAACAGGACAATAAACGACTAGGGACGTGGAACCATTCCGGGAGCCAGGTTACAACCCATAAACCAAACAAGGACCAGGGTTGTAACCCTTCGCCTAAATAGCACTATGTCTCTACCCATTTATTGTTAAAATTAAGTAAAACAATCATGTTCAGGAGTACCAAGTACTGGGACTAGACGAGACTTAGACAAGGCTGGACACCATCCATTCACAAGCGGCCAAGCAAATACTACGGCTTACTACTTAACTAACTAGGGTTATCACAAGCCTAATTACTAACAAGATGCAATTGAGAAATTTCCAGTCCCAAGCCCTGCAGACTATCCAGTTATCCTTCCGCGGGTTGAGAGTATGGTTGGGTACATCGTCCAGGAGACGATATACCCTTAGGTGACTTAGAGGGTGCAACACATGACAGTGTGCTGGAAATGTGCCCTACTCGTCGGCAGGCTACGAGTCCGTTTAATGCGCCCAGATAACAAGATCGTCTGTGACTGAAAATTCTCCATGAACTATAGTTTGATCTAGTCATTAGCCTAATCCATATTCAGTGTGAATCCCTGACCGTGGTAACCAGGGAGTCACGTCCTAGACATGATGCAAGACAAGACAAGTGGATTGCACAAAGCAGCAAGAATGAACACCCACGGAGTCAGAGTTGATCATATGAGTCAATTTAGCCATCGCAACTGTATCAAGTCAAGTCAAGTTACGAGTTACAGGTTACAAGTTAAAAGTCAGGAGTGTGTCGCGATGGGCCACTATCAAGTTATCCAGTACAAAGATTAATCATGAATCACAGGTTACAAGTTAAGAGCGCACCCCATCGGGTCACTACTAAGAAGATCAGAAAGTACTAGGATCATAAATCACAGAAATCACGAAAATCGTACTAGTCATAAGCAAAACACCGAAAATCGTGCCAGGTCGTGTTGGGTCAAGACAGTCGTGTTGTGTGAAACAAGATCTCAAACCTCCAATCCACAAAAGAGAAGCCAAGTCCAAGGAGTTAAAACTGAATCACCATGGGCAACAGGTTGCGCAGGGGATCAGATTGCGCTGGGGGAATGGACTGCGCAGGGGAATGAACTGCGCAGAGGAATGAACTGCACCGAGGTTGGATTGCGCTAGGGTCGGCTTACGCTAGGTCGGATTGCGCTGGGAGAGAGCTACGCAGGATATGAGCTGCGCAGGATTGGGTTGCGCTGGAAGCGAACTGCGCTGGAGCAAACTGCGCAGGGGTGAGCTGTGCTAGGGTTGGGTTGCGCTGGAGCCAAGCCGCGCTGGGGAGCGAGCTGCGCAGCTGTCAAGTGCACCAATGGAAGGAAGGCGCTGGAGCTAAAGAGCGCCAGCGCAGGTCAGCCCAGCGTAAAGCGCTGGCCGAGGAGTCGCGCAGTTCGTCCATGCGCTAAAGAGCGCTGGCCGAGGATCATCTTCTCCATCAGGCCGAGAGGAAGACCCCAAGAACTCTAAATTTCCAATCTTCATATCTTAGCCAAAACAAAACCAAATTTGGATTTTCAAAGTTCTAACTTGTGTAAAATTGAATTCTCTTCCACATGGAAGCCTCAAAACAAGGAAAAATCTAAGTTTAATAGATCAAAACCAAGAAAATCCGAAAATAGTTAAAACTTAGATCTAGAAAAATGGAAGCTCCAAATCACAAAATGCCAAGTTCTAATGTTGTTCACCATGGCCTAATCTAGCTAATAGACAAATAAAATAGGGTTCTTATTTGGTGGCAAGGTGCACTTGCCTATGGTGTTGGTGGAGGAAGGAAGAAGAAGATGAAGAAAATTAATGGAAGTTATGAGGAGAGAGAAAGTTAGGTGGGGTTTTAATGAGGAAGGGTATGTTGTGTTGAGGGTGGAGGTTAGCTAAGTGTGGTCCAATGCATACTAAACCAAACCAAACTGATTCCTTCTCCATAAAATAAAAGCATGCCAGGTCCAAAAACCCATTTTACGAGAAAACCAAAATCCGCAAGTCGAGCCAAAATACAATTACAGGCCAAAATTTGAGAAAATAAAATACAGGTCCGAAACACATATACGCCTAATTAAAATACGTATTCCGAAATACGGGCATTACAACTCTACCCACCTTAAAAGAATTTTGTCCTCGGAATTTAAATCAAGATGCTTAGAGATGTAAGAGCCAGCTATACTATCCACAAATAAGCTATACTAAGCAAACAATCAAACAATCATACATGCAAGCAAGGGATGGAAGGCATAAGGCATAAGGAAGATATTATACCTTACGAGTCAAACAAGTCGGGATATCGCGATCGAATGTCGTCCTCACGCTCCCACGTTGACTCACCTAGAGAGTGATGACCCCAAGCAATACGGACAAAGCTAATAGTCTTGTTCTTGAGTATCTTTTCTCTCCGGTCCAATATAGACACGGGCCTTTCCTCATACGAAAGGTTGGTACCAACAACCAGTTCCGAATAGTCTAGGATATGGCTCAGGTCTGGGATGTACCGTCGTAATTGGGACACATGGAATACATCATGTACCTCACTTAGCGACGGCGGAAGAGCGAGATGATAGGATACATCTCCTACTCGCTCCAGGATATCGAACGGCCCTATATACCTAGGACTAAGCTTTCCCCGTACGCCAAAGAGAATGACGCCGCCGTTAGACGAGATCCTAAGGAATACATGGTCGCCGATAGCAAACTCTAAGGGACGTCGATGAGCATCGTCCCAATGTCGTTGGCGATCTTGAGCCACCCGAAGACGATCTCTGATCTTTCTGACCACATCAACTGTCTGAGCAATCATTTCTGGACCAAGCATCTGCCTCTCTCCAACATCATCCCAGGCTAACGGGGATCTGTACTTCCTACCATACAGTGCCTCGAACGGAGCCATCTGAATACTGGCCTGAAAACTATTATTGTACGAGAATTCCACCAGGTGCAGGTGATCCTCCCACGAACCACCGAAGTCAAGGGTACAAGTTCTCAACATATCTTCAAGGGTCTGGATTGTGCGTTCCGACTGGCCATCTGTCTGCGGGTGATAAGCTGAGCTAAACTGAAGGTGAGTTCCCAAACTCTCTTGTAAGCTGCGCCAAAAGTGTGACGTAAACCTTGAATCTCGGTCCGAGGTGATACTGACGGGCACACCGTGAAGCCTGACAATCTATCTGAGGTACATTTCTGCCAACTGAGCCGTCGACTGACCAACTCTGAATGGAAGAAAATAAGCCACCTTCATGAGCCTGTCGACTATAACCCAAATAGCATCTCGACCGGCTGGAGATCTAGGCAATCCAGTCACAAAATCTATGGTCATATGCACCCACTTCCATTCTGGAATCGACAAGGGCTGAAGAAGTCCAACGGGCCTCTGATGTTCAGCTTTGACCTGCTGGCTAACTAAACATCGAGAGACAAACCGGGCTATCTCCCTCTTCATGCCATTCCACCAGAAGTGCTGACGGATGTCTCTATACATCTTCGTGCTACCGGGATGAATAGAATACTGTGAACTGTGAGCTTCTGCCATGACATTCTGTCTGATATCTCCACTAGGTACATAAAGGCGAGTGCCATGTCGAAGTGTACTATCTCCATGAATGTACAACTCTGGCCTTCTTTCTGCCTCACACTCTGCTCTGAGTTGCTGAATCTTGGAATCTGTAGACTGCGCCATCCGGATCCTCTCAACTATGCTGGACTGAACCTGTAGACTGGCCATCAATGCCATGTTGGTAGGAAGAACCACTTCAATTCCCATCTTCTGAAGATCTGCCAATAATTCTGGTTGCGCTGTCAGGAAATAAACTTCGGCTCTCCTGCTCAATGCATCTGCTACAACGTTGGCCTTCCCTGGGTGATACTGCAAGTCCACATTGTAGTCCTCCAGTAGCTCGAGCCATCTTCTCTGCCACATGTTAAGGTCCTTCTGGGTGAAAACATACTTCAGGCTCTTGTGATCAGTAAATATCTCCACTCTGCCTCCATACAAGTAGTGCCTCCATAACTTAAGTGCAAACACTACTGCTGCCAGTTCCAAGTCATGGGTTGGATAATTTCTCTCATGATCACGAAGTTGTCGTGCCGCATAAGCTATTACCTTCCCATGCTGTATCAAGACACACCCCAATCCTCTGCCTGAAGCGTCGCAATAAACCGTGAATCCTCCGGTCCCATCTGGAAGTGTGAGAATAAGAGCTGGTACCAAACCTCGCTTCAACTTCTCAAATGATTCCTGGTACTCTGCTGTCCAAGAAAACTGCACATCCTTACGGGTCAACTGGGTCATTGGCGCCGAAATCCTACCAAAATATGAAACGAATTGCCGGTAGTAGCCGGCTAATCCAAAGAAGCTGCGACCCTCTGCCACTGAGCTAGGTACTGGCCATGACTCGATAGCCACAATCTTCTGGGGATCTACCTCCACTCCTCCTCAGGTAATGATGTGACCCAAGTACGAAATGCGATCGAGCC
Organism: Iris pallida; assembly: GCA_029216955.1. NCBI lineage: Eukaryota > Viridiplantae > Streptophyta > Magnoliopsida > Asparagales > Iridaceae > Iris > Iris pallida. The sequence goes on from JANAVB010029216.1 coordinate 5,373,088, forward strand.
AGAACTCGTATTTACTAAACTTGGCGTACAACTGATGCTCTCTAAGCGTTTGAAGGACGATTCTGAGATGCTGCTCATGCTCTGCTTCGTTCTTGCTGTAGACCAGGATATCATCTAGGAACACGATCACGAACTGATCCAAGTAAGGCATGAAAATACGATTCATGAGGTCCATGAATACGGCTGGCGCATTGGTCGCTCCAAAGGGTATAACAAGGAACTCCTAATGTCCATACCTAGATCGAAAAGCTGTCTTCGGGATATCCTGCTCTCTGACTCTAATCTGGTGGTATCCTGACCGCAAGTCTATCTTCGAGAACACTGAAGCCCCTTTGAGTTGATCAAACAAGTCATCTATCCTCGGGAGAGGGTATCTGTTCTTGATTGTCACTGAGTTCAAGGTACGATAATCTACACATAACCTGGACATACCATCCTTCTTTTTTACAAGAAGCATCGAGGCTCCCCAAGGCAATCCACTTGCACGAATGAATCCCTTGGTCCTGAGTTCTTCAATCATCTTGTACAAAATCTCCAACTCTGAAGGCGCCATCCTGTAGACTCGCTCTGATACTGGTGTATTTTCCATAAAGAAATTCTCTTTATTTGTTGTGTTTTTGGGAAAATTACAACTGTAGAAATCCGATCTAGAAGACGATCGCTTTATCCCTTGGACTATGCGAAGAAGAAAAGCTCTCAAAATTTTGACAGTAGATATCAATGTATCTGTACAATGAATAAGAAAAAGAACTCTATTTATAGAGTCAAAACAGTAACTGAAAAGATAACTACCTCACCACTGGTGCATTTGAAAAGTCACGCAGACTCTAAATACACGCAGGGTTAGTGAGTAGTTACTGGACGTGGCCCGTAACTGTTGGACACATGGCATTAGTGCATGGGTCGTGTGCAAGTTACTGGGCACGCGAGAGAGAGATCGGTGGCATGGCTGCCACGTACTCCAGTTGAAATAAAATCTACGCTGTCTTGCTGAAGGCAAAAATCCATGCAGTTTCGTTGACGCAGACTCGTTGAAGGCAAAATCCACGCAAGCTTTGAAGAAGAATACTTCAGAATTCACGCAGGCTTTGAGAAGAATAACTCAAAAATCCACGCAAACTTGAGGAAGGAGAAGGTTTAGAATCCACGCAAACCGCCAGCTGTCTTGATTTGGCACGCTTCATCTGACACAAAATCTCTGACATTGATTATATTGTCAGCCGCATTAAATGAAGATAAGACCCAAAGTCACGCCAACTTGGTGAAGAGTGAGTCTTGCTAAGGAAGATTTTGAAAATCACGCAAAAGATGGCGATGATCTCTCGAGTTCTGTGCATACGTGGCATACGAGGAGACGTTTCTCGACTGCTGTGTTGCCAGTTATTATGATTCTGACGTATGGCTGAGCTGTCTCTGCGTGATTTCTAAAGGAGATGGACAGGCAGAACTTAGCGTATCTTTTGTGCTGCTTTTCGGATCACTCTGCGTGACTTGTTCTGATCAACTCAGCGTGACTTCATTTTTGAGGCCTACAAAACCCCCTTCAAAGTTTTCGAAAAAATGATAAAATATTTTCGAAATACTTTGAAAATAAAGATGATGAAAATGAGTTAAAGTCACGCTGAGATGGCTCCAAAGAGATATTTATCCCTAAATGATTGGACTGTTGGGATTCTGTGCAGTTAGGATCCCGTATCAAGCTCCTAAATCGAGACGAATCATGATGGGCCGTTTAGAATGAACCTATAAATGAGCCATAGATTACTTCTTTCCTTCTTTACTTGCTTTTGAAAGAGAGAACCCTCAGAAGAGAACTTCATCTTCGCCGACGAACTCCTTCTTCCCTGACTTCTTTTTCTCCTTTCTCAGTCGAAATGGCTCCCAAGAAAGCTGATGCTCAGGCCAAGGGGAAAGCCCCTGCAACTTCTTCGCGTGCCACTACTGACAGACTTCCTCGACAGGAAGTTCCGCAAGCTCCTATGCATCGTAAGTGATGGAAGAACATGATCTGTTGAAGACGAGTTTGATGAAGATGAACTCCACATAGAACTTTTTAGGATCTTTAAAATAATAAACTTCAGAAATATATCCCCCCTTCTTAGGGCAAAGGATATTAATAAAGTATGCCTCCCTCTTTAGGGTCGGCCATACTTCACATCTTCGTGTTTACGAAGCTCTGTGTTCCATACAAAAGGAGCATGACTCTCATGATTGCGTGACTTTTTACGTTGGCAGAAATGTCCATGTTGAAATAGTTACGCAGCTTTCAGGATAACGCTGCGTGATTTTTCACATGTTGACAGAGATATCAATGTTGAATTATTTACGCAGACTTCTGAGAGTCATCTTCTGGATAGATTAGTCTTCATCCTAATCTGTCTGGACTTAGCGTGAATAACTCACTCAGTATGTCATGGTAGTATATCCATATAGAGTCTATATCTGACTTTGTCTTCTGCCATTTCTTGTAGTGAACATCCGAAGCGAAGAAGCAGATTTTAAAGGGTGCTTGAGTATCTCATTTAAGCATGATTTATCTCATGTAACATTCCCTCAATTTGATCTTCCTGAAGCAAGACTATCATTGTTGGCCAATCAAGACCACACAACCTTACTCTGCTTGATGAATGGACAACCTTTTCAGAGTCTGGATCTGGTATCCCACAAGAAACCAGCATTCTTATTCGGAGATGCTATAGCACAAAAATCTCAGCCGAAGGGCATCAGGGAAAAGGTGTGTTTCTGCTTTGAGGGGGATGTGAAACAACCTATGTACTGGCCAAAGGTTTCCCGGGGTTTATCAATCATGAAACTTATGCATGCCAGCTATCCGAGAAAGATGTCCTGGTATTTGACAGAATATCAGCAGGCGAAAGCAAGCCGTATTATTTACAGGAAAGAGGGATTTTTTAGTGCCCCGGACGATCATGTATCAGTGTTTCGGGGTTTGAAGCCTGGATGCATACCACCTGAAGACTCAGCCATATTAATGCCGTTTAGGATGCCCATTTTCATAAACGAATTCATGTCCAACAAGAATGCATTCTATCCGACCGATTCGACGCCAAGGATGAATGGTCTAATGAATCAGGAGAATGTGAGATGGAAGACTTTAGTCCACTGGGCTTTAGAGAATTTTGAAACTGAGCTGAAGAAGATAAATCTCTATGATGCCGTCGTCAATTCATCCTACGGCTTCAAGCCTAACCCTTTTCTGTTCCTGGCTTTAGTTGAGAGATACAACTACAGGACGGGGACTTTTATGACTCCAAAAGGAGAGATGGGCTTCGCCCTTCACGAGATGGAATACATCTCACACCTGCCTTCAGGTTCGCTACCGTATGAGGAGTATGTTCCTACGACAGAGGAACTGAACTTTTTGTCAGAGAAGAACCCCGAGATGGTTCATCTATTTGAAGAGATGATGTGCCATTTTGGCACATGTACTCTATATTATAAGGGTTCCAAAGATGAAGCCGGTAACCACATACAGAAGTGGATGTCATACCTTTTCATGAATCGTGAAAAGGATGAGAGGAAAATAAATGAGAAGAGGTGGTACCAGATTAGCAACTTCAAGCCTCTTTCTGAAAGTGAAATCACTCATCTGCTGGAGAAATATGATTGCAAAGATTTTACTATCACTGAAGACTGGTACGAGTTCAAAGCTGGAACCACTTTCAGCTCTTATGTGAGGCAGAGTATTAAGAGTCTGTCGAGGAACGATCATCTGGCCGGATTCCTATCCCTGTGGTTAAGAAGATTCATCGTTCCTGGCTCCAGCTCCTTGGACAGAATACACAGAGGTGTTATCTTTGCAGCGGTACGCCTTGTGTATGGTTACAGGCTGGACTTATTATCAGCGATGACCTGCAGACTAAATGCAGGTCTTCGGAATTTTGTAACTACCATGCTGTCTGCTCAGAGGCTGATGACTGAAGAATTCCCAAGGATAGAGATGCCTTTCACATTTTTATATGGTTGGCTTCTCCTTCATCATGATGGTCTGATACCTCCAGGGGCAGGAGGGAGTAGCAGTCTTTTTCTGGAGAGGTACTCTGGAGAGACGTTCTGGAAGGTTCACACCCTCCCAGAATGCAGAAATGTATTGAATAGGGCGTCACATTGGTCGATCCAAGCCGATTTGCCAGACAATTTGGGTATGACCAACTCCATGTTGGGAATGCCACTACTTGTTTATCTGCTCGCGGAGGACTCATTGACGGAGCTCGAGCTTGGAGATATTTTGCAGCTAGAAATACAAAGGTCGTATTCTCTATGCCAAATCCTTTGTCTAGCTCGGGGCCAAAGATGCTTTATACGTATGCACGTTTCTATGTATCATCGAGCACTTTCAGACCGAGTTTCAATCTGAAGACCTTTGTTGCAGAGGATGATCCAGCTCCATCGAAGAGGTCAAAGAAGAAAATTTTTATTCAGCACTTTCCTTCAGAACCCGAAGATGAGACAACAGAAGTTGAGCCTCCCTATGAATTATTCCAGGAAGGAAATTTTCTTGATGAGGTCCTTCCTCCTATATTTATATCTCTTTCTAAGAGGAAGAGAAGTGACGAATCTGAGACCATCTCCAAGAGGAGTACTAGGTCTCAAACATCCAAGAATAAGAAGAAAGGGGTCTCAGTGACTGCTACATCATCTTTAGGCGGTATCTCAGTTGATGAGGACGATGCCGCTGATAAAGACGAAGAGACTGATGAAGACGACGCTCCTTTGATAAGGAGGTCAAGAGGCAGATATGTCAAGAAGTCTGCCAGCAAAATTAAGGGCAACAAACTCTTAGAAACGATCATGAGTGGAGGAGTTTTGCCAGAAATCAATGAAGCAGCTTCTACTGAGAAGATCGAATCTGATGATATTCACCCTGCAACAGCTTCAACTGAACAGACTGAAGTAGAGTCTGTTCAAGTTCAGGAAATAACTGCTCCGACCACAAGTGGAGTAGCTATTGAACCCTCGGAGACGAGGGTAATCCCATTTGAGCATGGGACAGAAGGTGTCATTCAAGCACTGGATGACCAGATTGATTACTCTGAAGAAGCAACAGCTCCGGAAGAAACTACCAAACAGTCAGAAGTTCCTGAAATTCGAGCTGAAGAAAACATTTCTTTGGCCAGAGACGACGAAGACGTGCCGGCGTCTGAGCTATCAGCTGCTGATGATCTGTTAAAGAATGTTTGTCAAGATATCATTCTTCGAACCGATATTCCAGAGACAACTGAACCGGCAGCCAATACTGAGCTTGCTATCGTCATTGTTCCAGAGACTCATGAAGATGTAAATATCATTGATTCTGAATCAGAAGCTCATCCTGAAGACGAAGAAGAAGAAGAAGCTGAAGGAGGAGAAGACTGGCATGCTGGCACCTCTACTCCTTACGATGAAGACAAAGTCAAGGAAAACAAAATGGAACTTAGCCCTAAACCTGCTCAATCACCGAACAACGCTCTAGCACCCAGTAATTCTGGAGCTGGAAGCAGCCATATAAAGCAGGTATCGGATACAATCATGGACCGGTTGCGAGAGGAAGCAAAGCTCCCTCCACATACCGAGTATGAACCTCAGCCAGGTAGAACTTTATTTCAAATTCTGTTTTCGCTGCTTCTTTTTTTCTTTAAATGCCGATTACATTTCTCTTTAACTGTAGGAACTGCTGCAGCAATGAGTTCGACTCATGCTCGGCTTATCCAGGCTGATGCCGATGAAGGGAATTCACACTTAACTTCTCCGATGGCACATACTTCTGTTCCGAGGATAGAGAATATTCAAGCTTCTTCTTCCATGATAACAGCGACTCCTGGATTTGAGACTGGATTAACAAGAACTCTAGGAATGTATTCAGATATCATTTACTCATATCTAGATACATTTTCCAAACGTTTCTTGAAGGATGAAGCTATGCCATTTTCTGATCTTCGAACTATGGTTAAGTTCCCTCTCATGGCGCTGCATCATGCTGGTTGTGAATCTCAGTGTATTTTCTTCAAACATCTCCTGGATGAATTAGAAGTAACTATCCGAAAGTACTGGAAGACTAAGAAGGAAGATCTTCAATCTTTAACTGCAACTGAAATTAGTCAACTAGAGCATGAAGCACAATCCCAACAAGCAGCTCTTGAAGCATTCCTTGCCTCTTCTACTGAGAAATTAGTAGAAAAGGGTGAAGAAATATTAGCTATTCGTCAAAGAGTAGAGCTTCTGGAGAAGGATAAAGTGTCCAAGGCTGAAGAACTGAAAAAATTAAAAGAGGAACTAGCTCGTCTTCAAGAGCGCATTACTGTCATGGAAGCAGATCAAGCTGAGGTTGCTACTACTTATATCTCTGAAGTTGAACACTATGAGACTCTTCGGAAGGAACGAGAACGAATGCAGGCGGAACAGATTGAAGAAGTCAGCCGTCGCCAGTCTACCATTATTACTTTTGATGAACAGAATGTTTCAATTATAGCAGCAGAACGAGTTGGAAAAACTCATGAAGAGAAACTGACTGCTGTTCTAGATCGTATTAGGGAGCTGATAACTCCAAATGAGTGAACTTCTTTTATTTTCACTTTCACTTGTATCTCATGTTTTGATTCTGGAATGAGAGTAAATAAAAATCCTTGATCTGACTTTTAGTTTTGCTGTTTTGAAAATGATAGATTCATAGAAAATATGTTCAGAGGTAAATAATACATGACATATTTCAGTAGAATAGAATATACAAACGATAATTCTATCAAATGATACTAAACTAGAAATGATCTTAGTTTAATACTGATTGGAAAAAATAGAATTCAGACATAAAAATATCTTTAAATTCAATTTTTCATGATCTTTAGACTCGGAAATCAAAAGACTAAATGAATGAACGGATTAACCGTCAGATTATAATGAACGGACGAACCGTCGGATAGATGAACGGACGAGCCGTCAGGTATTGATGAACGGTCAAACCGTCAGATGAACGGATGAACCGTCAAATATGAATCATTTTTCAAAACAGTCAATAGAAACCATATTGGAAGACAGAAGGTTGCAATAGAAGTCACCGATACTCGTATCGGAATCCCAAGAAGTGGTACTAGAAGAATCAGATCTCTTATCTTCGTCAGACTCAAGATCTTCATGGATAATATTGATGAAAGGAGTAGGAGCAGTATAACCCAATCCGCATTTCGTCCTTCCATATTTCAAAGGAGGAATCCGGACAGGCATTTTTCTTTCTTTTCCATTATTAAGGCCAGTCCTGAAGTCATAGCCCATATTTTTGATGATGTCTCTAGATTGCTGACTATAACGACGTAGTTGTAATCTTCCAGTATCATCATTTTTGTCATCATCTTCAAGATCAGAAGGATTTTGAGGCCCTTTGTAGAAGAATATTGGAATGTCTCCTGGCTTTCTGCTGGGAACTAGAAAGTATGAAGATTGTACAGGTTCTAGAGATACATCTGTATGAACAGTCTGTACAACTCCTATGGTTATTGTGTTCAAGTCATCTAACAGATGTAAATAACTATGAACATAATTACACACATCAACGTACTGCAAAGGTGGAGACTTTTTATTAAATGTAAAAGCAGCAATATTTACATTGGGAGAAGACTGAGCCTTAGAGATTTTAGCCAAGTCAATGACTAAAGGGGGAGAAGAAGAAGAAGCTTTGTTTCGATTAAGATCGATAACAAATGGCTCAGAAGAGGTGAGCTCCCTTGAAGTTTGAGTAGGAAGAGTAGTCCGCCCTCCAACTGGAATTAGCAGAGTATCTTGTGAAGGTACAGGAACTGTAGTACGCCCACTGACAGGAATGATCAGTGTATTCTGAGTAGATGACTGAGGTAACGGAGAGATCCGTTCACTCACTGGAATGATGAAAGAATCTTCTCCAGAGGGTTTAGGAGATTGTTGCTGAGTAGTTCGACATTTAACAGGGATTATTAAAGTCTCACTTTGTGCATCTTCTTTCTCCATAGCTTGTATGATCCTTGTATACTTTTCTTTGTACATTCGGGAATCATTGAAATAAGCTTCAACCCCATGGAAGGGATTTATATCAGCAACTTCTTTTTGTACTCTTCCATTGCTATCAATGTATTTAAAATATTGATGAAGAGTAGAGGGCACCACATTATTTTCATGAAGAAAGGGCCTCCCCAGAAGAAGATTATAGGATCCCGCGATCTCGATCACATAGAAAGTGACTTTAGATCTGAAATCGCCTATCTGAAGCTTCAGATGAATCTTTTCCAAAGGCTCACTTCGGCTTTGATTGAATCCCAAGATAGTAGTAACCGTCTTGGAGAGCTTGTGAAGAGGGATTTTTAGTTCATCCAATAAACTCTTTGGCATTATGCTTATAGCAGACCCTGGGTCAATGAGGATACGATCTATCTTCATCGTATCAATATAACCAGTGTAGTAGAGAGGTCGATCATGTCGATTATCCTCCAGTAACATGTTGTCTTGTATAAAGGTGATATTTGGGATAATCTCCAGTACACTGTTGCAATGTAAGCAAGTGGCAGGTTCCGCATCCGGCTTCTTCAATTGTACAAGACAAGAGTCAGCTTGTAGAAGTGCTTCACTTAACGTCTCCCGAGTCTCTTTGGAAAGACGTAGAAGTTCAAAAAGGGACATTCTAGCGGGAGTATTAGCAAGCTGAGCCAAAATGTCGAAGTTGTAAGGCTTCTGAAGTCCAAGAGGAGAAGACTTTTTGATTGGCTTATCAAACCGAGCCTGTTGTTTGCCTTTCTCCAGAGCCGTAGGCTTGGAAGGAACAGGTTCAGTAGATGGTTCTTCTTCGGGAGGAACATTAGAAGCATCTTTAGCATCTGAAGGGATATCAGTAGGATCTTCAGGATTTTTAGAATAATCCTTTAGGTAAGGTTTCCCTGTTCGAGTAGCACTAACAAGTGCTTCTTCTTTGTCTTTTGGCTCTGTGTCAGAGGTAGACCCAAGAGAAGTCATATGACATGACTTGATCTTTCCAGCCTTCTTGGATTTTTGAGAAGAAATCTTTTGAGGAGAAGGCGATTCAAAATCTGCCACTAGATCAGGATGGATCCACATGATTTCCCCTATTTCTAAAGTGATTGGCACTAATCCTTCAGACTGTGGAGAAGGAAGATTCACTATGTCAAGAGTTGCCTTGGGAAAAGGAACAATCCCACTTTCAAGGAATTGAGGAGGGAAATTTCTAAATTGCATAGAGACGACGTTGGAGGTGACGGTCTTCTCTTTTGGAGTAAGAGAGATAGCTCCAGATTTAATCGTTTCTTGGATCTTTCCTTTTAATACATAACATGTACGAATTGTATGACCCAGCATTCTGTGATATGGACAGTATTTAGGATGATCTGTCTTACCAGCTTCATCAGGTTTCTTGATCTCTGGTAATTGTATTTTATTACCTTTCAGCAGACATTCAAAGATACCAAGGACATCGTCGTCATCAAAAGAATATTCTTCTCTGGGGCGAGGTGTTCTTGATTGTTGAGTTATAGAGGCAGGAGTTTGAACATTTGATACATCTTTGCTCTGAAGATTAACTTCAAGAGTTTCTTTTCCTTTGCGAGCATTATTTTTATTGTTAGCACCTTGTCCTGTTTCTTTAGGAGTCATCTGCACTCCTAAACCTTTGAAGGTTTCAGCAATGATTTCTGCAGCTTTAGCACTGACTATGAAGGAAGGCCAATCTTGGAATTGAGTGGACCTTGTCCACATACTGATGATTGGCAACAAGTTTGATTTGCACGTGTCAATGGTGACAGCATCAGGAGTTCCAAGAGGCATCTTCAGAGCTTCTCTTCGAAACCGTTCAATGTATTCCTCTGTAGATTCATTATTTTTCTGCTTGATTCTAATAAGAGCAGACATAGTCATGTCATTAAGCCCTTCATAGAACCTTTCAAGAAACATCTGTTTGAAACCAGCAAATGAGGTAATACTCCCATCTGGAAGACTTCTATACCATTCATAAGCCGTTCCCTTGAGACATCCAATAAATACCCGAGTAAGGAGGGCATCACTTGGTTGTAGTTGATCAGTCATCACTTCAAAATGATTGATAAACTGACTTGGAGAAGTGGTTCCATCATAGAACGAGATAGTAGGAGGCTTGTATTTAGGAGGATATGATACTTGCTTCCATTCTATCGGATAAGGCTGCTTGATGCCTAACCTTTGTAAACCATCCTTCTGTTTGAATGCCTCGAATTGAGTTTTGAGATTTTTCAATTCTTTAGAGACAACTCCCGAAGATTGTGGAGTTGTGGCTTGTAGAGAATAGTTGGGAGGAGGAACAGCATTGTAAGCACTACCCCCAGCTCCAGAGAGACTAGGATTTGGTTGAGCAGGTCCAGGAGTATTGGATTGTACTGCTGGAGGAACTTGTACTGGACTTATATCAGTATCAACTGGTATGGCATCTGATACAGTCTGTCGATTTTGTAACTGAGCTGTCATGAGTTCATACATTGACTTCATTGTGTCAGTCATAGACTTCATTTGCTGTTCCAAAGAAGCAATTCTTTGATCTTGAGGAGTCAGGGAAGAAGAAGGTTCATCAGTATTCCCATCAACCATGTAAGTCGTGACTGTATGAGGGATTATTGATGAACTAGTAGATGTTGTATGCTCTGAATCATTGCTTCGTGTATCAAAGTCAACTATAGGAGAATTACCCCCAGTAGAAAGAGGTGGGAAGTTAGATTCTCCAAGAAATTCAGAATCAATTTCAGGGATCAAATTTCTTTGACTAGAAGCCAGGACTCTTGCTCTGGTGTTTCTATATACTCCATCTGGACTATCAACTCTACCCCCGGTGTCCCGAGAAGTCATGTTGACAGAGGCAAACAAAGGCTCATCTTCATCAGGCATAGGTTCATACTGAATCCTATTAAAGACAGATTGTCGTTTATTTTGACATCTGCATTTCATTGTGACTCTTGGCTGGAAGTCACATTCATGATCACCATGGTCTTGAACTGTTGATTCACATCTGCACTGAATTATGACTCTTGGATAGAAGTCACATTCAGCATGTTCCTTTGATATAGAATTACTCCTTCTCTTCTGTTGAAGATATTCCCGTAAATCTGTTTGTGAAGATTGAGGAATATACTTCCTGTTCTTGGGTCTTGATGGCTCTTGATTATACAAAGAGTGATTAATGTGAGCCACATAATTTCTTGCATACTCTGCATCTGGATCTTTTATCTTCATATCCAATTGGTATGGTTTCTTAACACCAGAAGTGCTGAGTTTTGTTCTTAAATCAGTGGAAGGTAACATATTAATTTTGGAAACATAGAGTTTTCCTTCCATTGATCTGGATATTTGCAGAGAAGGAAGAGTTAAACCACTCCCTTGATTAGGAGTTGGTAACAGACCCTCTTTAATGGACAGATTCTGTGCCCAATTTGAAGAAATCAAAGAAGAAGACATTAAGGAATGTTTCTTCTTAGACTCATTCAGATGTTGAGACATAGAATGTCCAGAAGGAAGAGTAGTCAAAAGACCATCTCCTTTCCTTTGACTAACAAAAGTATCAGTCAAAGCTGTTCCCGGAGTAAAAACTACATGAGCAGAAGAAACAACTAAAGAGTTATTCCTTTTCGAAGGGACTTTGTGTGGAAGACCACCCCCAGTTCTAGTAGAACTCGGTGAAGAAGAAGAGATAACTAAGGAGTTATTCTTCTCTGATGAAATACACGCTGAAACAGACTTGGTTAAAGAACCAGAGCTGTTAGCGTGACTTTTGATTTTAGAATTACACGCTAGAACAGATTTGGCTAAGGAGCCAGTACTGTCAGCGTGACTTTTGAATGTGGGATTGCACACTGGAATAGATTTGGCTAAGGAGCCAGTACTATCAGCGTGACTTTTAGAATTGAATTTGTACATTGGAACAGATTTGGCTAAGGAGCCAGTACTGTCAACGTGACTTTTAGAGTTGAATTTACACACTGGAACAGATTCGGCTAAGGAGCCAGTACTGTCAGCGTGACTTTTAGAATTGAATTTGCACACTGGAACAGATTCGGCTAAGGAGCCAGTACTGTCAGCGTGACTTTTAGAATTGAATTTGCACGCTGGAACAGATTCGGCTAAGGAGCCAGTACTGTCAATGTGACTTTTAGTTACTGTCATCTTCGAGCGCACAAGAGTGTACGTGCTTGCAGTGGAGTTCTTGCCAGTGTTAGGAGTAGACACTGTGGCAGAGACTTCACCATTAACTGCCAACTGATTCTTAGGGACATAGACAGAGTGTCCCTTCGACTTGGCAGTAATGATGGAGGCTGGAATGGACTTGCCACCCTTAGCCCGCTGCATTTCTTCAAAGGCGAGTTGATCGAATTTGATCGTCATCACCTTCTTCGTCGAGTCGATTGACGAAGTGTCGCATTGAGTTGTCACCATCTCAGAAGAGGAGATGGTTTTCCCCAGCAGAGTCGCCAATTTGTTTTCCATAAAGAAATTCTCTTTATTTGTTGTGTTTCTGGGAAAATTACAACTGTAGGAATCCGATCTAGAAGACGATCGCTTTATCCCTTGGACTATGCGAAGAAGAAAAGCTCTCAAAATTTTGACAGTAGATATCAATGTATCTGTACAATGAATAAGAAAAAGAACTCTATTTATAGAGTCAAAACAGTAACTGAAAAGATAACTACCTCACCACTGGTGCATTTGAAAAGTCACGCAGACTCTAAATACACGCAGGGTTAGTGAGTAGTTACTGGACGTAGCCCGTAACTGTTGGACACATGGCATTAGTGCATGGGTCGTGTACAAGTTACTGGGCACACGAGAGAGAGATAGGTGGCATGGCTGCCACGTACTCCAGTTGAAATGAAATCCACGCTGTCTTGCTGAAGGCAAAAATCCACGCAGTTTCGTTGACGCAGACTCGTTGAAGGCGAAATCCACGCAAGCTTTGAAGAAGAATACTTCAGAATTCACGCAGGCTTTGAGAAGAATAACTCAAAAATCCACGCAAACTTGAGGAAGGAGAAGGTTCAGAATCCACGCAAACCGCCAGCTGTCTTGATTTGGCACGCTTCATCTGACACAAAATCTCTGACATTGATTATATTGTCAGCCGCATTAAATGAAGATAAGACCCAAAGTCACACCAACTTGGTGAAGAGTGAGTCTTGCTAAGGAAGATTTCAAAAATCATGCAAAAGACGGCGATGATCTCTCGAGTTCTGTGCATACGTGGCATACGAGGAGACGTTTCTCGACTGCTGTGTTGTCAGTTATTATGATTCTGACGTATGGCTGAGCTGTCTCTGCGTGATTTCTAAAGGAGATGGACAGGCAGAACTTAGCGTATCTTTTGTGCTGCTTCTCGGATCACTCTGCGTGACTTGTTCTGATCAACTCAGCGTGACTTCAATTTTGAGGCCTACATGGTGCTGTCCCGGGAATCAAGTCTATAGTGAACTCGATCTCCCGCTCTGGCGGTATTCCTGGAAGCTCCTCTGGGAAGACATCTGGAAACTCTTCAACTATCCGGGGCAACTGTACTGCTGCTACTGCCATCCGCAATACTGGAGAAGATGGCTTCACTGCGCCTCTGGAAAAAGAAAACTCTGGCTCTCCTGGAATACTAAAGATAACCCTGCCAACATGGCAGTCTATCCTAGCATACTGGTTCCTCAACCAATCCATGTCCAAGACTACATCATAGTCTGCCATAGGGAACTCTATAAATCTGGCGGGGAATTCTCTACCGCTAACTACGATCCGACACGAGGAAAACACTCGGTCTACTCCCACAAGACCATTACTAGTAAGTATATTGAGCCTTACTGATAATGACTCTGGCTCCAATCCTATCCGTGTCGCGAATCGTGCAGACATGAATTAATGCGATGCACCAGAATCAAATAATACCGATGCTGGAGAGGAGTTGACGAGAATAGTACCTGTCACTACCTCACCTGGTGCAACCTCTTCTTCCATTGTCATCATCATTGCCTGACCTTGTCCTCTGGCTGTGGGTCCCCTCTGCTGGAAACCTCTCTGCCTGCTCTGCACTTGGGCTTGGGTATACTGCTGCTGGTTCTGTTGCTAAAATGCCTGGGCCTGAGGCAACAATGGCCTCGGGTACTGCTGCTGCTGCATAGGTGCTGGTCCCCTAACCGACGGACTGGTTAGGTTGGAAGATGACGAACTACCCCTATTCGGGCAGGCTCCTATCTTGTGATCTGTCGCTCCATAAGCCAGGCACAATCCCTGCGCCCTGCGATAATCTGCTACCACGTGCCCTGGCTTCCCGCAATGAGAACATCCCATTGCGGAAGTCTGCTTCTGCTGCTACGGGTACGTCGGGGTCGAATGTTGAACCGACGTTACTGAGGCCGTCCGCCTCGGGGTTCCAATGGTCAAACTCCTAGCTGCCGGGGCTGGAGCGGATGATTGGTGCATCTGACTGTGGGACCGCTTCCTACCTCCGGTCCTATCCACGATCCTCTGGGAGGTGTACTCGTACCTCCTAGCTGCCCTCAATACTGCATCGAATGTCTGGTGCTCGAACTGCTCAACTGCCAACAAGATCTCTAAATGCAGTCCCTGCTGGAACCGCTGGGCCCTATCAAACTCGGTTGCCACCAAGGTGGGGGCAAACCTACTGAGTCTAGAGAACTCAGATGCATAACCGTCGACTGTTCTGCCTTCTCGCTTTAAGTTGGTAAACCTCGTCTGCAGGTCGTACCAAGCTACAGCATCGAAATACTTTGTCTGGAATCTTTTTCTAAACACCTTCCAAGTAACCGGCGCTGCTAATCCCACAGCCTGTGCCGCCCACCAACTGCGAGCTAAGTCTAGCAACTGTAGGCGTACCACCACCACCTTCTCATTCTCAGGTGTCCTAGCTGCTTCCAGAACCACCTCGGTATCCTGAAGCCAAGCGTCCGCGGCAATCGCATCCTCGCTGCCGTCGAAGAATGGAGGATTCAAGCGCTTGAAGCTGTTGGCCGCGCTGTTCCCTGGATGACCGCCTCTGGTCAAAGCATCTGCCACTGCCTGGTGCAAGACGTCTCCTCTACGATCCTGGAAAGCTATCAAGGTCCTGATGAGACCTACCAAGGTGCCATCATCAGGCTCGGCAGGTCGAACGGGCTGAACTGGGGGCTCTTCTCCAGTAGGCACAACTCTGGAGGCTACTATGGAATGCTGGGCTTGATCTCCGGGTTGCGGCTGGTCCACGGGAAGTGCTCCACTTTGCTGTCGGCGGGGTTAGGTACAGTACCGCTGAAGAAGATGACATATGGAACAATAAGGAAGGACCAAGACAGATCAACGATACAAGCATGTGATCAGGTCAAGATTTTCAGAGATTTGAAGATACGAGCAGAGATCAAGGGCGAATACTGATTGAGACGTCTATCCAGTAAACCCTCACATATCTTGATTTACAAGACCTGTATGGGCCACCACTTAAACTATGTGACGCCCTAGAACTAGAATACTGGAGAGCGGAGGCGTACATAGCCAGCTACGTATATTGAAATGAAATCCACCTCGCTATACGATCACGGCTGTCTAGATATGAGGGTTTACTACAAGCCAACGGTCTCTTAAGGTCAAGCCTATTGTCTCAATCTTAAGCAAGTAATATAGTTACAAGATGTTAGACCACCAAATATACAATAAAAGGCGTCCCAAATATTACATATTCAGCTGATCATGAAGCTAGTCATACAAAATGCGAGGACTAGCAAGAGTTAAGTCATACATGATCAACTCTAGGATTTGTCAATCATGTTTACAGCCCGTAGGCAGACAGTGAGTAAATATGCATCGAGCTAACAGATGCTCGTCGGCTAAACGTCTCAAAAGAATAATTTTACAATGTAGTGAGTGAATCAAAATGGAAAACCCACTCGTAGCCCGGGTTCCTTCTAGTCGCCACCATCGGGCTGAAAGTTCGGTAGATCCTCGGGTGCTGCTCCGAAATCTGGCCACACAAAACTAGCTGGGTCAAACCCCAAAAAAAGAAAGTGCCACAAGGGAGGCCACAAAATAAGAACAAAAGCCAGCATATCTGAACATAAGGAATAGAAGAATAGTACAAGTAATAAAGAGTACAACAGGACAATAAACGACTAGGGACGTGGAACCATTCCGGGAGCCAGGTTACAACCCGTAAACCAAACAAGGACCGGGTTGTAACCCTTCGCCTAAATAGCACTATGTCTCTACCCATTTATTGTTAAAATTAAGTAAAACAATCATGTTCAAGAGTACCAGGTACTGGGACTAGACGAGACTTAGACAAGGCTGGACACCATCCATTCACAAGCGGCCAAGCAAATACTACGGCTTACTACTTAACTAACTAGGGTTATCACAAGCCTAATTACTAACAAAATGTAATTGAGAAATTTCTAGTCCCAAGCCCTGCAGACTATCCAGTTATCCTTCCGCGGGTTGAGAGTATGGTTGGGTACATCGCCCAGGAGACGATATACCCTTAGGTGACTTAGAGGGTGCAACACATGACAGTGTGTTGGAAATGTGCCCTACTCGTCGGCAGGCTACAAGTCCATTTAATGCGCCCAGATAATGAGATCGCCTGTGACTAGAAATTCTCCATGAACTATAGTTTGATCTAGTCATTAGCCTAATCCATATTCAGTGTGAATCCCTGACCGTGGTAACCAGGGAGTCACGTCCTAGACATGATGCAAGACAAGACAAGTGGATTGCACAAAGCAGCAAGAATGAATACCCACGGAGTCAGAGTTGATCATATGAGTCAAGTTAGCCATCGCAACAGCATCAAGTCAAGTCAAATTATAAGTTACAGGTTAAAAGTTACAAGTCAGGAGTGCGCCGCGATGGACCACTATCAAGTTATCCAGTACAAAGATTAATCATGAATCACAGGTCACAGAAATCAGAAAACCGTACTAGTCATAAGCAAAATACCGAAAACCGTGCCAAGTCGTGTTGGGTCAAGACAGTCGTGTTGTGTGAAACAAGATCTCAAACTCTAATCCACAAAAGAGAAGCCAAGTCCAAGGAGTTAAAACCAAATCACCATGGGCAATAGGTTGCGCAGGGGATCAGATTGCACTGGGAGAATGGACTGCGCAGGGGAATAAACTGCGCAGGGGAATGAACTGCGTCGAGGTTGGGTTGCGCTAGGCTCGACTTGCGCTAGGTCGGGTTGTGCTGGGAGCGAGCTGCGTAGGATTGGGTTGCGCTGGAAACGAACTGTGCTGGGGCAAGCTGCGTAGGGGTGAGCTGTGCTAGGGTTGGGTTGCGCTGGAGCCAAGCCGAGCTGGGGAGCGAGCTGCGCAGCTGTCAAGTGCGCCAATGGAAGGAAGGCGCTGGAGCTAAAGAGCACCAGCGCAGGTCAGCCCAGCGCAAAGCGCTGGCCGAGGAGTCGCGCAGTTCGGCCATGCGCTAAAGAGCGCTGGCCGAGGATCATCTTCTCCATCAGGCCGAGAGGAAAACCCCAAGAACTCCAAATTTCCAATCTTCATATCTTAGCCAAAACAAAACCAAATTTGGATTTTCAAAGTTTTAACTTGTGTAAAATTGAATTCTCTTCCACATGGAAGCCTCAAAACAAGAAAAAATCTAAGTTTAATAGATCAAAACCAAAAAAATCCAAAAATAGTTAAAACTTAGATCTAGAAAAATGGAAGCTCCAAATCATAAAATGCCAAGTTCTAATGTTGTTCACCATGGCCTAATCTAGCTAATGGACAAATAAAATAGGGTTCTTATTTGGTGGCAAGGTGCACTTGCCTATGGTGTTGGTGGAGGAAGGAAGAAGAAGATGAAGAAAATTAATGGAAGTTATGAGGAGAGAGAAAGTTATGTGGGATTTTAATGAGGGAGGGTATGTTGTGTTGAGGGTGGAGGTTAGCTAAGTGTGGTCTAATGCATACTAAACCAAACCAAACCGATTCCTTCTCCATAAAATAAAACCACGCCAGGTCCAAAAACCCATTTTACGAGAAAACCAAAATCCGCAAGTCGAGCCAAAATATAATTACAGGTCAAAATCCGAGAAAATAAAATACAGGTCCGAAATACATATACGCCTAATTAAAATACGTATTTCAAAATACGGGCATTACAAACTCCGTCTTCACGACACCGTCATTGTTGACGTACTTGAAGCACTGGTGAAGTGTAGAAGGAACGATCATGTTTTCTTGTATCCATGGACGTCCCAACAAGACATTGTAGGATACATTGGCATCGATCACATAGCAGGAAACCTCCGTTCGGAGATCATAGATCTGGCATTTGAGACGGATCTTGCCTAGTGATGGCTTCGACCAGCATTGAAAGCCATGATGGTTGTGTTGGTTGCGGATAGCTTGTGCAAAGGGATTCCCAGCACTTGAAACAAACTTCTAGGAATAATGCTGAGGGAGGATCCTGGATCGATGTACATGCGGTCCACTTTGATCGTCCCGATATACCCTGTATAGTACAGGGGTCTATCATGACAATTATTTTTGAGTAGAATATCCTCCTGTGAGAAGGTGATGTTGGGCACCACTTCCATAGTACTGTGGCAGTGAGGACAGAAGATAGGGTCTTCAGTGGAGGCTTTGACTTCAGCGAGGTAAGAGTCAGCATGTAGTAATACCTCACTTAAGGCCTTCTGCATTTCTTTGGAGAGTCACAATAGATCGAACAGAGACAGCCTGGCAGGTGTATTGGCTAGCTGAGCCAGTATGTCAAAGTTGTAGGGCCGATCCATGCCTTCATGAGCTGGCACCTTTAGAGATTTGTCAAACCGTATCTCTTTTTGCTAAGCTTTGTCCGAAGTCGAGGGCTTGGACGGGCCGACTTCTGAGCTTGTGGGGGCAGCAGGAGCTTGAGAAGGTAGTGCCTCTTCTTGTGCGGGATTGTACGTCCGAAGATAAGTCTTTCCGGATCGCGTCTCGCCGGATAGAACCTCGTATAGGACACCATATGGCATGGCTTGAATTTCTTATCCTTTCTTGCTTTGGGAGATGCTACCCCCTGCATCACTTCCTGGACAAGGTCCGGGTGGACCCACATGATCTCACCGCGTTCAGTTGTGAGTGGGACCAAGGTCGAGTTGCGAGCTGGTGGTAGGTTGATGACTTCCATCGTCGTATTGGGGATCAGGACCACGCCGTCTGGGACTTCTGTAGGAGAAAAGTCGCCAAACTGAAGGAAGATCATGTTAGCAGACACGATCTTGTCTTCAGCTTCGAGGTTGATCACTTGGCTGTCGATAAGCTGTTGTATTTTTTTCTTCAGGACAATGCAGTCCTTGGTGGAGTGATGCACGTACTGATGATAGAGACAAAACTTGGGATCATTGAGTTGGCTCGCCTCTGCAGGACGTTGTAGTGGAGACAATGTCAGCTTATTACCCTTCGTGAGTGTATGGAAGATGGTAATGACATCGTCTTCGTTGAAGGAGAAGGTCTCCTTAGGCTTGTCGGAAGCGTCCTGAGAATTGGAAGCTCCTTTGGATGTGTCGACCTTCAGAACTTCTTTCCCTTTACCCTACGAACAGGGATAGTTTGGGGATGCTTGCCCTTGTCTTCAGATTTGGGTGTCTTCAACCCCAGTAGTTCCAATTTAGGGACGTCATTTTTAGCAGCATCAGCAACCCCAATAAAAGCGGGCCATGTATCATACTTATGTATACCTAAACAAAACTTCACTGTAGGTAGGAAGTTATGTCGACAAGTATCCATAAGTTATGAGTCTGGTATGCCGAAGGGCATCTTCAGTGCTAGCCGTCTGAAGCATTCTATGAAAGCGATGATAGACTCAGTCCTCCTTTGCTTGGTCTCGATTAGGGTGGACATACTGACATGCATGCCACTCTCGTAAAACCTGTTGAGGAACAACCTCTCCAAGTCTTTGAATGAATTGATACATCCGACAGGCAGACTATAGAACCATTCGAAGGCTACCCCCTGCAAGGTGCTAATAAACAGCATCGACATGAACGGATCGTCTCTGGGCAAGTGCAGAGTCTGCGTGTTGAAGTATGTCATGTTCTGACGAGGAGAAGTCAAACCGTCGAATGAGTTCAGCGTCAGCGGCTTGTAGTTCGAAGGGCAAGTAGCGTTCTTCCACTCAAGAGTATACAATTGAGATATCCCAATCTTCTGAAGCTTGTCTTTGTGCGAAATAGTGTCAAGACGAGCGACTAGAAAATTAATTGTATCCTGTTGATTGAGCAGGTATTGGAAAATGGCTGCTGAACGGTTGTCAGGTGCTGTTGGCGAAGGACCACCCCCAGCATTTGCAAGATTTGGAGGAGGCATAACGAAATGATACTCCTTTGTAGTGAAGAAGGGTTGTTGCTGTGAGCCGGACTAGCATGAGCTGAGATGTTTGGTTGAGGTGGAGGAACAACCCCAGCAGCTTGAACCGCCATGATACTGGTAAGCATATCAATGATCTTGGCGAATGTTGTTTTGAGACCCTCTAGCCGTTTACTAGTCTGATCACTGGCTTCTTCAGGTCTTTCTCCGTCTATCATGTATGTAGATAGCATACGAGGATGAACAGAGAAAGTAGTACAACTGGTGCTGATACTGTCTGTCTTCGAGTGGACAAGTCCTTCATCTTTAGGTAGAGGAGGTAGATGGCCATCGAATTCGGAGGGATCATCATCCTCTGGAAGGCTACCCCCAGTGTGGGGGTCATCTGCTTCGGATTCTGAGGGAATGCTACCCCCATCTTGGGATTCTTCGTCTTCTGCACAGAATCTTGCCTTTGACCGGGTGCGCATATAGACTCCTACAGATGCGACAGCCTGTTGGCCATCTGTCGGTAGACTTCGTCTTCTTCTTCTCATGGAACTGAGAAAGAAGGTTGGGTTGGTGGTCCACCATTTTTTGATTGGGGCTTCCGTAAGAAGGGCCCCATGAAGCCATGTTGGATGAAACACATAGTGGCTTCTCGTCGTCAGAGAAGTGCAGCCGCCGAAACATGGATTTTCTCTAAGGCACTCTTGTCACTTTGGAGCAGCAACAGTTGATAACAATATTGGTGCACGGAAGTACACTATGAATTGTTATTTTCTTCCTCGCTTTACGCTTATGATTTATCATGTCGCGCAAGTCAATGGAAGGGAGTTTTGTCTTACAACCCATGTTGCATGCATCGCCGAGTTTTTTATGCAGGTTCGTAAGAAGAGTAGGCGCATCCAGACTTAGTTCATGTGCAGGGGCAACCCCCACACCTAAGTTCTGTGATGTCCTTGAAGACAGCCCCGTGCTATATGCGTTGGGGCCTGTCTTTTTATTGTGGGCGCATAGGCCTTGGAGACTGGGTTTGGGCGTATGCTTCTTGACAGCATGTTTGAGTCACCTTGATGTGGGCACATAGTATGGATCCAGAGAACCTGGGCGCATAGCCTTGGGCGTATGGCTCTGGATTCCCAGCCTGTCGAAGACAGAAGTGTTCTGGTTGGGGCTATGCGCCCAAGCACTCCCTTGGACGCATGGCTTTTGGCTCATGCTTGGTAGAGCAGTGCTGTTTTCTTCCAGTTTTGCCTCCTTCGTTTGCAAGCCTCGCCGGGTTTGGCCAGAGTGTCGCACGCCCCGATTATTGGCATCACAGTGTTTTCCTCTGCCAAGTCTCGAGTGTTGAACACTCTGTTGTTGGTTATGGAGTGAAGAAGTCACTGGACTAGTAGAGCCTGGAACGGTGTGAACTTTTTCCATTTAGGGGACTTCTGTGGCAGAGTCCTGCGCCCAGGTGACAGAGTCCTCTAACTGCATATCTGCTATGACACTAGCAGGATATGCGCAGCGAGCCTTCGGAAGCCAAGTCTTGCGAGACTTGTTTGGCTTCGCTGATTTTGAGAGAGTAGAGCCGTCCCTCGAGAGCATCTCTTTGAACGCCTGCTGATCAAATTTTATGATCAGCATCTTCTGAGTACTCCTCACTTTGTCGGTATCGGATTGCGTCACCACCTTCTCTTCAGAGGAAATGGTAGTCCCCAGCAGAGTCGCTATTTTTGTGGACACACACAAAAAAGAAGAAAAAAATGCTGTCTTTTCTTTTATTGGCGCAAGGCACCACAAATCGAGTACGCCTGAGAGATCCTGCGCTGAGGATCCCCGAGTACAAAAAAGAATTCTGGGGAATAGGACGATGGAGATCGAGCAGCAGTTGCTCCTTTACTCCGTTGACACTCCGATTACAAAAGTGGGAGAAAATCTAAGAAAATTGCTAACTCTCGTCGCACTGGCAAGAAGTGCAGTAATTTGGCTCTTGAAAATGCTTTTCGTTCTGTCCGTTTGAAGAGGGATGAAGCCCTCCTTTTATAGTCGTTCTTGAGCTGGAATGGTGTTATGCGCCCACATGAGGAAACACGCTGGTTTTTATGTGGGCGCATAGTCCTGCTTTGGGCGCATAGGACTTAGGCGTATACAGGCTGCGAGATCGTGGGTTGGTCGTGGCTTTGATGTGGCCACATGTTTCGGTGCACGACTGCTCATGGAGACTGACATGGCCGTGTGCTTCGGTGCACGTGTTGATCATGGCTTTGACTGAGTCGGGCTTGGGCGCATAGCCATGTCTCAGGCTATGCGCCCTCCTTCACTGGCTGGGCGCATGAAGTTGTACTAACTGGGAACATGAGACTTCACTGACTGGGCGCATGGAGTTTCACTGGCTGGGCGCATGAGGTTCCACTGGCTGACCGCATGAGGTTCCACCGGCTAGGCGCATGGAGTTCCACTGGCTTGGGCGCATGGAGTTCCACTGGCTGGGCGCATGGAGTTCCATTTGCTGAAAAATTTTCATGCTTATATAGTATGATGTACTCTAACATGTGTCCGTGTGTGTGTGTCTCTGTGTGTGTGTGTGTTCCCGTGTGTGTGTGTGTGTGTGTGTGTGTGTGTGTGTGTGTGTGTGTGTGTGTGTGTGTGTGTGTATGTGTGTCCGTGGGAGAGGAGAATGAGGAGGAGGAGGAGGGAGAGGAGTTAGGTTAGGGTTTACTTGTCACGCCCCGCTCCCGTAGGAGCGATCGTCCTCGCTAAGGCGTGATGCCGCACGGGCCTAGGTTGCGCCCGTGCAAGGCCAAGTCCAGAAACGGCCGATTTGAGTCTAGGCCACTGAGTCGCACAGAGTGTCCCCATTTGCAGCGGAAGTAAAAATGAACACAAGTAGAAGCGAATCCAAATCTCTTTATTGAATTTCAAGAAGTTTACAAGCGGCGCTAGGCCGATATTACAAATCGCTCAAGCTCTCTCTCTGAAACATAAAAGGCGTGCCAAGTGGCTTACAACATGGAATGATACATGGCGAAGTTCCGATACATTATATCCTGTATAGGGTGCTTTAGCTTCTTGCAACGTTCCAAGGCCCCAGAGTTGGCTCCGTGCCTTGACACGTTCGATGGAAGCTCCGCACCCGCCGGCGTCTCCTGCTATCCTGCAAGCATACTGTGGGGTTATCAGTACATTGTTATGCACTGGTGGGGAGGCTAGCTCGCCCACAATGCCATTATTATCAAACACGTTCCATTTACTTTTGTGCATCTCTATCATTCATTATTTTTCTAATCTTGCCTTAGGATTAGTTTCATAGCATATTGCATAGCCTATCTCGTGTTACCGAACTCAAGTGTCGCATGAAAATACATGTACGACTTATCCATACTTACCGTCCGGCCTTCCCTGTTCAAGGTAAACCAAGTTAAACAACAATTCATGTATAATAACATAACACGATTCATGTACGCATTCAACATCGAGTGTGTGTCCATGTCTCGGGTTCTAGCACGTCGTGGGCATGTTCTAGTGTTACGTTTCGAGCATGTTCAGGAAGCACATTTCAAGCATGTTCGGGGTGGTATATTTTAAGCATGTTCAGGCATGTTACATTTCTAGCACGTTCATGTTCAGGATGTTACTTTGCAAGCATGTTCAGGAGACACTTGTTCATTTAACTTAGACTACTTTGATTTCAATGCAAGAACTTGCACGTGGATTGCCACCAGCATAGTCCACTTAATCTACATGCACGGGTCGCTGGCTTTACAAGCCATTTAGGACATTCCCCTGTGGCAATTCTCAACTTAGCGTAGGGTGATGGCTGGTACACCCCGTTAAGTCTCTTGAATATACCCTCCTACTTACGTCTCTTGGTGCCCAAGCCCGTACCCAAGCAGCCCGTAAGCGCCGTATTGATTCCGCCTAGGCCGGCCACGGTTTACCCCCCCAACGCCCGTGCCGCAGAATCCTTCCACACGACGGCCACGGTATTCCCCCCATCGCCCGTGCCGTTTGTCCACGACCATTTCGTATTGTCTTGTCATTTTAACTTAGCGGCTGTCTCCGAGCCGTAGGCTAACCCTTAGCCATAATGCGTTATCGACCAGGTTGGCGTCCGTACAGCGCGGGTAGCGATCCCCGTTGCACGTGCCCGTCATACCTGTCGATAGCGTCTTCCATGTCTTATCTTTCACGTATTCTTTCTTTTCTTTCTTTCTTTCACTTGTTCATTTGATTCATCGATTCATTCATGTATTCATTCATTCATTCGTTCATTTGTTGATCCATTCATTCACGTATTACGCAACTCCCAGTGTGGGAGTCGCCTTGGCGACCCATCGGTCCCATAGCCTTTCAATGTTGCTAAACTCTACTCGGAGCGACTATGTTGATAGTGTTTCCGTTTCATTGTTGTAAACCATTCATTGTTTCATTGTTTGAACGTATAAGGGACCATAAACGTGGGCTTGTGCCTTAGCACGAGCGTAGAGCGTGGTGCAAGCGTTTCTATAATTGTCGAGTTCTTTTCCATGTTCTAAACAAGCATGCAAGATGGAATTATTCCCTTAGCTAGGTGCGTTGAGTCATTTATTAGCATGCAAGATGTTATCGCCTAGCGATTCTCGTGAATGTGTCCGCATTGTTATGTGTCTAGGCTAAGCATAGACGGGTTCATCGGAGCCACCCACCTTAGCGATGTTCGCATCGGCCAAGCGATACTCCGAGCGCGCCTTTGAAAGTCTAAGTCTGGATTCATCTTGACGGGCCAAGGCAAGTCTGGCATCGATTTGCATCGATACTTCATCGGGTCGAGGCAACTCTTCGGGTCGACGGCTCGTTTTGAGTCGTTGCACACGCCGTTTGGAATCGGCGTTCCGCTAGGGCGGAGCGGGTCACTACATAATACACCACTCAAAATAAGTCTCGTCCTCGAGACTTCTTGAGTGCAGGTCATCCTACCGTTCCTTAACTCGGATCGTGTACACATCTTAGGCAATTTCCTATCGAATGGCTTTATCGTTCGATGGCATCGAACCGTACTCGGTTTCTTTCTAAGTTCCGTGTCGCATACGTTTGGTCGATTTTATCGAATTACTTCTCATTCATTTTAGACTTGTTGTTACTTATTCAATTCAAGCATTCTTCGTATTGGTTTCTATTTCGTCGTGTCATGAGACTGGAATGGCCGTATGGGGCACGTTGTAATTCGTCAAATGCGAGGGTCGTAGGCTAAGGCAAATTCACTTTCGTTCATCTCGGTCATCGAGATGACTCGATTCGCTTCTCAAGCGTTCTCGTCCATGAAATTAGTATGATTTCTTCTTAGCGGGGTCGACCAAGTCTAAGAAATTCTCGTCCAATTCAAGACTACGTATTGCATTATCATCGAGCATAACTTCCTATCAACGGTTCAATTTGTTGTACCAACTTTTACTAGCACGATTTCACGTTCGCGATACTCGTTCACTCCCCAAGTCGTGCTAGAACTCAACGTATCACTGGGCTGGATCGTACACGCATTCCAAGCGTCTCCAAAATATATGCATTTAGCCAAGCCGCATGATTGAGAATTTGTCATTCTCACTCGAGTCGCATCGTGCACATACTCAGGCGTCCCTGAAATATATGCATGTCAGCCGAGTCTCGTGAGCAGGGTTTCCTACATTCGCGATTCATACTATCCATTCATACCAATCCTCAAGATCAACTCTTCGATTGATAACTCTTACAACAGGGGCGTTTCGCCTAACCGCTAGGCCAATCTTTGCGAGGCTAAGTCAATGTCAGGATTGGAATCATAGTTTCCCCAACAATAATGCCAACACTGACCCCAGTCCTAGGGTCAAACCAAAGTCGATAGTACGGGATTTTCTACCCAAGCTCGTGTCACTCTGATTTCTAAACATCGAGCATGATCGCCTATTTCGCATCAAGACATTCGTTGCGCAGCGCAACGAATTCGAATCCATTCAGTTTACCAATTCTAACCAATACGTGTATTCGATCACGAGGTCGTCTAGCTCGACAATACGTTGCGCCCCAATCTCACGCGAGTCCGATTATCCACGGTGGTTCATGAATCACCATGCAACGCTCCCGCAGAATAATCATTCTCATCGGGGCGAACTCTTGTTTGAGTTTAGACTAACTTATTCTTGATACGCGGATTGGACCTACTCAATCCTCAAATTCAATCGACAAGCACACCAAATCGTTCTCAAGTCACCTTCGCGTCAAACCACAAGTCGAAACAATCAAATTGTCACGCCGTACAAGTTCGATCACCCCCGCTGTATGAATCACCATACCAGCGCTCACGCGGAGTGATCGTCCTAATCGACGCGACGCATGTGCGAGGCTGGAGTTGCACTCGCATAAGACAAGAATGTCGACGTTGGGGTTTTCATCGAAGAAATCCAAACACTTCATTTTCATCCAAGCTGCGATCTCTATTCGACAGTCCGACCATCCTTCATTCAACCAGAAAATCCTCGAGCCACGTCTATATTTTCCTCGACGCATTTTAATATCCCAAGTATAGCATCCAACGGAACAATGACATTTGTACGATCGTCATTCGCCGAGTCAGGGTACCCCCGAGTTATCGCATATCGATCTTTGATACGCCTCAATACCATCGACGATATGCGTAACCTGACGATCTTCCTTTGCAACCAATTTTGAGTCATGCGACGATGCCGTTGTCCGAGTTGGATATTCCACCATTTCATTTAATATTCAAGATCAAGTTCATCTACTATTCCTCGAGCTCGTTTCAAGATCGTTGTTCAAGATTCAAGTCATATTTCATTTGTATCAATCCAAAATCGTACGTACGATGCTCTAAGTTTCCTCGATCAAGACCATTTATTTCCATTCGTCGTTCCGAGTCATTTTCTAACATGCGTTACCCATTCACAAGTTGTCTGATCGACATCTCGTTCGGGACATTCGAAGTCACAATCAACTAAGCGTGACACGCTCTAAGGCTTTGCGCGATCGCATCGCCTCGTCGACGTACTCGTTGTGTTTCGTAATCCTCAAGTTTCGCTCGAATGATTTTTCCAAGAACATCTATACACCACTCGGATTCGAGCCACGCGACTAGTCGTCGACACTCATTCTTATTCTTATTCGAACCTATCACATACACCACTCGGGTTCAAGCCATACGGTCTAATCCTCAATCACGTTCGCGTCATGCGCTAAGATGTCCTTCAGATTCGTTCGACGAATCTCTAGCGTAATCGCTCGCGTCACTTCGACGTACTAAGTCGTTCGCACTAATCCTCAAAATCCAAGCCAATCATTCGCGTACGCCTAAGCGTTAACTCGATAGCGTTCCTATCGATATACACTCAAAGTGTATTTCCGTTCTCGATCGAACGATACTTGATATCGCTCGCAACCCGATTGCACCCAAGAGTTGAGGTGCGTGACATGCGGACTAAGTTGTACCGCTTAACCATCCCGCACGGACTACATTCAAGTTTGCACGCTCACTCATTCTCGTTCGCAACTCGTTTGCACCAAAGGGTCTAGGTGCGCGATACTCCGCACTACTTAGCCAAAAGGTTGCGTGCATGACCATCGCGTTCGAACTATACTTCGGTCTCGTGTACTCGTTTGCTATCGTCAGCATAAGCTTATTCAAGCACGCCTTGCGTTTGCTAACTTTTTAGCATCGGTTCCTTCCAACTCAAGTCCGTCATGGTTCGGCACAAAGGCCTTCGCCTATCAAGTCCGTCGTAGTGGCACAAAGGCCTCCGCCTATTGATCCCGTTCAACCGAGTACTTGTACGAGCTTTTAAAAATATTAGACTTATTGTATGGAACATCCCAAGGCACAAGGAGAGAGAGCGTACACTTCTTTTCTTCCAACCGAGCTTTCAAAACTGAGATAATTGAAATGAAGTCCAAGGACGTAAAGCCGTGCTCTGATACCAATCTGTCACGCCCCGCTCCCGTAGGAGCGATCGTCCTCGCTAAGGCGTGATGCCGCACGGGCCTAGGTTGCGCCCGTGCAAGGCCAAGTCCAGAAACGGCCGATTTGAGTCTAGGCCACTGAGTCGCACAGAGTGTCCCCATTTGCAGCGGAAGTAAAAATGAACACAAGTAGAAGCGAATCCAAATCTCTTTATTGAATTTCAAGAAGTTTACAAGCGGCGCTAGGCCGATATTACAAATCGCTCAAGCTCTCTCTCTGAAACATAAAAGGCGTGCTAAGTGGCTTACAACATGGAATGATACATGGCGATGTTCCGATACATTATATCCTGTATAGGGTGCTTCAGCTTCTTGCAACGTTCCAAGGCCCCAGAGTTGGCTCCGTGCCTTGACACGTTCGATGGAAGCTCCGCACCCGCCGGCGTCTCCTGCTATCCTGCAAGCATACTGTGGGGTTATCAGTACATTGTTATACACTGGTGGGGAGGCTAGCTCGTCCACAATGCCATCATTACCAAACACGTTCCATTTACTTTTGTGCATCTCTATCATTCATTGTCTTTCTAATCTTGCCTTAGGATCAGTTTCAT
The DNA here is from genome assembly GCA_029216955.1 of Iris pallida. NCBI lineage: Eukaryota > Viridiplantae > Streptophyta > Magnoliopsida > Asparagales > Iridaceae > Iris > Iris pallida. The sequence continues at coordinate 5,401,886 of JANAVB010029216.1, forward strand.
AGCATATTGCATAGCCTATCTCGTGTTACCGAACTCAAGTGTCGCATGAAAATACATGTACGACTTACCCATACTTACCGTCCGGCCTTCCCTGTTCAAGGTAAACCAAGTTAAACAACAATTCATGTATAATAACATAACACGATTCATGTACGCATTCAACATCGAGTGTGTGTCCATGTCTCGGGTTCTAGCACGTCGTGGGCATGTTCTAGTGTTACGTTTCGAGCATGTTCAGGAAGCACATTTCAAGCATGTTCGGGGTGGTATATTTCAAGCATGTTCAGGCATGTTACATTTCTAGCACGTTCATGTTCAGGATGTTACTTTGCAAGCATGTTCAGGAGACACTTGTTCATTTAACTTAGACTACTTTGATTTCAATGCAAGAACTTGCACGTGGATTGCCACCAGCATAGTCCACTTAATCTACATGCACGGGTCGCTGGCTTTACAAGCCATTTAGGACATTCTCCTGTGGCAATTCTCAACTTAGCGTAGGGTGATGGCTGGTACACCCCGTTAAGTCTCTTGAATATACCCTCCTACTTACGTCTCTTGGTGCCCAAGCCCGCACCCAAGCAGCCCGTAAGCGCCGTATTGATTCCGCCTAGGCCGGCCACGGTTTACCCCCCCCAACGCCCGTGCCGCAGAATCCTTCCACACGACGGCCACGGTATTCCCCCCATCGCCCGTGCCGTTTGTCCACGACCATTTCGTATTGTCTTGTCATTTTAACTTAGCGGCTGTCTCCGAGCCGTAGGCTAACCCTTAGCCATAATGCGTTATCGACCAGGTTGGCGTCCGTACAGCGCGGGTAGCGAGCCCTGTTGCACGTGCCCGTCATACCTGTCGATAGCGTCTTCCATGTCTTATCTTTCACGTATTCTTTCTTTTCTTTCTTTCTTTCTTTCACTTGTTCATTTGATTCATCGATTCATTCATGTATTCATTCATTCATTTGTTGATCCATTCATTCACGCATTACGCAACTCCCAGTGTGGGAGTCGCCTTGGCGACCCATCGGTCCCATAGCCTTTCAATGTTGCTAAACTCTACTCGGAGCGACTATGTTGATAGTGTTTCCGTTTCATTGTTGTAAACCATTCATTGTTTCATTGTTTGAACGTATAAGGGACCATGAACGTGGGCTTGTGCCTTAGCACGAGCGTAGAGCGCGGTGCAAGCGTTTCTATAATTGTCGAGTTCTTTTCCATGTTCTAAACAAGCATGCAAGATGGAATTATTCCCTTAGCTAGGTGCGTTGAGTCATTTATTAGCATGCAAGATGTTATCGCCTAGCGATTCTCGTAAATGTGTCCGTATTGTTATGTGTCTAGGCTAAGCACAGACGGGTTCATCGGAGCCACCCACCTTAGCGATGTTCGCATCGGCCAAGCGATACTCCGAGCGCGCCTTTGAAAGTCTAAGTCTGGATTCATCTTGACGGGCCAAGGCAAGTCTGGCATCGATTTGCATCGATACTTCATCGGGTCGAGGCAACTCTTCGGGTCGACGGCTCGTTTTGAGTCGTTGCACACGCCGTTTGGAATCGGCGTTCCGCTAGGGCGGAGCGGGTCACTACATTACTTGAGGAAGAGGAGGAGGAGCTCGGATTGGGGGAGTAGGAGCTCGAGGAGGAGGAGCTCGACGGGGGGGTAGGGGTCGCCGGGGGGGAGGGGGAGTCGCCGGGTGGGGAAAGGGGTCGCCGGGGGGGAGGGAGTTACCGGGGGGAAGAGGGTCGTCGGGGGTCGAGGGGATCGTCGGGGGGGGGGGGGAGAGGTTCGCCGGGGGTCGAGGGGGTCGCCGAGGGGGGAGAATTTTTTTAGAAATTTTAGAAATTTTCGAGTGAGGGAAAAAAAGGAAACAACGTGCCCTAAGTAAAAACTTTAGCGACGTCAAGAGGAGACGTCGCTAAACGTTGCTATATTTAAATAATTAACGACGTGTAGCGACAACATTGTGACGCAGATTCCCATTTAATAAATTATTGTCGCTATTCGTCGCTAGTATTCGCCACCAGCGACGAATAGCGACGTCAAATTGCCACGTCGCTAAATTCCCAAAAATTAGCGACGTCCTTTCATGGAGTCGCTAAATTTGTCGCAATTTTGCCATATTTTGGTAGTGTCAGCTTTCAATGAGTTTTATTCATTTTCTACTGTAATTCAAAAACTCCCCACTTGCAACAAAAAAATTCACCTTCAATACACTTGTAAGGACTAATAAAACATCAAAATTATTGTAATATAAGTACAGATCTATTAAAAATATATTCAAAGTGGAACTTTCAATGCACTAAAAATTACCCAAACAGCGAAACTCTATTCAGTTTTAATGCACTTGAAATAAAAAGACCACTTTTATGTACTTAAAACTCTACAAAGCACCCATCTAAAGATTATCCTATGAGTTGAACATCAATGGAGCTTAATGATTTGTGAAATAAGTTTTTTGAGTTAACAATACAAAATTTTTGAGTTAATTAACAAAAATTAAAATACATTAAATACACAAAAAATTATTTAACAAAATTTATTTAAATAAATAAATTCAAGTGAACTAATAAAAAATTAGCAAGAAAACTCTCAACTTTCAATGAGTTTTATTCATTTCTTGCTACAACACTCTTCATTTGCAACAAAAAATATTCACCTTCAATACACTTGTAAGGACTAATCAAACATCAAAATTATTGTAATATAAGTACAGATGCATTAAAAATATATTGAAAGTTGGACTTTCAATGTACTAAAAATTGTCCAAACAGCATAACTCTATTCAGTTTTAATGCACTTGCAATAAAAAAGACCACTTTTATGTACTTAAAACGCTACCAAGCACCCCTCTAAAGATTATCCTATGAGTTGAACATCAATGGAGCTAAATGATTTGTGAAATAAGTTTTTTGAGTTGATAATACAAATTTTTTGAGTTAATTAACAAAAATTAAAATAAATTAAATACACAAAAATTAATTTAACAAAAAAATAATTAACAATTTTTATTCAAATAAATAAATTCAATTGAATTAATAAAAAATAGCAAGAAAACTCTCAGCTTTCAATGAGTTTTATTCATTTTCTACTGCAACTCAAAAACCCTCCACTTGCAACAAAAAATATTAACTTTCAATACACTTGTAAAGACTAACCAAACATCAAATTATTGTAATTTAAGTACAGATGCATTAAAAATATATTGAAAGTGGGACTTTCAATGCACTAACAATTACCCAAACAGCGAAACTGTATTCAATTTGAATGCACTTGCAATAAAAAGGCCATTTTTATGTACTTACAAGCTACCAAGCACTCCTCTAAAGATTATCCTACGAGTTGAACAATGGAGCTTAGGCCATCTCCAACCCAAGCCCTCAAACCTCAAATTGAGGGAATCCCCTCAAAATCCATCTCTAACCAAGCCTAAAATTGAGTAAATTTTTTCAAATTTTTTGAGGGAAGGAGGATGAATCCTCAAATTTGAGAGAAGAGAGAAAAAAATCATCAAATTTGAGGATCCACTATTCATGACCATTTTGTCCTCCAAGTTGTAGTTAATTACTAATATATTCTATATTTGTTAAACACTAAACTTAGTTAACTTACCATTTATAATTATAAATAATATATACTATTAAAATATTTTTGTTGAGATCTTCAAATAGAATATAATATTGAATATATTTGTAGTATTTTTTTATTAGATTCATTGATTAATAAAATAATATATAAATTATTTGGCAGAAATTAATAGAATAACATCAAACTTTCAAAAATTAAAATATAAACATAAACAAGTACATCAAAATTTAAAATAACACAACCAATAACATAATATTAAATAATATAATATTATATATAAATATTATAAAATAACATTACTGTATATGATTATATTAAATAGTTGTATAAATATAAATAATATAATATTATTAAATAATATAATATTTTCTCTGTAAATAATATTAGTAATATAATATTAATGTATATGATTATATTAAATAGTTGTGAGAAAATAAATTTATGTAGAAATAAATAATAGTTATTTATTATTTGAGGATTGATGAGTTGGAGATGTAAAATTTTGGGAATAACATTACATGAGAATTATTATTTTGTAGTTCTCAAATTGAGAGAATTTTTTAGGATAGGTTGGAGATAGCCGATTTGTGAAATAAGTTTTTTGAGTTGACAAATACATACTTATAAAAGAACTCCCTAGTACTTGGTATGAATCTAAACTTCAAATCATCCTACATTTATGGGCAAGATTACGTGCCAACAGTATAGGCAAATCACATCATGACAAAACCCATAGGATTGTGTGGGAATTAAAGCTTTGCGGAAACTAGGATCAACATATATACTTGATCTTGAGGAGGTTTTGAGAGGAGTGCTTCACCAATCACCATCCATGCATTTGCAAAGAGTGTAGATAGTGTCGTTTTCACGAGTTCAAACTTTGAAAGCCGTTAATAAATTTGTGGTCATGTCTTCATTGACGAATGTGTACTCTCAAGCCTCAATAGAAGAGTTGACACAATCAATTCAGTTCGAAAGGACAGCCCCAATGCCCACCTTGGGGTTAACGTGTGTGTTAAGGAAGATCACCACCAGCCAGCTTCACCAACGGACCAGCTACCAGTAATAAATTCACACTCACACTACTGCACATTAAAGCCTATGAAAGCCTATTTGGATGAAAAATAAGAAAGTATATATAGGCTATTTTTTTTTTCAACACTATACCCTATGCCTCATTTGGTTTGCGGAATGAAAGATGAGAAAATCAATTTCTTGTCAATTTTTTCTTTAAAAATTTTTATTTTTTATTAATTTTTTTTAATGTATAGAAATGTCAAAAAAAATTTGGAAAGAAAAGTGATTACTTTAAGGTAGAAAATTAATTCCTTCCTTGGATTGATAGAATTACTTTTCTTCCTAATTTTTCTTCTATTGGGAATCATTTTCCTTTCCTACTAAATTTTTTGGCACCCAAATATAGGAAAGTAATCACTTTTCTTTTCCAACCCGAAAATTTCGCGAACCAAACGAGGCTTAAACTCCTAAGCTTTTTTACTCAACAACTTAATACTATCAACTATTAATTTTTTTGTTAATTTGGTACACTAAAAAAAAAATCTAAAATTACTCCAACCCTCCTCTCCGGTGATGGCGGGGGAGAGAGGGGGGTGGCAGCGGCAGTAGCAGCGGCGGGAGAAGAGGGGCGCATGAGGCGGCAGTCGGGAGCGGCCCGTGGGAGGAGGAGGAGAAGGAGGGGGGGAGGGGGGTAGCTCGGGGAGCTGTGGGAGGAGGGGGGCGTGGGAGGGGACAGCCGATGAAGAAATTATTGGATGGTCCGATCTCACCACGTGGCAATGGTGAATGGTAAGCCCGACTACTAATTTTTTGACACTTGGCATAATCCATTATATCACTACATTTCTCTTAATTTCTGGGTCATTTTTTTTACTGTTTTTGAAAGAAGAAAAAAATCTATTTTTTTCTAATTATATGCCAAGTGAATTTCTATATATTAAATATATTTTTTACAATTTTTAAAAAAATTTTATGCCAAATATTACGACAAGTGTCAAGAAATTAGTGGCCGGGCTCACCATTCACCATCTCCACGTGGTGAGCCCGGAGCACACAATAATTTCTCCAGCCGATGGGGGAGAGAGGGAGGGGGGCAAGGGTAGTTTTGACAATTTTTTTAGGGTCTGCTTGGCCATTATATGGGTAGCAGTTACGAGGTATTTTTTTGAGTACCGATTATGAGGGGTTCAATTTTGGATAGTTTTTAAGTAGCGACTTTTAAACCAGTCCTATACATGCTTGGTAATTTACTAACGAGCGGTTCTGAAAGTTTTTTACACGAATAAAATTAAATTGGGAAGGGTATCAATAGTTATAGTTATATATTCTTTGTGAGGATATAAATGGAATAAAATAATAAAGTTGCTCAAAATCTATTGATTTGGTGTGTTTATAAAACCACTCAAAATTACATTATACCGATTTTTGGAAGTTTTTTGAGCCGACCAAAACCAGTGCCTCAAAAAGTTTAACAAGTAGGAGTTTTATAAACGGTCGGTTCAAAAACACTCTAGAACCGGTAAAAATACCATTACCAAGCAGACCATTAGGGTATCAAGTTGATGTATATAAAAGTTATTAGGCTTAATTGCAACTTGAACCCTCAACTATTTCAGTTTTTCAAATTAATATCCTAAATTTGTTTACTCAACAACTTGATATCATCAACTATGAAATATTTTCAAATGCATACCCTAAAATAAAACAAAAAATCTGAAACTAATGCTTGTCCCCTCTCTCCCCTGTCCCTCTTCGGCGATGCACCCCCTCCTTCTGCGGCGATGCCCCCTCTCTCTCTCTCTCTTCGACGATCGATGCCCCCCGCCTCCTCCGACGGTGCATCGATGCCCACTCCCCCCCCCCCCCCCCCCTCCCGCCTCCTCCGGCGTTCCGCGGCAGTAAGGGCAGGCGGTGGGAGGAGGGGGTGGGGGCGAAGAAGAGAGATAAGAGAAGAGTATTTTCGGAAAAAAAAATAAATTTAGGGTATCAAATTGTGAAGAAAAAAAAATTTAGGATATTAAGTTAAAAAACAGTGATAGTTGAAGGATTGTTTTTTTTTTATCAAGTTACAATTAAGCCAAGATATTAAGTTGAGACTGGTATCATCAAGTTGAAGTTAAGCGAAATATGCATGTAGAGTGAGAAAGTACTTTGTATATTTATTTAATTTTTATTCTAATTATTGTCCAATAGTACTAGTTTAATGTTTGAATTATGATAATTTGTACTTTGAAAGGCGAGAAAGTAAATAATTTTATTAAATTATAGTAATTACCATTTAATTGTTAAAAATATAATAGCTTTATTGAATAATAATAATAATTATTATTATTATTATTCTATTTTAATAATATTTAATTATTAAGAAATTAATAAAAATAAGTAATATTAATTTTTTTTAGCTTTTAACTAGTTGGTTTTAAATAATATTTTATTTTATTTTATTTTAATTAGTATTAAATAATATTAATATCTTAAAAAGAAAGAAAGAAATAGTCACTTTCTTGCACATCTTAATAAATTGGTCGTAAGTGGAAAACCATTTCTTTTGTATAAGATAAGAAAGGACATGGAGAAAAAAATAAGGAGCCAAGTTCATGTCTCCAGTTCTATGGAGTAAACAAAAATTTGAGACTCACAAGTGAATAATCTAGATATAAGGGACTTGTAAAAGAAGTATCCATATCCTTGATTTGTGTGAGATATCCTTCTGGGTTTGGTTTGTTCTCCTTTCCTTAATCCATTTTGTCTGTCTCTGCAAAGAGTGTTGTCAGAACTGGCAGAGGGGATGATGAAAATTCCTGGAGGGAAAGGAATGATGAATGGAGAAGGACAAGCAATCCCTGTCAGGCCCAATCCCCTCCCTCCCATTTATTAAATACTCTTCTTTTTTCTTTTCTCTCTCTCTCTCTCTCTCTCTCTCTCTCTCTCTCTCTCTCATTCCTCTTTGTTATTTATTTATTCAATAGTGTCATAATTTTAGTTGGACCAAGGAATAGAGAAAATAGTAGGCATTGTTCCTTTGTTTGGAGAAGCAGACAGCATTGAATAGGAGGGGGAAGGACTGGTGTGCAGTGCTGTCATGCATGTTTTGAGCTAATGCATGGGAAGGAGAGGAGAGGAGGGAAAAAGTGTTCAAAGATGAATGTTGGGTACTTGCTGTGCACCATTTATTATTATTATTATTATTTTGAAGCAATGCACCATTTATTATTCGATTTGGCCTTTGTACTAGTTAGTACTTACTACTACACCCCATTCTAGTACTATCTCTCTCATCTTTTCCTTCCCATAAATGCAAATGTTATGATATTTGTATTCTCTTTAAATACAACAAAGTATAGATGCCCCTACCTACCTGGTTACCCATACTAATAATACTTAACCACCAATACAAAATTTCGAATCTAAGACTTTACTTAATGAATTTTGTTAACATGTGCTCTAAGGGGCTGTTTGGATCGCGGAGAGTGGAGTGAAAGTGGCACTTTCACATGAAAGTGATCGATCGGTTTGGCACTTGCAGCGTTTGGTTCGCCGCAACAACTGAGCGGTAAGTGTCACATCGCGGAAGGTGGGCAGTAACTCCTCTTTGGTTTTTTCCAAAGATCAGTTGCAGCCAAAAATGGGTGAAAGTGAGAGGGGAGTGGGCTGCAAGTGGAGGCAGCGGGAGGAGGAGGAGGCGGCGGTGGAGGAGGAGGAAGAAGGCAGTGGAGGAGGAGGAAGAGGCGGTGGAGGAGGAGGAGGCGGCGGTGGAGGAGGAGGCGGAGGAGGAGGCGGTGGAGGCAGCGGGAGGAAGGGGAGGAGGCGGTGGAGGCAGCGGAGTGGGAGGAGGAGGCGGTGGAGGAGGAGGAGGCAGCGGTGGAGGAGGAGGCGGAGGCGGCGGTGGAGGAGGAGGCGGAGGAGGAGGCGGTGGAGGCAGCGGGAGGAAGGGGAGGAGGCGGTGGAGGCAGAGGAGAAGGAGGAGGCGGTGGAGGAGGAGGAGGAGGAGGAGAAGGCAGTGGAGGAGGAGGAGGAGGCAGTGGAGGTGGTGGTGGAGGAGGTGGTGGTGGAGGAGGAGGAGGAGGCGGTGGAGGAGGAGGAGGAGGAGGCGGTGGAGGAGGAGGCGGTGGAGGAGGAGGATGGCAGCGGTGGAGGAGGAGGAGGAGGCGGTGGAGGTGGTGGTGGAGGAGGAGGAGGAGGCGGTGGAGGAGGCGGTGGAGGAGGAGGAGGCAGCGGTGGAGGAGGAGGAGGAGGAGGCCACTTTAATTTGTGGTAAAAAAAAAATCTGTGTTAAGAAGAGAGAGAGGAGAGAGAGGAGAGAGAGAGAGAGAGAGGGGGGGATATATATTGGTTTATTTTAGAATTAATTAATTTGTGGTATTTTTTTTTGTTTAATTATGATAAATAATTTAATTATTGGGGGGTAACCATACCTAGGTTTACCACATCTCCAAAAAAACTTCCACTTTCTACTTACATAACTATCCAAACACCAAACCAATTTTTTTCCCACTTGCAGCAGACAAAAAATATTCTATCCAAACACATTTTGGAAAGTGCCACTTGCTGCAAGTCCACGGAAACTCAACTTGCTGCAAGTGCCACTTTCACACTTTCAAAGAGTTACATCTATCCAAACAGCCCCTAAGATCTCGTTTGGTTCACGGAAGAGAAATCAATTCTACGGTAATTTCTATGGGAATGGAAAAGTAGAATTTTTATCAAAATTTTTTTCCTATGTTTGGTAAAACAAGAAAAACATTTAAGACAAAATATTTGATTTTTTTTTTCTTCTAGTGTGTGATTGGTGTAGGAAAGGAAAGAAAAAAAAAATTGTTCTAATAGTATCCAATGTCAACATAATTATAATCAATATAATACAAAGAGTTCATTGTTAAAATTTAAATAGGCAATAATTCAGGACTATTTTTGTCACAATGTTTGGTAATTAATGCTGAAAAAGGAGGAGGAAAATGAATCTTATGGATCTTGATAGGAACCATTTTTTCTCCTATTTTTCTACATCCCAGAAAATACTTTCCAAGTTTGTGGATACCAAATAAAGAAAAGGAACAAGTTTCCTTTCCGAATATCTAATATGCATAACATTTTAAAGATAGTTAATACATAACATTTTGTTTTAAAAATAGTTAATACATAACATTTTGTTTTAAAAATTATAATCAATATCTAATATGTATAACATATTAAAGATAGTTAATACATAACATTTTAAAAAAAAAAATTATAATCAATATCTAATATGCATTAAAAAATTAACTTTTTGTATTCAATTATCGAGACCAAATAAAATAAATTTTCAATGTAGAACTTTCTTTTGGCACTAAATCTTGATAACATTTTCAATACAAATTTTTTTTTTCAATGCTTATTAGATGATGATTACAATTTTCACAGCAAAATATTATATATTAACTATCCTTAACATGTACTGCCCTTAGGGCACATGTTAACAAAACCCTTGATATAAGTTTTTGTTATATATTTATTGTTCGTTGATTCATGAGATGAAGAAAAATAATAATAAACTACAGAAGTGTACCTGAATCCATTGATTGGTTCGATGGATCTTGAAGCAGATGTGTCATGCCCCAGAACCAGAATACTGGAGAGCGGGAGAATGACTCAGCCAGCTACGTATTACGGGTAGATGAATACTGTATAATACAATCAATGCTGTCTAAAAGACAAGGGGGTGCATACTACATGAAAGTCTCGCTATGGTCACTTCACATCTATTGTCTCAATCATTCAAACAAGAAACAGTAATATAGAACATATAAGGTAAAGCAGTAAGGCGTCCCAAACGCTTAGTCAAAATGTTCTTGATATCTGGCTTTACTAAACATAGCCAGATGATATAGCAACATATACACAATTGTTATCAGCTGCAGTCTGACTTAATTACAATTATGTAAAAGTAAGTGCATGACTATCCGACTAACATGTCGGTGCCAAGCGGTAAAATGTAAAGTAATTAACAAAAACGAGCGGGGAAGTAAGGAACCCACTCGAGTCCTCCTGCGATCATTCCTCTAGTATTGACCATCTTGGAGGTAGAAGTAAGCTGAGTCCTCGGGGACCGGCTCTAAATCTGGCCATGCAAAATCAGAGAGGTTAGACCTCTAATAGCAAGTACCGCAAGGAAGCACGATATGAGGATTTAAACCAGTGAATAAGCGAATATAATAATAGATCTCTGCTTGCTACTGGGATTCACGTAACATCACGACACTTCGAACCAACCTTCCAACCAAACAAGGACAGAAGTTGGCCGTCATGTCCTGATGCTCTGATCATCTCAGTTAGGTAACAGAGTAGGTACAGTACACAAACAAATCAACTTAAACGGCCATCCAACTCCTACGGCTTACTACTGTGAGTCCCAAGTTATCCTGGAATTATGCAATAAGGATTTCTCAGTTCTTACTATGGACAAGCAAGGCTAGTCTATCCAATCAATCAATTGCGCCAATCATGAATTAGACGAGTCCCAGCGGGACGTCCGTCATCAATATACAATATACAATAATATACGCAGATACTATTCCCTACCCGTGTGGCAGATTTGCAGTATCTGTGGGAACCAGCCTTCCTGTTGGGTGCTAATAGTCCCAAAGAGGACTGCCATGTAAGAACTCGGAAATCCATTCTCTCCATGCAATCATTATTTTATTTAACTTAGTAGCCTCTATGTTAAGTGAAATCCCATGCCGTGGATCATGGTCATTTCAGAATGAGTACTTCCGTACAAAGTACGATATGCTCAACTCTACAACGATACCCGTGCGGTTAGATTATAGGTCTTACATAGCGTAATACAATAATTAAAACTAACCACGGAATAATCATGCCTTGACCATAGAGTACACATGCTGCTTTCATAAAATAAATAAATGATTGTAGCCTGCATGTATCTATATGTCAATATTCGGGATTGACCAATCGATTGCAAATATGAACGTGTCTTATTCCATTTAATTCAATAAGACGACTAGCCAGTCTCTTAGTTCCATCTAGGAACGCATGATCAATAATTAATCAAGATAACAATCAATATTAATTAATGTCAAATTCGGGAAATAAAAATTAGGAAATAAATAATGATGGAAAAATAATCTCATGCGCTGTGGAAAATGATTGGGAAACAATAAATCTATGCGGCTGAGGAATGGGATTAGGAAATAAATAATCCATGCGGCTGAGAAATGAGATTAGAAAATAAATAATCCATACGGCTGAGAAATGAGATTCTCATGCGGCTGTGAAATAAGATTGAAAAATAAATAATCCATGCTGCTGAGAAATGAGAATGGGAAATAAATAATCCATGCGGCTGAGAAATGAGATTCTCATGCGGCTGTGAAATGAGATTGGGAAATAAATAATCCATGCGGCTGAGAAATGAGTTTGGGAAATAAATAATCTATGCGGCTGAGAAATGAGATTCTCATGCTGTGAAATAAGATTGGGAAATAAATAATCCATGCGGCTGAGAAATGAGATTCTCATGCGGCTGTGAAATGAGATTGGAAAATAAATAATCCATGCGGCTGAGAAATGAGATTCTCATGCGGCTGTGAAATGAGATTGGAAAATAAATAATCCATGCGGCTGAGAAATGAGATTGGGAAATAAATAATCCATGCGGCTGAGAAATGAGATTCTTATGCGGCTGTGAAATGAGATTGGGAAATAAATAATCCATGCGGCTGAGAAATGAGTTTGGAAAATAAATAATCCATGCGGCTGAGAAATGAGATTCTCATGCGGCTGTGAAATGAGATTGGAAAATAAATAATCCATGCGGCTGAGAAATGAGATTCTCATGCGGCTGTGAAATGAGATTGGAAAATAAATAATCCATGCGGCTGAGAAATGAGATTCTCATACGGCTGTGAAATGAGATTGGGAAATAAATAATCCATGCGGCTGAGGAATGAAGGACCCATCTTCTCAGAAAACCTAAGAAGGATGGTCATGGAACCCCTGGCTTCCAAGCTCCATAAAACCTTTACCGTAAGTCCAAATTTGGACTTCCATAGGTCAAAATGTGGTAGAACAAAATTCTCTACAACATGGAACCATCAAAACTTGAAAATAACAATGTTAAATAGATCAAAACCCAAGAAATCCGAAAATACTATAAACTTAGATCTAGAAAAATTTAGCCATAGAAATTGAAAATGCCAAGCACTAAGTATCTTAGAATATTGAGAGGAAGACAATGGAACAACAAAAATGGAGATCCATCAAGAAGCAAGTTGGCACTTGCCTATCTCTTCTAGGTTGGTGGGAGAGTTATAAGGAAGAAGAAGAGTAATGGTGAAGTAATGAAGAGAGAGAAAGGGGATGGGCTTTAAATGGAAGGGGTGGTGGTAGGTGGGGGTTTATTTCGGTTCATGATGAACCAACATAATTAAACCAATCTGAGACGAACCCATAGCAAAGCTAAAGCAGAGAGTAAAAGCAGAAAGTAAAGTACAGAAATAAAATTACAGAAAATTAATTAACATGAAATTAAAGGTATTTAAATACAGAGTAATACATGATAAATATAAAATATTTACATTTAAACAGTACATGCATTCTAAAAATACGTATTCTGGGAATGGAAAGTGACAAGATGTCTTTTTATGGGGTTCGATCTTCCAACTCGCTACGAACTTTAATAACAAAGATGAAATATTTGTTCCTCTCTCTGTTGATGGGGATGCATAAGAGAATAGAGAAAATTCTCTCTTTTTGTGGCCGTATGAGTTAATAAATACAAGCACAGACACACACACACACACACACACACACACACACACACACACACACACATATATATATATATATATATATTGATATTTTGATATTTTTAATTTGGCCCTTCATCAAATTATATTTATCTCTGGTATCTATACATTATTGCCATGACAATTATACCCTCAAGCCAATTTTTCAAATAGACCACTTTAATTTGGCTTAATTATTTAGATTGTCCAACACAATTAATTTTACATGTGTGGCCCCTATTATTGAATAATTCCAACAATCTCACACTGGATCACATATGTAACCTTATAATTGTGTTAATCTTAATGAGATCATAAATTGTCATCTTAATCCTTAGGGTATATCCGAACAATCTCGTCTATTAACCATATCAACATAGGATCAAATCGGCCTTCGTCACATTTAGTGTAACTAAACCATCAATGGTCACATATACCAATACCGACGAAATTACTGATGTCTAAGAAAAATATCGCTAAAATAAAGGAATTTAGCGACGCATAAAAAGACGTCGCAGGACGTCACTGTTAGCGACGATCAGCGACGTCCTGCGACGTCTTTTAAGTTAAAAAAAATAACGTTGCTGATAAGTCGGTAGACGTCGTTGATTAGCGTCGTTTACCGACGATTTAGCTTTACGTCGCTAATTTTTTTGATCTAGCGGCGTTTAGCGACGTCTTTATTGGACGTCGCTAAGAAATTTCATTTAGGTCAGCCGATCGAGTTCTTTTTCAACCCAAATTCAAACCATTCCCTCTACCTAACCCGACCCCCCCACTCCCTCCTCCGGTGACCGTCGACCCCCGACCCCCTCCTCTGTCTCCGCGAACCCCGCCGACCCCCTCCTCCGTCTACGGCAACCCCGTCGATCCCCTCCTCCGATGACCGCCGACCGGTCCTCCGCCGCCTAGTCCCCTCCTCCTTCGCCACCACCTAGTCCCCCTTCCTCCGATTTGACGCCTCCTCCGGTCAGACCCTTCTCGATCATCCGTCGAAGGTAAACCCTATCCCATATTGCTATTTTACTTAAGTTATTGTATTTGTGATTTGGGAGGGGGAGGGACAATATGAATTTATATTTTGGTGTTGGACATGTATAGACACGATATATTGGACTTGGACACGAGCACATTATATATTGGTATCGAACATGATACATTGGACTTGGACACGAGCACATTGGACTTGGACACAATATATTAGACTTGGACTATTAATCTAACATATACTTCATAGGAATGATCGATATTACCGATTTCGATATCGATACTCATAGGAATGGTATGTTACCGATTTTGATATCGATACTCATAGGAATGGTCTGATACCGATTTCGATATTGATACTCACAGGAATGGTCGATATTACCGATTTCAACATCGATACTCATAGGAATGGTGTCATGCTGATTTCGTTATCTATACTCATAGGAATGATCTGATACCGATTTCAATATCGATACTCATAGGAATGGTGTGATACCGATTTCGATATCGATACTCATAGGAATGGTCGATATTACAGATTTCAACATCGATACTCATAGGAATGGTGTCAGGCCGATTTCGTTATCGATACTCATAGGAATGGTCTGATACCGATTTTAACATCGATACCATTTGTTGTATCATGATTACTTTGGATTCTATTTCAATGTTTATGATATGTCATGATTAATGCTATTACTTTTACAAGCCTTTGAACGATGTGCATGTATCTATCTTACAGAAGTATCTAAAAGTGGATATGGATCTGAATTACTACCTACGTTATCGTTCGTGGATGTACAACCGTCATCCTGATGACATGTGCAGTGTGGGAAATGAATTCATAGATGGTGTGCAGCAGTTCCTGCAGTTTGCCAAGGCATTCCCTCAGTACATGGACGGTACAAAAATTAAGTATCCGTGTGTGAGATGTCGCAACTTGAAATATCATCCAGAAGTGAAAGTCACATATCATTTATACTCGAAGGGTTTCACGCCGAATTACTATCAGTGGAGCGTGCACGAAGAACTTGTGTCTTTAGCATCGGAGTATGAGCCTTATGTGGATGTCCACAACCACGCTACTTACGATGATGGGTTAGTGAACATATTTTTTGATACGGCTGGGCCTAGTTTCGATCCGGACTATCATGATGTACCTGAGGAGGCACCGAACGCCGATGCTATAAAGTTTATGGAGTTGCTAGAGAATGCAAAGACTCCATTATATCATGGTTGTGAGGATCATTCATCGTTGGAAGTGGTTACAAGATTGTTGAGCATCAAGTCCGATTTTAACATGTCGCAAGATTGCTACAACCGACTTATGGAGTTGATTATAGAAATATTGTCTGAGGGTGCTAAGTTGCCTAAAGACTTTTACCGGTCTAAAAGGATGGTGAGATCACTCTGGATGGGATACGAAAAAATCGATGCATGTCACAACGGGTGCATGTTATACTACAAAGACGACAAGGATGAAGACACCTGCAGATTTTGTGGTGTTGATCGCTACAAGGGCAGTGGTAGAGGAAATTCTGTCGGTACAAGAAAGCCTACTGATTCGATGCACTAATTATCGTTGACGCCGCGGTTGCAGCGGTTGTTTATGGTGAAGGAAACTGTAGAAAACATGAGTTGGCATAAGCGGAAACAGACCGAAGGAGTGTTGGATCACCCATCAGATGGAGAAGCATGGAAGCATTTTGATCGAGAGTATCCAAATTTTGCTTTTGATTCGCGTAATGTCAGATTGGGTCTCGGCTCCGACGGTTTTATCCCATTTGGACTTTCGGGATTCTAGTATTCGTGTTGGTCTGTAATCGTCACTCCGTACAATCTACCGCCTTGGATGTGCATGAAGACTCCGTATATGTTCCTCACCGTTATTATCCCAGGTCTGAACAATTCGAAAAGAAATATCGATGTGTATTTACAGCCATTGATTGATGAGTTGAATCAGCTGTGGGAAGTAGGTTCCAATACGTACGATGTTTCTAAAAAATAAAATTTTCAGATGTGGACAACACTTATGTGGACCATCAACGACTTTTCGGCCTATGGAATGTTATCTGGATGGAGCACGCGTGGTCGTCTTTCATGTCCGTATTGCATGGACCGCACTAAGGCTTTCATTTGAAACATGGAGGCAAACCGTGCTTCTTCGATTGTCATCGACAATTCCTGTCGAAGGATCATCCGTACCGGAGGAACATGAATGCTTTTCGTGCTGACGTTCTGGAGAAGGCTAATCCACCGCTAAGGTGGCCCGGATACACGATATGGGAATAGGTAAAAGATTTACCAAGAGCTATTTAAGAGCCTGCTAAGGGCTACAAGTGTGACGAATTTGGTCACACTCATAACTGGACAAAGAGGAGTATATTCTAGGATCTGCCATATTGGAGCACCAATCTGATTAGACATAACCTTGATGTCATGCATATCGAGAAGAATGTGTTTGACAAAATAATTAATACTCTAATGGATGTAAAGGGGAAGACGAAAGACAATCTAAAGGCTAGATTGGACTTGGAAGAAATATGCAGATGTCCTGCATTGTATTTGATAGAGGAAGGATATGGAAAGTTGAAGCAGCCTAAGACAATTTTCTCACTGGAGAAGGAGGATAAAGTGAGACTTTGTAGGTGGATTCAAGGTCTGAAATTTTCAGACAGGTATGTTTCGAACTTGAGAAGATGCGTCGACCTCAAGGAGAATAAACTGACAGGTATGAAGAGCCATGATTGTCACGTATTCATGGAGAGATTAATTCCGATTGCATTTCGGGAATTCTTATCCCAGGTTGTTTGGGATCCATTGACCGAGCTTAGCCTATTCTTCAGAGATCTTTGTTCTACTAAGTTGCTTGTCGATCGTCTAGAAAAGCAAGAGAATGATATTGCGGTAACACTGTGCAAGCTCGAGAAGGTATTTTCTTCTGGATTCATCGACTCTATAGAGCATTTGCCAATTCATCTTTCCTATGAGGCACGTGTTAGTGGGCCCATCGGTTATCGATGGATGTACCCGTTTGAGCGGTATTTGAACCACCTAAAGAGGAAGGTGAAAAAAGAAGGCTCGGGTCGAGGGTTCTATTTGTGAAGCCTATATTCTCGAGGAGATTACAAACTTCTGCTCGACGTATTTCAAACCTCATGTTGCTACGAATCAAACGAGGGCTCCGAAAAACAACGACGGATATCAAGAATCTAATGATGGAATACTGAAAGTATTCAATACGTCCGGAAAGCCTTAAGGGAAAATGAAGAAGAGATATTTGAATGACGAAGAGCTAAGGGCTGCTCAGTTGTATATATTACTCAATTGAGACAAGGATGAAGTGGAGAAGCTAGATGGGTAAGTAATTAATGATGAGTGTACGTCATCTCAATGTAATAGTATAAGCTAATATTATTGTACAAATCGGCGGTTGCTACGTTATTTTTCATCACATATAATGATGAGTTGAGGTCGGTTAGACCCTACCTGACAGATGAAGCATTAGAACAAGAAATGAGACGTCATTTTCCTTCTTGGTTGAGCGAATATGTAAGCAGCTCGATAATTATTGGTCTCTTCTAATACAACTGTACAATAAATAACTTATTATCTCTTCTTTGGTATTCAGGTCGATCGTCTAATTTTACCCAAGATTGAATTAATTTCAACTCTTGCCAAGGGACCAATTACTGCCGTTAAAATATGGCCAAGTTACTATGTGAATGGCTTTAGGTTCAAGTCGATAAATGCTCCGATCAGAGACAGCTTCATTGATCTTGATTCTACGAAAAATAGTTGTTTGTGTATCAAATCTTCGAACTACAAAGACGTCGATCCAGAAAATGATTTCTTTGGCATCTTACGAGAGATTGTGGAGTTGACATATAATTATGGCAGAGAACCTGCAAAGATCTTGTTGTTCAAGTGTGAATAGTTTGATCCGATTAAAAAATCAAGGTTAAAAAATTGACAAGCATTGTCTTGTGGATATAAACTATAAGCGTAGATATCAAGGCTATGAACCATTTGTCCTATTAACTCAGACTCAGCTTATGTACTTCACAGTTTATCCGAGACGGAGAGCAACGAAGTCTTACTGGTGGGCAGTATGCAAGACTAAAGCTAGAGATACTTTTGATGTTGACAAAAAAGCTTATTAGGAGAACGAGCTACCTCTTGTAACCAATATTGTTGATGTGGACTCCAAAAAAGTTATGCATTACACGACTAATAATATAGAAGATGTGAAATTATCCGAAGAGGAAGGCGAAGATAAAAGTGAAGATGAGGAGGATGAGGTCGAGGAAGACGAACAAGATGAATATTCTGAAGATGATTAAGAGAGATGTACTTTCATTTTCTTATTATGTAGAGTTGGCTATTATCTGAACTTAGATGTTTCTTGTAGAATATACTATATGGACTTAGATATTTCTTGTAGAATGTACTATCTGAACTTAGATGTTTCTTCTAGAATATACTATATGGACTTAGATATTTTTTGTAAAATGTATCATCATATGTTGTCTTGGTTATTATCTTGTCTTTGTTGTATTTTCATATTTCTAGTCTATATTATTTGTTGTATCATCATATGTTGTTATCAGGTATGATAGGTCGTCGGAGATCGTTCCGGATGTCCCGACGTGGGAGAGGACGGGGTCCTTCTTCGGTACCTTCTACTGGTATTGGCTCTGGATCCTCGTCCTCGAGTACTCCTATGTATCGAACAGTACCTCCGTCTGCCACGATGCTACATGGCATATCTCCTGGGACGAGTAGTTCCAGGCCTGAGACTGATCCCTCGTCTAACGTTCCTCCTGTTAAAACGACGATGGAGACAGATGAGCAGATGGAGGAGGCTGAGTCGACGGTCGACCAGTATCAGGCAGATGATGCGTGCGCACCTCCAGAGGAGATGTCACTTCCCGTTTCCAGAATACATATTTATTTAATATTAATCATTTATTATTCTGTATTCAAATTCTTTTAATTTTATGTTAATTAATTTCCTGCAATTTTATTTCTGCTTTTATACTTGCTTTGGGTTCGGCTTGGATTGATTTAATTATGTTGGTTCATCATGAACCGAAATAAACCCTCACCTACCACTACCCCTTCATTTAAAGCTCATCCCCTTTCTCTCTTCATTCACTTCACCATTATCTTCTTCTTCCTCCATTACTCTCCCACCCACCCATTTGGAGAGACAAGTACATCTTGCACATCATGAGGGATTTCATGCATCCCTATTTATTTTTAGTCCATGTTGTTCATCTTCTCTTCCTCTACAAGTTTAGGTCTTGAAGTTCTTGATTTCTATGGATGGTTGGGTGTAGATCTAAGTTTTAAGTTTTAGTTTTCATATGAATTTTAGGGTTTTGATCTATCAAACATTGTTGTTTTCGAAAATAATTGGTTCCATGTTGTAGAGAATTTAATTCTACTAAAGTTTGGCTTTTGAAAAGTTAGATTCTGATTTATTTTGAGGAAGTTATGGCCAAAACAATTTTCGTCAAACTTCTATGTTCATCTGCAGCATGAGGCACTTGTCGCAGTTGAGCCGCATAGATATCGCGGTTGGGCAGCATGAGGCACATGTCGCAGTTGAGCCGCATAGATGTCGCAGTTGGGCCGCATGAGGCCTCATGTCGCAGTTGAGCCGTATAGATGTCGCGATTGGGCCGCATGAGGCCGCATGTCGCAGTTGAGCCGCATAGATGTCGCGATTGGGTCGCATGAGGCCGCATGTCGCAGTTGAGCTGCATAGATGTCGCGGTTGGGCTGCATGAGACATATGTCGCAGTTGAGCCGCATAGATGTCGCGGTTGGGCCGTATGAGTCACATGTCGCAGTTGAGCCGCATATGGTGTCGCGATTGGGCCGTATATGGTGTCGCGGTTGGGCCGCATAGGCCGCATGTCGCAGTAGGCCGCATATGGTATCGCGGTTGGGCCGCATAGGCTTCATATCGCAGTTGAGCCGTATATGGTGTCGCAGTTGGGCAGCATATGCCGCATGAGCCGCATGTCGCATTTGGTCCGCATGCATGTCGCAGAATAGGCCGCATAATGCCTATTTTGGTTGTTTCTGACTGTTATATGTCCTATTTTGACTGAATTATGGCTAGAATTTCTTCTAACTTCCAATATAAAAGTTGTAGATCTTTTTCTTGGCTTCAGGAATATGTTTCCAACTATTTTATGCTAGTTATAGACTCGACCATGCTTAATACTAGTTTGACTTTCATGCCTTGTCACGAAGTGACCCCGACTGTTACTTGACTAATGATTGATCATGCGTTCCTAGTTGGAACTAAGAGACTGGCTAGTCGTCTTATTAAATTGAATGAATGAGACACGTTCATATTAACTATGAACTATTATAATCGATTGGCCGATCCCGAATATTGATATACAGGCACACATGCATGCTTCAATTTATTTATTTATTTTTCTACCAAAGCAGCATGTGTACTTGAGGGTCAAGGCATGATTATTCCGTGGTTAGTTTGATTGTTGCATTATGCTATGTAAGACCTACAACCTAACCGCACGGGTATCGTTGTAGAGTTGGGCATATCGTACTTGTACGAAAGTACTCATTTGAATGACCATGATCCACGGCATAGGATTTCACTCAACGTAGAGACTATTAAGTTAAATAAAATAATGATTGCATGGAGAGAATGGATTCCCGAGTTCTTACATGGCAGCCCTCTTGGGACTAGTAGTGCCCGACAGGCCGGTTGGTCCCCACAGATACTACAAATCTGCCACACGGGCAGGAAGCAGTATCTGGTTATATTATCTATTGTATATTGTATATTGATGACGGGCGTCCGCTGGGACTCGTCTAATTCATAATTGGCGTAATTGATTGACTGGGTAAACTAGCCTTGCTTGTACATAGTAAGAACTGAGGAATCCTTTATTGCATAATTCTAGGATAACTTGGAACTCACAGTAGTAAGCCGTAGTAGTTGCATGGTCGTTTAAATTGATTTGTTTGTGTACTATACTTACTCTGTTACCTAACTGAGATGATCAGAATGTCAGGGCATGACGGGCTAACTTCTATCCTTGTTTGGTTGGGAGGTTGGTTCGAAGTATCGTGATGTTATGTGAATCCCAGTGGCAAGCAGAGATCTACTTATCATATTCTCTTATTACTGGTTTTAATTTCTCATATCGTACTTCCTTGCGGTACTTGCTATTAGAGGTCTAACCTCTCTGGTTTTGCATGGCCAGATTTAGAGTCGGTCCCCGAGGATTCAGCTTACTTCTACCTCCAAGATGGTCAATACTAGAGGAATGATCGCAGGAAGACTCGAGTGGGTTTCTTACTTCCCCGCTCGTTTTGTTATTTACTTAATACCTTGCCGTTTGGCACCGACATGTTAGTCGGATTGTCTTGTACTTACTTTTACATAATTGTAATTAAGTCAGACTGCAGCTGATAACAATTGTGTACACTTTGCTACATCATCTGGCTATATTTTATAGAGCCAGATATCAAGAACATTTGACTGAGCGTATGGGATGCCTTACTGCTTTATCTTACATGTTCTCTATTTTCTGTTTCTTGTTTGAATGATTGAGACAATAGATGTGAAATGACCATAGTGAGACTTTCATGTAGTATACACCCCCTCGTCTTTTAGACAGCATTGATCGTATTATACGGTATTCATTTACCCTTAATACGTAGCTGGCTGAGTCATTCCTCCGCTTTCCAGTATTCTGGTTCTGGGGCGTGACAAGGTTTTAGTGGTGGCCCATGAAGGTCTGATTTCAGACTTGTGGGGTGTTTTAATTCATAGGATGTCTCAATCACACATGTTCCCCCTTGATCTCATGATTCGTTACTCTCGACTCTAGCTTGACATTCCAGTATCCTTTGACTTCATTGATCTTTCCTGTCTGATCATTTGATTGTTATTTTGTCCATTTTCTTAGGGGCACTTCGTCCGCATCTGCCAGGACTGGACAACAACAACCAGAGCAACACGGACAACCTGACCATGTTGGTCAGCAACAAGGGCCGGTACTAACTCAAGAGACTATCCAAGAAGAAGTAATAGTGGAAGCAGCAGCTGGACCACAGTATCCGGAGGTTCCACCACCACCAACAGTTCCACCTACCCCTGCGGAAATGGACACACCGACTCTTCTGGAGATCATGAGAGGGATGATGGCTACTCAGCAACATCAGATGTTAGCCCAGCAGTGCATGCACGCTCAGTTGTGAGAGCAGAACGTATTACTTAACCAAGGATTGCAGACGGCTTTGGAAAGAGAGGTGAGGACAGATTCAGGAGCATCAGCCAGGTTTTGCAAGTTCAACCCCCGCCGTTTCGAAGGAACGGAGGATACCATCTCAGCAGATGCATGGCTTAAGGATATTGAGGCTATTCTGACAGCAGCTAAGGTGCCGGCAGAAGAACGTGTGGATCAAGTGAAGTTGTTACTTCAGGATCTCGCACGTGATTGGTGGGAATCAGAGGAAGTGGGCATCTGACGTCCTGTTGCTTGGGACAATTTTATTTCAAGATTCAAGATGAAGTACTATGGGGTTGTGGTGCAGTTTGAGCTACAACAGAAGTTTATCAACCTCAAGCAGGCCGCCAAACATTGAATATAGCGACGTATATTAGCGACGGATGCTTGTGGCGTCGCCAAACATTGAATATAGCGACGCCACGAAGGAAACGTCGTAAAACGTCGCTGACTAGCGACGTTCTGCGACAGAAGACTATAAACGTCGCTGAATAGCGACGTTTTGTGACGTAACTTACTTAACGTCGCCATTTTGGCGACGTTTAGCGACGGCTAATAAGGACGTCGCTAACTCTTTTATAATTAGGGCAGAGAGTTCAGTCGAACGAAAATTTTCGAACGAAATTTTTTTTCCCCCCTCGACCCGATTTCCTCCTCCGGCGAATCCCTCCCCCCCCCCCCCCCCCGACGACTCCACCGTCCCCCCTCCCCCCCGACGAGTCCCCTCCTCTCCCCGACGACTTCCCCCCTTCTCCACCGGCGAATCCCTCTCCCCGACGACTTCCCCCCTTCTCCACCGGCGAATCCCTCTCCCCGACGACCCCCCCTCCCGTCGAGCTCCTCCTCCTCGAGCTCAGGTAAACCCTAAGCTCCCCCTCCTCCTCCTCCTCTCCCACGGACACACACACACACGGACACACACACGAACACACACACGGACACACGTACACACACAGACACACGTACACACACAGACACATGGTTTTGTTAGATAGATCTGAGTTTTGTTCAGTCTTTAAGCCTTTTTAATGCATTTGTTTAGTTCCTCCTTGATCATTCATGTAAACCTTCATAGGTTATATGTTATTGGATATATATAGGCTATTATGGTTACATGAGGATGTGAGTTATAGGTTAGAGGTTGAATTGGGGCTGAGTTAGCCTTGAAGTCATGGGTTGAGAGTTGAGAGGTTGGAGTATGGAGTTAGGAGTGAATGTGAGGGATAAGTTTATATGTAAGGTATGAATTATATATATATATATGATGTTTTGAATACATGTGATTGGTAGTCCAAGTTATTATAGGATTTTGGTTTATAGCTTGTATATAGGCTCTTGTATATATAGTTTACCCAATTAGGATTGTTTCTAGGGTAACATATAAGGCTATGTTGGTTAGGCCTAATTAGACTTTAGTTGACTAGCCCAAGACCTAGAATGCCTTGGTATTGAACCTAATAGGCTATGTTTGACCAATAGTTGACTTTAGTCTAGATGAGGCTAACCTAGACTAGTTTGACCTTGTTTGACCAAACTAGACTAAGGTTGACCTAGTTTGACTGTTAGAGTTGACTAGAGTTGACCAAGTTTGACTTTGACCTAGATTGACCTAGAAATCATATAGATTGCATTGTATCCTTCATTTCTCTTGTATTTTGCATATCATGACCTGTATTGCTCTATTTAGGACTTTGTGGCTCAGATTCAGACACCTGATATTTATCCGTCTTAGAGCCTTGGTTTGGGATACCAAGTTGGGGTTAGAAATAGGATACTAGTTAGCTATTGGTATGTGTAGATATATATTAGATAGATAGTTGGATGGATAGGTGGATAGATGGATGGGGAGTAGAAGGTGAGCTGCTGCCCCCATTCCAGCAACAGCAGCAGCAAGAACAGCTGTTGTAGCAGCAGTTTACATCAGCAGTAGCACCCCCATGGCCCCCCACTTGTAGTGATTAGCACTAATGGGGGCAGGAGAGGTAATTATAGGAGTAATTAGATCTAGATCTAATTAGCACTTGGCTACAAGGCATATTCCAAGAATATTCTAGAGAATATTCCAAGTCTATTCTAAGGAATATAGCGACTCCTATCGTTTGAATTAACCACATCTTGGCTATTTGTTAAATAGATCGACCCTGAGCTCCCATGTTCAGTCGTGCCTTCAACATCATGTTCAAATGAAGGTGACAAGCAGATGACTATGAAAAAATATGTCGTATTGAGCTTCATAAAGAAATGCAAGATTACTACATAGGAGGAAAGGTTTGGTAGGATTACGTCAAAGCACACGGCTTAGAAAATTATGACATATTTGTCTTCCGACACCGTGGTAACATGGTTGTCACATTAAGGGCCTTTGAGGAGGTGGCATGTTGTGAACAAATATATCCTTAGTTCTCCTACGTAATGTTAAAGTAAATCCGTAGAAGAACTATAAGGATATATTTTTTCACAACATGTCACCTTGTCAAAGACCCTTAATGTACCAACCATGTTACTACGGTGTCGGAAGACAAATATGTCATAATTTTCTAAGCCGTGTGCTTTGACGTAATCCTACCAAACCTTTTCTCCTATGTAGTAATCTTGCATTTCTTTATGAAGCTCAATACGGCATATTTTTCTATAGTCAGCTGCTTGTCACCTTCATTTGAACATGATGTTGAAGGCACGACTGAACATGGGAGCTCATGGTCGATCTATTTAACAAATAGCCAAGATGTGGTTATTTCACAGAAGCCATGAATTACCGGGAAAGCTGATGTCGCGGTCTAGTCACAAAACGTCGCTGTTTTGTTTAACTCAGCGACATTTTGCGACTCCACATTAGGGACGTGATTATCAGTATGTGTCAGATCTTAGTATTCCTAAGTAAGAGTGGGTATATGTGAGTGAGTATCATTAGAGTGTTAGAGAGTTAGTTCAGTCCTAGTACCTAGAGTATATAGAGTATCTTAGAAATATAGGTATGATTGGTACAGTGTTTTGAGCCATTCTTTAGAAATTAAATTTACTTATGCCAAGCCTTTTGGGCCTATCAGAGTTATAGATTTTTTTCGAAAATCTAGTATAACGCTGATTGCCTCAAAAGGCTTGTATAAGTAAGAGTGTATAGAGTACCTTTTGGGCCTATAAGAGTTACTTCACTCAGTTTGTCAAGACAAGTAAACTTTTTAAATGTTGACGGTATATATACCGTCAACATTTGGTTTTGCCTTGTAGCTACAGGCAGTTGCCTGCATTTTGCCTTATAACTTGGCCTATGGCCTGTGCTTAAGCAGTGTGGACTTCCAGGTTAGGGTGTTAGTTCATGATTAGCATTATTTAGATATTAGTTTCAGTTAAAGGGTTAGTTAAGATTAGGATATTAGTTTATGTTAGAAGGAATATGAGAGTTAGTAGATGTTAAAGTAGGATATTAATTTATTAGTTAGGATAGATAGTTTGAGTTAGGATACTGCTCAAGCACAGGCCAAAGGGTCGATATTGGGTATTAATTTAAAAAGTTTTACTTGTCTTGACAAACTGAGTTAAGTAACTCTTGTAGACCCAAAGGGTCGATATTGGACAGTTGGTGTCGTGTACTCCTACAAGTACAATTATACCTCACCAATAATCTCAGTTTTCTCTAAACTGTCGCTCTCTACTGACCTCTATCTAAATTGCGCACCCATATCTAAACTGCCTTAATATTCATTCACTGACTGCAATGTGCATCTATCTATCTTACAGAATTATCCTCAATTGGATATGGATATGAATTACTACTTACGAAATAAACTGCCTTAATATTCATTCATTTTACTAGATTGTTGATCGAGTTGACCAATAGTTGACTTTGACCTTGATTGGCCTAGGAATCATATAGAATTGCATGTATACTTCTTTTATTTTATATTGACTTCCATGATATGACAGCTCCTCAAAAAAAAGAATCCTCTACTAGACATCGCACTCTCCTTTTCAGAACATCAACTAGTATTACTACCTTGATGTATATATAAAGTATGCATGTATAATAGTAGGTAATGATATGCAAAACTGAAAAGATAAATGCAATGCATGAATGAATGGATGAAAAGATAAATGCAATCCATCGGAAAAGCTTTGACACTTGCATATCATTCACTACCTTGATGTATCTATCTTACAGAATTATGGAGCTGAATTACTATCTGCGGAATCGTACTTGGATGTACAACCGTCATCCTGATGACATGTGCGGTGTGCGGGATGAATTCATAGAGGGTGTACACCAGTTCCTGCAGTTTGCCAAGGCGTTCCCTCAGTACATGGACGGTACCAAAATTAAGTGTCCGTGTGTGAGATGTCGTAACTTTAAATATCATCCAGAAGTGGATGTCACGTATCATTTGTACTCGAAGGGTTTCACGCCGAATTACTATCAGTGGAGCGAGCACGGAGAACTTGTGTCTTTAGCATCGGAGTACGAGCCTTATGTTGATGTCCACAACAACGCTCCTTACGACGATGGGTTGGTGAACATGGTTTTTGACGCGGCCGGGCCTAGTTTCGATCCGGATGATCATGATGCACCTGAGGAGGCACCGAACCCCGATGCTGCACAGTTCATGGAGTTGCTGGAGAATGCAAGGACTCCATTATATCCTGGTTGTGAGGATCATTCACCGTTGGAGGTGGTTACAAGATTGTTGAGCATCAAGTCCGATTTTAACATGTCGCAAGATTGCTACAACCGTATTATGGAGTTGCTTATAGAAATATTGCCTGAGGGTGCGAAGTTGCCTAAAGACTTTTACCGGTCTAAGAGGATGGTTAGATCGCTCTGGATGGGATATGAAAAAATCGATGCCTGTCGCAACGGGTGCATGTTGTACTACAAAGACGACAAGGATGAAGACGCCTGCAGATTTTGTGGTGTCGATCGCTACAAGGCCTGTGGTAGAGGAAAGTCTGTCGGTACCAGGAAGCCTACCTCTTCGATGCACTACTTGCCGTTGACGCCGCGTTTGCAGCGGTTGTTTATGGTGAAGGAAACTGCAGAAAACATGAGTTGGCATAAGCGGGAACATACCGAAGGAGTGTTGGATCACCCATCTGATGGAGAAGCATGGAAGCACTTTGATCGAGAGTATCCAGATTTTGCTTCTGATCCGCGTAATGTTAGATTGGGTCTCTGCTCTGACGGTTTTACCCCATTCGGACTTTCAGGATCCCAGTATTCGTGTTGGCCTGTGATCGTCACCCCGTATAATCTACCGCCTTGGATGTGCATGAAGACTCCATATATGTTCCTCACCGTTATTATCCCAGGTCCGAACAATCCGAAAAGGAACATTGATGTTTATTTACAACCATTGATTGATGAGTTGAATCAGCTGTGGGAAGTAGGTTCCAATACGTACGATGTATCTAGAAAACAAAATTTCCAGATGCGGGCAGCACTTATGTGGACCATCAACGACTTTCCGGCCTATGGAATGTTATCTGGATGGAGCACGCATGGTCGTCTTTCATGTCCGTGTTGCATGGACGACACTAAGGCTTTCCGTTTGAAACACGGAGGCAAACCGTGCTTCTTCGATTGTCATCGACGATTCCTGCCGAAGGATCATCCGTACCGGAGGAACAAGAATGCTTTTCGTGCTGGCGTTGTGGAGAAGGGTGATCCACCGACAAGGTGGTGCGGAGCCACGATATGGGAGGAGGTTAGAGATTTACCAAGTGCTATTGAGCAGCCTGCTACGGGCTACAAGTGTGACGGATTTGGTCGCACTCATAACTGGACGAAGAGGAGTATATTCTGGGATCTGCCATACTGGAGCACCAATCTGATTAGACATAACCTTGATGTCATGCATATTGAGAAGAATGTGTTTGACAACATAATTAATACTGTAATGGACGTAAAGGGGAAGACGAAAGACAATCCTAAGGCTAGATTGGACTTGAAAGAAATATGTAGACGTCCTGCATTGCATTTGATAGAGGACGGGAATGGAAAGTTGAAGCAGCCTAAGGCAATTTTCTCACTGGAGAAGGAGGATAAAGTGAGGCTTTGTAGGTGGATTCAAGGTCTGAAATTTCCAGATGGGTATGTTTCAAACTTGAGAAGATGCGTCGACCTCAAGGAGAACAAACTGACAGGTATGAAGAGCCATGATTGTCACGTATTCATGGAGCGGTTAATTCCGATTGCATTTCGGGAATTCTTACCGCAGGCAGTTTGGGATCCATTGACGGAGCTTAGCATATTCTTCAGGGACCTTTGTTCTAAGAAATTGCTCGTTGATCGTCTAGAAAAGCAAGAGAAGGACATTGCGGTAACACTGTGCAAGCTAGAGAGGGTGTTTCCTCCTGGATTCTTCGACTCTATGGAGCATTTGCCGATTCATCTTTCCTACGAG
Source organism: Iris pallida (assembly GCA_029216955.1). Taxonomy (NCBI): domain Eukaryota; kingdom Viridiplantae; phylum Streptophyta; class Magnoliopsida; order Asparagales; family Iridaceae; genus Iris; species Iris pallida. Next base: position 5,430,934 of record JANAVB010029216.1, read on the forward strand.
GCACGTGTTGGTGGACCCGTCGAATATCGATGGATGTACCCGTTCGAGCGACATTTGAATCACCTAAAAAGAAAGGTAAAAAATAAGGCTCGGGTCGAGGGTTCTATTTGTGAAGCCTATATTCTCGAGGAGATTACAAATTTCTGCTCCTCCTATTTCAAACCTCATGTTGCTACGAATAGAACGAGGGCTCCGAGAAACGACGACGGATATCAAGAATTTAATGATGGAATACTGAAAGTATTCAATGCGTCCGGAAAGCCTTCGGGAAAAATGAAGAAGAGATATTTGAATGACGAAGAGCTAAGGGCTGCTCAGTTGTATGTATTACTCAATTGCGACGAGGATGAAGTGGAGAAGCTAGAAGGGTAAGTAAGGAATGATGAGTTTACGTCATCTCAATGTAATAGTATAAGCTAATATTATTGTACTAATCGTTCTAATGCTTCGTTGTTTTCCAGCACATATAATGATGAGTTGAGGCTGGTTAGACCCTACCTAACAGACGAAGCATTAGAACAAGAAATGAGACGTCATTTTCCTTCTTGGTTGAGCGAATATGTAAGCAGTTCGGTAATATTTACTGGCCTCTTCTAATGCAACTGCGCAATAAATAACTTATTATCTCTTCTTTGATATTCAGGTCGATCGTCTAATTTCACCCGAGATTGAATTAATTAGAACTCTTGCCAAGGGACCAATTACTTTTGTTAAAACATGGCCAAGTTATTGTGTCAATGGCTTTCGGTTCAAGTCGACAAATGCTCCGATCAGAGACAGCTTCCTGGATCTTGATTCCACGAAGAACAGTTGTTTGTGTATCAAGTCTTCGAACTACAAAGACGTCGATCCAGGAAATGATTTCTTTGGCATCTTGCGAGAGATTGTGGAGTTGTCATATAATTATGGCAGAGAACCTGCAAATATCGTGTTGTTCAAGTGTGAATGGTTCGATCCGATTGAAAATCAAGGCTGGAAAATTGACAAGCATGGTCTTGTGGATATAAACTACAAGCGTAGATATCAAGGCTACGAACCGTTTGTCCTAGCAACTCAGGCTCAGCTCGTGTATTTTACAGCTTATCCGAGACGGGGAGCAACGAAGTCTGACTGGTGGGCAGTATGCAAGACTAAAGCTAGAGATACTTTTGATGTTGATGAAAAAGCTTACCAGGAGGACGAGCTACCTCCTGTAACCAATATTGTCGATGTGGACTCCACGGAAGTTACGCATTACACGACACATAATGTAGAAGATGTAGAATTATCCGAAGAGGAAGGCGAAGCCGACGAAGGTGAAGACGAAAGTGAAGATGAGGAGGAAGAGGAAGATGAGGTCGAGGAAGACGAACAAGATGATTATTCTGAAGATGATTGAGAGAGATATTATCTGGACTTAGATGTTTATTGTAGAATGTATCATCATATGTTACCTTGGTTATTATCTTTGTTGTACTGTCATATTTCTAGTCTCTATTATTTGTTGTACTGTCATATTTCTAGTCTCTATTATTTGTTGTACTGTCATATTTCTAGTCTCTATTATATCTTGTACTATCATATGCTGTTATCAGGTATGGCAGGTCGTCGCGGACATTTGCGAGGGCCACGAGGAGGTCGGGATCATCCGGTACTTCCTACAGGTACTGCTAGGGGACGGAGTTTGCCTTCGGTACCTCCTATTGGTACCGGCTCTGGATCCTCGTCGCCGATTACTCCTCCATATCGGACAGTAGCTGGGCCGGTTGGGACGACGTCACGTGGCATATCTCCTGGGACGAGTAGTTCCAGACCTGTTGAGAGGGCTCCCCCGTCTAGCGTTCCTGATGTTGATACGACGATGGAGACGGATGAGCAGATGGCCGAGGAGGATGCGCCGACGGCCGACCAGCATCATGAAGATGATGCGTGCGCACCTCCGGAGGAGGGGAGGACGGAGATCTGGGCCGACGGTACAAAGTAGGTATTTTGGTTTATTATTATTTTTCTTCTGTTTTTATCATAAATTAACTTTTTTCATGAATATAATATGTATGTATAGATATCGTCCTTCAGGGGTACAGAGACGCCTAGGCGATATGCTGAGGCATAATTATGGTGGTCCCTGGATTAACTACTCTGATGCTCCAGACGAAAGGAAGAACTTCTGGTTTACGCGCTTCAAGGTTAAAATAGATTTGTTTTTAACATGAATCATTTAATTTATGCATATTATATATAACTAATAAATATTTGGTTTCGTACTGTTCTAGGATATGTTTTACTATCCGCCGCACCGGGCCGAGCAGATCGAGGGGATGTTTCCTTCCGTCGCTGCCAAGCTGATCCGCGACTCTATCAACGATCAGAAGGATCGTGATCGTGCCGGAAAGCCGATCCAAGGTTGGATCACCCCTGATCAATGGAATGCGATGAAGGCTCGATTCGAGGAGCCAAAGTACAAGGAGAAGTCGGAGAAGGCCAAGGCGGCTAGGCAACATGCCTCGAAGTGGTGCGGTGGGTCGATTCCGATGACGGAACATTTCCGTCGTCTGGTATGTCTTTCTCTTTTAGAAATATTATTTTAATGCAAATCCGATAAATTATTACTAAGATAATATATTTAATTACAGGTAAGGAAGGTCGGTAACGCCGACATGGTGACCGTCTTCCTGGCCACCCATCGGAAGGGCGGAGTCCTTATTGACGAGAGGGCCGAGCAGACCTATGTAAGTATTACAATACGTTATCTTAATTTAATACTTCGTGTCCATTTTAATATAACTTAGTAAATATGATGCAAATAAATATTCATGAAGTTAGTAAAAATAAGTACATTAATTATAAATTAGAAATCATAGAGTACTATCCATACTTTCTAGGCCGAGTATAAGAGGCTGCGGGAACGGGCGGCTGCTAGTGCACCTGATGCAGGAGAGGCCGGTACTTCCTCGCAGCCCACTCAAGCTCCGTCGGAGGACGAGCTGTGGATGACCGCCGCTGGTGGCCTCCGTAGGGGTACGTACTACGGTACGGGATCCTATGGCGCCCTAGTTGCGACCCAGTCCTCTAGGACATCTCCTGCTAGTGTGCATGGTCCACAGCCGTCCCAGGAGTCTGCCCGAGTCCACCAGATGATGGAGTCTCTCCGTGACGACCTGCTACGACGGATCGAGCAGCAGTCTCAGCATCCTACGGACGATCCTGCGCTGCTAGCACGATTGGATGCGCTCGACCGCGGCATTATAGACCTCAGGGAGACGACTGAGAGGACAGAGCGCGCCGTTGGAGGGTTAGAGCGCACGGTGACGGAGTTGCAGACAGGACAGGTGACCATGGCCGAGACGGTGAGAAAGGCGCAGGATTCGATGGTCCAGAGCACTGGTAGAATGTTATCTATCATGGATTCATACAACCAGCGACTTACAGCGTTGGAGCATGCTGGTACTCTGGGTGCGCCTTCATCGTCGTCGACTCCGCCGCCTCCACCGCCTTCTTCTTCGACACCGACTCCACCGACGTCACAGCCTGGCGCTCCATCTGTATCGATTTCACTTGCGGAGTATGAGGAGTTTTTACGCCTTCGTCGCGGCGGTGCCCCTCCTGCACCAGATCACTAGTAGTCCTAGTTAGGACTTTTATTTGTGTTTGTATCATTTTATGTTTGTGGCCTTTGATTGGATGTTTGTATTGGATGTTAGTTGTGTATTGGATGTTTGTGACTTATGATTGGATATTTGTGACTTATGATTGGATGTTTGTATTGGATGTTTGTATTGGAATTGTGAGTGGGGGTTTCAATGCGCTGTGATTTGGAATTGTGAGTGGGGATTTGAATGTGTACCTATATGTGTTTTATAGAATTGTGAGTGGTAATATAGAATCTGTGTTTTATTTTTTTTTATTTTTTTTACAACTTTAGCGACGTTTAGCGACGCTTACTGACGTTTAGCGACGTCGTTTTCCGACGTTTACCGACGACAAGCTGCAAATAATATATGTTTGCGACGTTTTACCGACATTTACCGACGACTAACTGCAAAAGAGTACAGCTCTCCGACGTATTTACCGACGTCTAGCGACACTAGCTGCAAAAATGTACAGGACCATTACCGACGTCTAGCGACGAAACTCACGTCGCTATATTACCGACGAAACGACGCTAGACGTCGGTAACTATTCCAGGTTTTACCGACGTGTGGCGACTACATATACGTCGCTAATATACCGACGGAACGACGATAAACGTCGATAACTCGCCGACGTACTCGTACGTCGCTGAATGTCGGTAATTGCGACGTTCAGCGACGTTTTCGTGATCACCGACTAAGGAAACGGCGACCAAAGCTAAACGTCGGTAAATACGTCGGTGATACAGATTAGCGACGGAATTTCCTATTTTTCCGACGTTTTTGGGCGTCGCTAAAACCACTTATTTTGGTAGTGACTCTTCTGGAGATCATGAGAGGGATGATGGCTACTCAGCAACATCAGATGTTAGCCCAGCAGTGCATGCACGCTCAGTTGTGAGAGCAGAACGTATTACTTAACCAAGGATTGCAGACGGCTTTGGAAAGAGAGGTGAGGACAGATTCAGGAGCATCAGCCAGGTTTTGCAAGTTCAACCCCCGCCGTTTCGAAGGAACGGAGGATACCATCTCAGCAGATGCATGGCTTAAGGATATTGAGGCTATTCTGACAGCAGCTAAGGTGCCGGCAGAAGAACGTGTGGATCAAGTGAAGTTGTTACTTCAGGATCTCGCACGTGATTGGTGGGAATCAGAGGAAGTGGGCATCTGACGTCCTGTTGCTTGGGACAATTTTATTTCAAGATTCAAGATGAAGTACTATGGGGTTGTGGTGCAGTTTGAGCTACAACAGAAGTTTATCAACCTCAAGCAGGCCGGCAAGACGGTAGATGCCTATACAGCGGAGTTCTGCAGATTGAGCAGGTTTTTCCCAGAGATGGTAGCAACAGAGAGCCAGAGGGCTATGAGGTTCCAGCAAGGGTTTCACCTTGAGCTCTTGTAATTGATAGAGGGGCACAATTATCAGACTTTTGATGAAGTATTGACGGCAACCCGAAGGCATGAGATCACCATTCAGAGGATCACGACGAGGACTAGAGGTCAGAAGAGATCTCACAGTCAGATTGAAGGAGGAGGGGGAGCAGCGTCCCGAACAACAGCACCATTCCTTGGCGTTCGCATTCACGATGTGGCAATGCGAGGGCCAGCACCACCACCCAGGCAGCAGCAGCAACAGAAGAAGAATCAGCAACCCCCAACGGACTGCACTTATTATGGGAAGATGGGGCACACTAGAGATGTGTGTCGGGCATTGAACGGACTGTGTTTGATATATGGAAATCTAGATCATCGGGTTACCACATGTCCCATGAATTCGAGGTCAGGAGGACCAGTGCATCAGTTTCCTGCTCTGCCAGTACCAGGGGCAGGACAGTATTGAGGACCCGCAGTGGCAGAGAGACCATTGGCCCAGCATCCGTTAATGCCACAGGCTCAGATGTTTCGGCAGCAGGGACCGCCGATGCAGCAACACCAGCATAGACCACCCCAGCATCATCAAGGCAGGGGCCAACAACAGCACCAGGCTAGGCCGCAACATGGGAACCAACAAGGAGGTCGAGGGCAGGCATTTACTCTGTCCTTGGAGGAGGCATTAGCATCGGGAGATGTTGTGGCAGGTAACATTCTCGTCGCCTCATATCCCGCAGTAGCATCACATTCATTTATATCTGCACAATTTACGACACGGTTAGGAATGGAGTTCGAGGCATTGCCAGGGAGATTGAATATACTCACTGGCAATGGGCTCGTAGGAGTTAGTAGAGTTATTCTAGTGTGTAACATTGTAGTTTGCGGGCATTCCTTACCCGTCCAGTTGATAGAATTTCTTGTTGGAAATTTTGACGTTATCTTAGGCATGGACTGGCTGAAAGACAGTCATACGACAATAGATTGTCGTAGTGGGAGTGTATCTTTTGATATTCCAGACATGAAGAGATTCACCTTAGTCAGATCCGTGGTAACTCAGCAAGAGCAGAGAGTAATAACGACAATGGAAGAAGTTCAAGTTCCGAAGGTAGTTGAAGAATTTCTAGACGTATTTCTCGAAGAACTTCCAGGGCTACCACCGATTAGAAATATTGCGTTCAGTATAGAATTGGTACCTAAAACTAAACCGATATCAGATCGAGTTTATAGAATGGCGGATTCAGAGCAGGCCAAGGTATATCAGCACATAGAGGAACTGAAGGAGAAGAAGTTCATCCAAGCTAGCATATCACCTTAGGCAGCACCAGTGGTACTTGTGGGAAAGAAGGATGGGTCATCCAGATTGTGCATTGATTACAGGAAGCTTAATGCGACGATAGTAAAGAACAAGTACCCACTACCCAGGATCGACGACTTGTTTGATCAGTTGAGCAAAGCTAGAGTTTTCTCCAAGATAGATCTTCGTTCAGGGTATCATCAAGTGAGGGTTCGGAAGGAGGATATTCCCAAGACAGCATTTAGGTCGAAGTATGGGCATTATGAATTCTTAGTAATGCCGTTTGGTTTGACCAATGCTCCAGCAATATTTATGGATTTGATGAACCGCATCTTTATGCCATACTTAGATCAGTTTGTCGTTGTATTTCTTGACGATATTCTGCCAGTGAAGAGGAGCATGAAGACCACCTCAGGAAAGTGTTACAGGTTCTGAGAGAGAACCAGTTGTATGCTAAGCTCAGCAAGTGTGAGTTCTGGTCGGATCACATTTCATTTTTGGGTCATATCATATCGAGAGCTGGAGTAGCAGTGGATCCTAAGAAGGTAGAAGCAGTAGAGAGTTGGCCAGTACCTAAGACCGTAGCTGATGTGCGGAGTTTCTTGGGATTGGCTGGATATTACAGAAGGTTCGTATCAGACTTTACAAGGCTTTCAGCACCTATGACCCGCTTGACACGGAAGGATGTACCATTTGTCTGGTCGGCAGAATGTCAGACATCATTTGAGAATCTGAAGCAGAAGTTGATATCAGCGCCTATTCTTACATTGCCAGTTGGACCCGGAGGTTTTACAGTATATTGTGATGCGTCAGGAAAAGGACTTGGGTGCGTCCTCATGCAACATGGGAAGGTGATAGCATACGCATCTAGGCAACTTCGAGACCACGAGAAGAATTATCCAACTCATGACTTGGAGTTGGCAGCAGTAGTATTTGCTTTGAAACTATGGAGGCATTACTTATATGGTGATCGAGTAGACATGTACACAGACCATAAAAGTCTGAAGTACATCTTTACTCAGAAGGAGCTGAATATGAGGCAGAGAAGATGGTTAGAGCTGATCAAGGATTACGACGTGGAGCTTCAGTATTATCCAGGCAAGGCTAATATAGTAGCAGACGCTCTTAGCAAGAGAGGCGGCACATTTATGTTGACAACCCAGAAGCACATTTTAGAAGACCTTCAGGAGATAGGCATCGAAGTTATACTTCCTAGTGATGTAGGAGTTCTAACAAGTTTACAAGTTCAATCTGACTTGGTAGACAGGATCAAGGCAGCTCAGGCACAGGACCCAAGGATTCAGAAGCTTAGAGCAGAATGTGAGTCAGGACTCAGAAAGGAGATGCAAATTCATGAAGATGGTACGCTTAGGTTTGGATCATGCCTATGTGTGTCTAGTGGAGATATCAGACAGGAGGTTATGACAGAAGCTCACAGTTCTCAATATTCTATACACCCTGGAGGGGCCAAGATGTACCAAGATATCAAGCAGCACTTATGGTGGAACGGAATGAAGAGGGAGATAGCTAGATTCGTTTCCCGTTGCTTGTTGTGTTAGCAAGTGAAGGCAGAACAGCAAAGGCCAGCTGGGTTATTACAACCGCTTCCTATCCTGGAATGAAAGTGGGAATACATCACAATGGACTTTGTGACCGGTTTACCGAGATCATCAAGTGGTAAAGATGCTATTTGGGTGATAGTAGATCGGCTTACAAGGTGGCACACTTTTTTCCTTTCAGAGTAGGGCAATCTACAGAAAAGTTGGCAGAGTTGTATATGCAACAGATAGTCAGGCAGCATGGAGTCCCTGTCAGCATTGTGTCAGATAGAGATACCCGTTTTATATCACATTTCTGGAAGAGCTTATATCATAGTCTGGGTACCAAGTTAAGATTTAGCACGGCTTACCATCCCCAGACAGACGGACAATCAGAAAGAACAATTCAGACCCTAGAAGATATGTTGCGGGCTTGTACCCTAGATTTTGGAGGATCTTGGGAGAGCCACCTGCACTTAGTTGAGTTCTCATACAACAACAGTTATCAAGCCAGTATCCAGATGGCGCCATTTGAAGCACTATATGGTAAGAAGTGTAGGTCGCCACTAGCATGGGATGATATCGGGGAGAGGAAGATGTTAGGCCCAGAAATGATTGTCCAGACCGTTGAAGTGATTAAGGGAATTAGAGAGCGACTTCGAGTTGCACAGGATCGGCATCGTCATTGGACGGACCAGCATCATAGGCCGCTAGAGTTTTCTGTTGGGGACCACGTGTTCTTGCGGATCTCACCTACCCGTAGGGTCATTAGATTTGGCGTTCGCGGAAAGTTGAGTCCACGGTACGTGGGCCCATTTGTTATCCTTGATAGGATAGGCGACGTTGCTTATCGTTTATCCCTTCCACCTTTGTTACGAGAGGTGCATGACGTATTTCATGTATCTCAGTTACGAAGGTATGTATCGGACACAAGCCATATCCTTGATCATTCTGAGCTGGTTGTTGGTACCAACCTGTCTTACAAGGAACAGCCTGTGTCCATTTTGGACTGAAGAGAGAAGATACTCAAGAACCGAACAATTAGCCTTGTCCGGGTTGCTTGGGGTCATCACTCTTTAGGGAAGTCAACGTGGGAACGTGAGGATGATATCCGATCACGGTATCCGTACCTGTTTGACTCACAAGGTATATCTTTTTCTGTATACCTTGATTATCTTAACTCCTCATGCTTGTCACCTTACGAGTAGTATTGCTTGGTATCGTAGAATGTTCAACATGGATATGTTACTTACTGTTAACATTGTAGAATGGTTGCTTGCTCAATTGCTTATGCTTAGATTAGTTTTAGCTTTGATGTTCTCATCTTGCTTGGATTTGAAATTCCGAGGACGGAATTTTTTCTAAGGAGGGTAGAGATGTCACTTCCCGTTCCCAGAATACGTATTTATTTAATATTTATCATGTATTATTATGTATTCAAATTCTTTTAATTTCATGTTAATTAATTTTCTGCAATTTTATTTCTGCTTTTATACTTGCTTTGGGTTCGGCTTGGATTGGTTTAATTATGTTGGTTCATCATGAACCGAAATAAACCCTCACCTACCACTACCCCTTCATTTAAAGCTCATCTCCTTTCTCTCTTTTCATTCACTTTACCATTATCTTCTTCTTCCTCCATTACTCTCCCACCCACCCATTTGGAAAGGCAAGTACATCTTGCACACCATGAGAGATTTTATGCATCCCTATTTATTTTAGTCCATGTTGTTCATCTTCTCTTCCTCTACAAGTTTAGGTCTTGAAGTTCTTGATTTCCATGGATGGTTGGGTGTAGATCTAAGTTTTAAGTTTTAGTTTTCATATAAATTTTAGGGTTTTGATCTATCAAACATTGTTGTTTTCGAAAATAAGTAATTCCGTGTTGTAGAGAATTTAATTCTACTAAAGTTTGGCTTTTGAAAAGTTAGATTCTGATTTATTTTGAGGAAGTTATGGCCAAAACAATTTTGGTCAAACTTCTATGTTCATCTGCAGCATGAGGCACATGTCGCAGTTGAGCCGCATAGATGTCGCGGTTGGGCCGCATGAGGCACATGTCACAGTTGAGCCACATAGATGTCGCGGTTGGGCCGTATGAGGTCGCATGTCGCAGTTGAGCCACATAGATGTCGCGATTGGGCCGCATGAGGCCGCATGTCGCAGTTGAGCCGCATAGATGTCGCGATTGGGCTGCATGAGGCCGCATGTCGCAGTTGAGCCGCATAGATGTCGCGGTTGGGCCGCATGAGGCACATGTCGCAGTTGAGCCGCATAGATGTCGCGGTTGGGCCGCATGAGTCGCATGTCGCAGTTGAGCCGCATATGGTGTCGCGGTTGGGCCGCATAGGCCGCATGTCGCAGTAGGCCGCATATGGTGTCGCGGATGGGCCACATCGGCCGCATATCGCAGTTGAGCCGCATATGGTGTCGCAGTTGGGCCGCATATGCCGCATGAGCCGCATGTCGCAGTTGTTCCGCATGCATGTCGCAGAATAGGCTGTATAATGCCTATTTTGGTTGTTTCTGACTGTTATATGCCCTATTTTGACTGAATTATGGCTAAAATTTCTTCTAACTTCCAACATGAAAGTTGTAGATCTTTTTCTTGGCTTCAAGAATATGTTCCTAACTATTTTATGCTAGTTATAGACTCGACCATGCTTAATACTAGTTTGACTTTTATGCCTTGTCACGAAGTGACCCCGACTGTTACTTGACTAATGATTGATCATGCGTTCCTAGTTGGAACTAAGAGACTGGCTAGTCGTCTTATTAAATTGAATGAATGAGACACGTTCATATTAACTATGAACTATTATAATCGATTGGCCGATCCCGAATATTGACATACAGGTACACATGCAGGCTTCAATTTATTTATTTATTTTTCTACCAAAGCAGCATGTGTACTAGATGGTCAAGGCATGATTATTCCGTGGTTAGTTTGATTGTTGCATTATGCTATGTAAGACCTACAACCTAACCGTACGGGTATCGTTGTAGAGTTGGGCATATCGTACTTGTACGGAAGTACTCATTTGAATGACCATGATCCACGGCATAGGATTTCACTCAACATAGAGACTATTAAGTTAAATAAAATAATGATTGCATGGAGAGAATGGATTCCCGAGTTCTTATATGGCAGCCCTCTTGGGACTAGTAGTGCCCGACAGGCCGGTTGGTCCCCACAGATACTATAAATCTGTCACACGGGCAGGGAGCGATATCTGGTTATATTATCTATTGTATATTGTATATTGATGACGGGCGTCCCGCTGGGACTCGTCTAATTCATGATTGGCGCAATTGATTGACTGGGTAAACTAGCCTTGCTTGTACATAGTAAGAACTGAGAAATCCTTTATTGCATAATTTCAGGATAACTTGGAACTCACAGTAGCAAGCCGTAGTAGTTGTATGGCCGTTTAAATTGATTTGTTTGTGTACTGTACTTACTCTGTTACCTAACTGAGATGATCAGAATGTCAGGGCATGACGGGCCAACTTCTGTCCTTGTTTGGTTGGGATGCTGGTTCGAAGTATCGTGATGTTATGTGAATCCCAGTGGCAACCAGAGATCTACTTATCATATTCTCTTATTACTGGTTTTAATTCCTCATATCGTGCTTTCTTGCAGTACTTGTTATTAGAGGTCTAACCTCTCTGGTTTTGTATGGCCAGATTTAGAGCCGATCCCCGAGGACTCAGCTTACTTCCACCTCCAAGATGGTCAATACTAGAGGGATGATCGCAGGAGGACTCGAGTGGATTTCTTACTTCCCCGCTCGTTTTGTTATTTACTTAATACCTTGCCATTTGGCACCGACATGTTAGTCGGATTGTCTTGTACGTACTTTTACATAATTGTAATTAAGTCAGACTGCAGCTGATAACAATTGTGTACACTTTGCTACATCATCTGGCTATATTTTGTAGAGCCAGATATCAAGAACATTTTGACTGAGCGTTTGGGACGCCTTACTGCTTTATCTTACATGTTCTCTATTTTCTGTTTTTTGTTTGAATGATTGAGACAATAGATGTGAAATGACCATAGTGAGACTTTCATGTAGTATGCACCCCCTCGTCTTTTAGACAGTATTGATCGTATTATACGGTATTCATCTACCCGTAATACATAGCTGGCTGAGTCATTCCCCCACTCTCCAGTATTCTGGTTCTGGAGTATGACAGGAGACGAGGACGGAGATCTGGGTCGACGGTACAAAGTAAGTATTTTAGTTTATCATTTTTTCTGTGTTTATCATAAATTAACTTTTCTCATGAATATAGTATGCCTGTATAGATATCGTCCTCCGTCGGTACAGAGATGCCTAGGCTACTTTTTGAGGCATAATTATGGTGGTTCTTGGATAAACTACTCTGATGCTCCGAACGATAGGAAGGCCTACTGGTTTGCGCGCTTCAAGGTAAAAATATATTTGCTTTTAACATGAATCATATAATTTATGCATATTATATATAAATGATAAATATTTGATTTGTACTCTTCTAGGATATGTTTTTCTATCCACCACACCGGGCCGAGCTGGTCGAGGGAATGTTTTCTGCCGTCGTTGCTAAGCTGATTCGCGATACTATTAATGATCAGAAGACTAGTTATCATGCCGGAAAGCCGATCTAAGGTTGGATCACCCCTAATCAGTGGACTGCGATGAAGGTTCGATTCGACGAGCCAAGGTATAAGGAAAAGTCTGAGAAGGCCAAGGCGACTAGACAGCAGGGATCAAAGTGGTACGGTAGGTCGATTCCGATGACAGAACATTTCTGTCGTTTGGTATGTCTTTTTATTTCAGAAGTATTATTTTAATGCAAGTCCAATAAATTAGTACTAGAAAAATATTTTTAATTACAGGTAAAGAGGGGTGATGACGCCAATATAGTAACCGTCTTCCTGGCAACACATCGAAAGGGTGGTTGTAAATAAATATTCATGTAGTTAGTAATAATAAGTACATTAGACGTTATAAGTTATAGAGTATCCATACTTTTTTAGGCCGCGTATCTTAAGCTTTATGAGAGGGCGGCTGCTAGTGCACCTGCAGCGGGAGAGGCTGGTACTTGCTCACAGCCTGCTCCAGTTCCATTGGAGGATGAGCTATGGGCGACCGCTGCTGGTGGTCTCCATAGGGGTACGTACTACGGTATGGGATCCTATAGAACCCTAATTGCGACACAGTCCTTTAGGGCCTCCTATGCTAGTGTGCATGGTCCATAACCCTTCCAGGAGTCTACCCGAGTCCAGCAGATGGTAGAGTCTCTCCGTGACGAGCTGCTACGACAGATCCAGGAGCAGCCCCAGTCTCAGCACTATACGGACGATGCTGCACTCCTAGCACGATTGGATGCGCCTAACCGTATCATTATGGAGCTCAGGGATATGACTGAGAGGACAGAGTAGGGCGTCACTGATCTTAGAGCATCGACAAAGTGTAGCATGACGGATCTGTATGCATCACAGCTGTCCATGGGGGAGAGGCTAACGTTGATGCAGAATTCGATGGTGGATAGCAGTACGAGGCTGTTATCTACCATGGATTCATACCACCAGCGACTAGCAGTGTTGGAGCGTTATTGTCCTTTGGGTGCGCCTTCATCGTCGTCGACTCTGCCGGCGTTACTGCCTTTTTTATCGATATCGACTCCACCGACGTCACTACCTTCTTCATCGGTAATGATTTCACGGGAGGAGTACGAGATGTTTCTATCCATGAGGCATGGCGGTGCCCCTTCTCCTCCAGATCTGCAGTAGTCCGTGTTAGGACTGTTTGATGAGGTGATATTTTACTATTTGTTTGTGTTGATTGTTTGTTTGTGTGTAGACTTTTAGTATTGGTTGTGTAAACTTTGGATATTGGTTGGTTGGTTGTAGACTTGGTATTGGTTGTTTAAACTATGGATATTGGTTGGTTGTAAACTTTGAGTATTGGTTGTAGAGTATTTGGATATTTTGTGTTATACTGTTGTGATTTACCGGTGTTGAGTGTTCCACCGAAGGTGTCGGCGAACCCAGGGAGAAAATATTTGCTTCTGTGTATTTATTGTTATTTATTAAACTGCAGGAAGAAAGTGTGATTCTGTGGAGAAAATGACATTCTGTAATTTTTTTTGGTAAATTTAGCGACACTTACTGACGCTTACCGACGCATACCTACGTCGGTAAACGTCGGTGATTAGCGACTCTGAGTCGCTAAACGTCGGTAATATCAGCAGGTATACCGACACCTACAGACGTAATACCGCGTCGGTAAACGTCGGTAAATGTTCCAGAATTTTTTGTCATTTACAGAATCGGTAAATATCGGTAAGTATTAAAATTGCGTCACTAAATGTTCTAGGAGGTAACAACGTTGGCCGACGTAATAAATGTCACTCTATTACCGACAGTACGCCGACGAAAGTCGATAATTACCGATATATGAATGCGTCGGTAAGCGTCGGTAAGAGCGACGATTAACGACGTTTTTTCTGTTAACGACTAGGCTTTCCATGACAACCATAAAACGTCGCTAAATACGTCGTAAATTAGACTTAGCGACGTTTTCATCCATTTTAGCGACGTTTTTTGGAGTCGCTAAAAGGTGATATTCTGGTAGTGGCATAGAAATTACATGCAATGTGATCAACACATCTATTTTCAACTGGTCCTCTTTATTTAGATCAATACTTTAACATGATAATATATATATATATATATATATATATATATATATATATATATATATATATATATATATATATATATATATGATCAGATAAATATCCAAAATACTTTAATACATAAAAATTCCCAAAACTAAATAGCACCAAAATTCATAAAACACAAATTCCTACTATACTGACATATCATCAAATAAGATAATATCCATATGAGCAGTGTTCTCATGAAAGACCTTGGATGGTAACCCTTTTGTGAGCGGATCTGCTAATATGAAGTTTGTTCCAATATGCTCTATGGACACTTCACCATTCTGAATTATCTCATTCACAACACAGAACTTTATGTATATATGCTTTAACTTATATGAGCACATGTTATTAGAATATAGTACTGCTGATTTATTGTCACAATATAATTTGAGTGGTCTTTCAACACCCTCCAGAATGAGCAGTCCAGTGACAAAATTTTGTAACCATATTCCATGATTAGATGTCTCAAAACTTGCTATAAACTCTGCTGCCATGGTGGAAGAAGCTATGAGTGTTTGTTTGACACTCTTCCAAGATGTAGCTCTACCAGCTAACAGGTAAATATAACCTGATATGGATCTCCTGCTATCTTGGCATCCCGCAAAATCGGGGTCAAAATACCCTATAATCTCCAAATAACCGATCTCCAATAACTGAGCATGTAATCCTTTGTTCACTATAAATATCTCATGACCCATTTAACTGCTTTCCAATGATCTATCCCAGGGTTACTTAAATATCTGCCTAGAATTCCAACTATGTACGAAATATCCGGACACGTACACACCTGAGCATACATTAGACTCCCCACAGCTGATGAATAGGGAATCGATTACATTTTCTTAATTTTAAGCTATTCTTAGGGCACTGATTAAGATTGAACTTATCTCCTTTAGCGACTGGACTGTCATCTGGTTTGTATTTCTTTATGCCAAATCTTTTAAGCACTTTATCAATATAGCTCCTTTATGATAATCCAAGAATACCTCGAGAACGATCTCGGTGTAGCTGGATTCCTAATACAAAAGAGACGTCACCAAAATCTTTCATCTAAAAGTTATTTGATAAAAATTTGTTAATGTCATACAATATGTCTATACCATTTGTGGCAAGCAGTATGTCATCAACATAGAAAACCAGAAAAATATGTTTACTTCCACTGAATTTGTGATACACACAATATTCAACAACGTTTACCTCAAAACCAAACGAGGTAACCACTTGGTAAAATTTACCGTACCATTGACGAGAAGCTTGCTTGAGTCCATAAATAGATTTTGTCAATTTGCAAGCCATATTCTTCGGATCTTCCTACACAAAGTTTTCTAGCTGTACCATATAAATAGTTTATGATCGCAAGAGTTTTAGCGAATATTAGTTAAAAAAATAACTAAGGATTTCACAAATCTCTTTTCTAAAATGAATGGATCATAAAAAATTAATGGAACAATCGTAACCCTAAATCAAATTAGATGGAAAGATCTAGGGTTTCTGAACGAAAACAAAATTAATTCTGAAACTTCAGGCTAATAAATCAAATATGGGTGGCTTTGATACCACTTTTTATATATTTATTGCACATTGATTCATGAGATGAAGAACAAAAATAAATGCGAAAGTGTACCTGAATCAATTGATTGGCTTGATGGATTTTGAAGCAGACGTCTCTTTATGGGGTTCGATCTTCCAACTCGCTATGACCCTTAATAACAAAAATGTAATCTTTGTTCCTCTCTGTTGATAGGGATGCAGAAGAGAATTGAGAAAATTCTCTCTTTGTGGCCGTATGAGTTGGAGACCATAACCCTAATAAATACACACACACACACACACACACACACACACACACACACACACACACACACACACACACACATATATATATATATATATATATATATATATATATATATATATATATATATTTTTATATTTCTAATTTGGCCCCTCATCAAATTAGATTTATCTTCGGTATCTACACATTATTTCTATGACAATTATACCCTCAAGCTAATTTTTCAGATAGACCACTTAAATTTGGCTTAATATTTAGATAGCCCAACACAATTAATTTTACATGTGTGGCCCCTATTATTGAATAATTCCAATAGTTTTGGGATTAGTGCGATACTTCCTCATGCTCTTTGGATTAATTAGTGTCCCTCAAATTATCTTTACTAGGTTCGATCCAAGGAAGAATGAATGATTATTGTAAAAGTCGCCTTCCTCCATATATCTAACTACTATATAATAAGAAAAGTTGGTTTCACCGTAAAATTTTTCTTCCAAATACGCCCGAACCTAACTTTACTAGTTAAAATTATTTATTAAATTTATGAAGGAAGTTAGGTAGTTACATAAAAAAATTAAGAAAGAAATAATTTGCTATTGTGATACATTTTGCTCTTCCAAAGTAAAAAAAAAAGTTAAATGAAATGAGGTTAAAATACGTGCAAGGCACGTGCATATATGCTAGTATTACTCATGTAAAAAAATTATTTTCAGATTTAGGTCTCCTTGTTTTTTTAAAACTGCAGTAACATGGTCCTTATAATGTCAGAAAAAGACTTTAAAAATGTCCTTTTTTAGCATTTGTATATGGTCCTTAGAATGTCCGATCATGCATGACAACAACCAAGCATATACTCTTTTGCCATCAATAATAATTGTTAGCTTGCTATATACTCTGTTATATTGATTTCCTATGATGTGTATGTAATTTCTCCATGTTGAACTCCATTTACCCCAATAATAATGTATGATGAGCGTTAGCCTATTTCATATTATTAGGAAAAAGAAAAGGATATTGTGGTATCACCACCAATTTTTTTGAGATTGACGACAAAAGGATGTGTCGCTAATCCTCATATTTTGGTCACTAAAAGCATATAGGTAACGATAAACGGCAAAAAAATTAGTCGACAAACACCTTGTGCTGACAAAATTCCATTACTACTCTGTCGACAAATGTGGAGCCAAATAGCGATGTACCAACGACTCATCGACGATGGATTATAATAGAAACAACATTAGCGACGGATACTGTAACACCATTACAACACATACGACAACACAATAATAGATAGGCAACAAATTAGCTACACTACAAGAAAAATAACTTTTCTAAACTGTTTTTTCCCGTTGAAATGTTTTCTTGACGGTTTGGATCCGTAATCTAGGCCCCAGTCAATAAACATCGCTGGTTTTCTTAACGGTTTATGTCTTTGTTTCCTTGACGGTTTTAAACCGTCAAGTAACAAACGTGTCTTGACGGTTTTAAATCGTTAAGTAAACGTATCGAAAAAACTTTCAAGGTAAATAAAAACTTTTCTTAACTGTGGTATAGACAACGGTTACTAAGCATCGATGGATTAGTGACAAATTTTATTTATGATATTCAAGTATAAGTTTTTGATACCTTCTACGCGACAGAGTAATGACTTGTGTAGTGTCCCGTCTCGCTCAGTTCAATCGGAGGAATCGAAATGCAACGATGTTTGGACTTGGCTATGCAACGACTTGCTCAGAGTCCCGCTCGATCGAAGCAGCTCCTCTTTCAGGTGGGTGGCTTTGATGAACTTACCTCTTCTTGGCCTTCACACTAATAAACTGGATGTTTTGATGTTTTGAATGCACGAAGTATGTTTGCTAATAAAAGAGACTTACCCACATAGCTAAGAGAATAATTCCACTCTGAGATAAATTTTGTAGAACATAGAAAATATAGAAAGTTGATGCTTAGATATGCACGTCATGCTGGGCTTTCAAATTGCCACTTGATCTTTCGATCCCACGACTTGCTTCAATCCCACGACTTGAACAAAAGTAGCATTCTTATCTTGACACAAAGACTATCAATTTGCTTGACATGGTAGGCACGACCCTACAATTTTATTGCCACGTTTCTACGGTTTCAAAGGCTTGTCATATATAGTATTATTTGATTAGTGGCACGACATGGAACACGGTTGGTTTAAGTTGAATATGCCGAAGGCTAATGAGTAGTCATTCCTGAGTTGAGCCAAAGGTATGATAACATAAATGAAAATTTCTCAAAACTGTAGCATGCCAAGGCACTCTCTGAAACAATGTGAGCTCGCTGAGGCAATCCCTAAAACAATGGAAGCTCGCCGAGGCAGACCATGAAACAACGGTTGCTGCAGAAAGGAAAGAAAAGTATGGAAACACTGTGAATGAGTAATGACTGTGTAGGATGGTAAGTTGAGTTGAGTCTTGCATGGTCATTAGACAACTTGTGCATAAGGAACGAATCCCCTAACGGTAACCCAAAGACGGTCTCGGCTTCGTCCTAGGAGGAGCAAAAGAAATAGCGGTGTTGGCATACAACACTCGGATGTGTTATTCGAGAACTTCAGTGGATCTTTCTACCCGTGCTAAAAGGGTCCGTCTAAAACATGGCTAGTTATTGTCTAGGATAGCTTGTGATTCTACTGACCCCTTTCATATAGATGAGTCGACAGAAGAGCGGCTATCCGCGTTGCACCTTAGATCGAGTCAAGAAATGTGTGCACGGTACAAATGAGTCAAGAAGTGTATGCATGGTACAAATGAGTCAATAAATGTGTACACTGTATGCAACACGAGATTAGATCCTAAGATTTGGCTATAACAGAAACACGTGCTTTGATACGAGATGTGGTATCATGAATTGAGTCGTTGACACTAAGTTCATAAGTCTACGATTAAGCTATTTTTATGACAAAATAGGTAAAAGGCCATTAAGTTCACAAGTCTATGACTAAGCTATTTCCATAACAAATTGGGGGAAAGACCGTAGGGCAAGTATTGAGTAAAAATATACTATGTTGCGAGGCACGACCTCGATGATGATATATGAATGGATTTTATGGCACGATCATGACGTTGGCAAAAATAGATTTTGTAGTACGATCACAAGGCCTTGGAGCACGACCATGATATTTCAACATGAGTAGACTTACAGTTAAGTAATAAACTGATCCTAAGGCAACACTAGAAATACAACCAAAATTATATGGAGTATTGGTTTTGTTTCGGTGGACGAGGGGCTCACTCACCAGTACAATTATGTACTGACATCCAACCAGTTTTCATGCACAAGTATCATGTACTTGCTCGTTCGAGACGGAGCTCATTTGAACACGTCGAGGCATGGATTTCTTTGAAATTTTGAAGCATATGGTCGCAATTGAAGACTTCATCTATACGAGACATAACGTATGGACATCACCTTCGTCAAGTTGTATGCCTCAAGACAAGATTATTTGTATTGAGAGACGAGAGAGAGAGAGAGTTGAGTGTTTGTATTTAGAAAGATTGTGAGCTTGAGCAAATGTAACCTTGACCGTGTGCTCCTTGGTAATTCTGTTGTATTATCAATAAAGAATTTTATTTATACATTTCGTGTTAATCAACTTCTCTACTTGGGACTTCTGTGTGACGTGACCCCGTCGCAGGCTGCTCTAATCGGCCGTTGTGGAACCCATCTTGCACGAGTGCAACCTAGGCTCGCACAACAACATGCCCTAGTGAGGACGATCGGTTCTGCAAAACCGGGGCGTGACATAGTGGTATCAGAGGATGGCTTTACATCCTTGGACTTCTGATTGAATTCTTTAACTATGATGTTGTTGCTTTCGTAATCGATGTTATTAGCGCTCTCTCTCAATGTTTCACAGAATATTCCATACAATATGTCTATATATTTTATAAAATCTCACGAAGGAAAATTGGCTGAACAAAGATGGTTTCATGTAAAGCACGGTTAACTAAGTTGAGCTAGACAATACACACCTACGTTTGCGTTGATGATAGCAAAATGTGTACGGGATCAAAATGTTTCGGACGAGAATGTGTTGGACTTGATTCATGAAATGTTTGATAACTATCAACAGAGATGCTATCAGACAACAATTTCGTCAACGCGATATAGAATGTGCTTGGAATTTGAGGAATGGTTTCAAACAATTGTTTGGAGGATTTGTCGAGTGACTTCATCCCTGAGTGGTGTATGGAATAGCCTTGGGAATATTCGATCGACTGAGAATTAGGGTACCAATGAGTGTATCAGCAAGAGACACGAGTGCGCAAAGCCTTAGAAAAAGTGTTTCAAAGTAACTGTGACTTTAGATAGCTAGTACGAGTTTGATTCGAAGAAACGAGAAGACAACATGCATCGGATCAGGATTGCGCTGACTATAAAATGCAAAATAATTGAGTAGGTAGATTGAATCGAGGAAAAGTTAAGATATAACGAAATAGATGACCCAGTCGAGGGATATCAATATGAATCGTGTACGAGAATGTTAGTACAAAACTGAACAAAATTAAATTTGAATTTAACTAAGGAAATATAGCACAATTGGAAGACAACATGCATGGAAACGTTGATTTGAAGATACGAGAATCACTCTAAGGATTTGGGATAGATGTTGCTCGATGACTTGAGTTAGTATAGAACAATATGATCGAAGGAATACATTGTTTGATGACATAAGATAGATAGATAGACATATGTGATTTTGATTTGAACAAATTGATCACGTAACCAAATGGTGGGGTGTCAGTACACAACCGTACTGGTGAGTAAGTCTCTTTCCCACCCAAACATAACCAACATGTTCATTATTAAGTGTAAACTATGATTTTGGTTATCTTTCTAATCTTACCTTATGGTAGTTCATTTAGTAACCACAAGCCTACACGTATTACAACATCGTGGTCGTGCCATGAAATCTCTTCGTGTGATAACACGAGGCCGAGCCTTGCAACAACGTGGTGTGCCATAAGCCCATTCGTGTTTCTAGCATCGAGACTGCGCCTTGCAACTCAGTGTGACTTAATGTCACGACCCGCTACCCAAATTGTTGGGCCGGGCCGAGTCATGTCCAGCCTGTGCTTGAGATAAAGCACAGTAAACTGTTCAAGAAGTAACAAGATAAGACTAAATGTGCTAACAGTTCTATAAGTAATAAAGAGTCATAAATAATCCAAACACAAAAGTCGTCTAATATAATAATAAGTCCAAGTACAAGTCCGAAATACAAAACTGGATACAGGTCCAGTTACAAAATACGTAGTCTAATACATGACTACACTAAATATCCCGAGCAACTACACAAACTAGACGAGGTTCCCCACAGGTACATCCTCGCAAGACAAAGCCTGGTCCTAGGCAGTAACTCCATGATATGGGTCACAGAGCAACTCCTCCTCAGTAAGAATACCTACAACGTTATCCTGTCAGACCGGGAGCAAGTATCGATTCTAGCAAACTAAATATATGAAGCATGAACAGGAATGTAATAAACTGGAATCATGGCATATCATGGTTTAATTGGTTCCTTTTAGAAATGACAACATATAGTTTAAAAGTTTAAAACCGTAGCATATACATGAATCGGTCAATTGGTGAATAGGATGTACAGCGACACATATCAGGTTTTCTGGCATGCACATACGTGCACGAACGGCATCGGTGTATATCCATACACAAACGCGGGATCAGAACATACGGTAAGGTTACATATAGAATGTTACCGAGCGCGGTAAATACATACGGAGAAGGGGGTCATGATCACGTACACTACTAACAGTTTCCTCTTAACCCGTTATTTAACATGTAAGAGATATGAAAACTGTCCTAAACATGGCAGAGACTGAAAGTAATACAACATGCAAAGTTTTAACTTGCTACCCCAAGGATCAGCATTTAACATGGTTGGTAAATCACAGTTTATTGTTTATAGCAGTATGTAAAGTTTGTAGAAAGTACTTGCCTCAAGCAAAGCAAAGCAGCGATAAAAATGCTATAGATGTCTGGTAACTCGTCACTATAGAAATAAATACATAAACTTAGTTTTTATACTAAGTTAAACACTATGACACTAGTGGTGCAATACGACTTTCTGATTGGACACCTAGCCAAATGATGACTTTAGCATAGGAGACCAATGTGGGATGACACAATACTCAAACTAACTTTCTAGGATTTTACACTAGTGTGGGGTGAGGTCCAATACGACTAAAACACAAAACAACACAAAAAGTTGTAAGTCATAATTATTCAATAATTAAATCAACTATACACTATGTTCCCACAACATTTGAGATAGACAAAAAGCTCAATTTTGCATAAAATAAAGTACCAAAATGATCCTTGTTAATTATAGAAACTTATACTAATTTTTCTGGAATTTATAAACCCTCATAAATATTATTAAAAATCAGTAAACATAAATATACTAAAAAATGAGTTCTGTTTTCTTTTTATAATACCAAACAGCACTTAATAAATGCTGAAAAAATTATATAAATTGTCTAAATTATAAAGTATTCAAATATAATTTTTCCTAGATTTTACAGCACTTAAAATATTATAAAAATTCAAAAACAGCAAGCAACAGTTTTTGGAAAATAATAATTAATTATTTACTATTTGTCCATGTATTCGAATTGAACCGAAGTCCAGATACATGACTCAAAGCCATGAATCAATTCCAATATGACTTGTACAGACTCTGAATGTATTAGACACAAATCGGGCCCAAAAACTCAACAACGGCCATAACAATAAAATACGGAATTTAAATAATAATAATTTTTTAAAGTGATAAAAATATACAAATCACAAATTATAATATAATAAAAATAACTTGTAAAATTTACATAATAAATAATTTATAAAGGTTAGAGTTGAAATACTATAATA
>JANAVB010029216.1:5471334-5506334 GCA_029216955.1 Iris pallida
TAATCGTTAAATTATCATTATTAATTAAAATTAAATCACTAATAATAGATCCACATACCACAAGGATCCAAAGGCTCAAGTTTTTCTTTGGCCACCCAAAGAAACAAGCCGGTCCAAAACCAAACCAGCCCCGAAGGCCCATGTTTTATTACAAGTCTTCCACCATTGCTTCCCTCTTATAGGGCTTGGCTGCTCCCATATTTTTCTCTCCGCCGATGTGGACTAAATGTAGTTGTAGTGAGAAAGACTAACACCACCAGAGTTAAAAATAAATTGCACAAAGTAGGTGGAGGTGGGATTCGAACCCCACACCTCCCATAGTTATTCACCCCTCCCTACCACTGAGCTATAACAATTGTTTGTCATAACATGTAATTATGTGTATATATAAATTCTTATTCGGTTTTCGGTTTTAACCGAACCGAACTCCAAAACCGAAACCGAAACCGAATAAGGATTTTTGTGTTTTCAAAACGAAACCGAACCGATTACATCTTAACCGAACCGAACCTCTTATTCGGTTCGGTTCGGTTCGGTTTTCGGTCCAAACCGAATAATGCTCACCCCTATATATCTATATATATATATTTTTTGGGTGTCTGTGCATCCCCATCAACCTCGTGGCCACTGCCACCCAGCCGGGTTGATGCAGGAGGGGGGGCCTCGATCCCGGGTCTCCCCGCCGAGAGCCCCCCTCGTGCCACTCGCGCTACGAGCGCCGGACCTATACACTCATATCTATATATATATAAATACACTCTCATAACTATATATATATATATATATATATATATATATATATATATATATATATATATATATATATATATATATATATATATATATATATATAAACACACACACCCTCACACCACACAAACACACACACACATTCTCACCACTCTCATCCTCATGACACTAATCCTCACACAACACAACACATCAAAATATATACACACACAAGAATATACATGTATATATATATATATATATATATATATATATATATATATATATATATATATATATATATATATATATATATATATATACCACTCTCTAAGGATTAAATCCTAATAAATCATCAACCTATTTTTCTAGGGAAAACCCACAAATTTGTGGGCAAATAGTAGAGAATCTTCTCCTCTCCATTTATGGTGAATGAACTAAATGCAAAAGAGAAATAGATTAGAAATTAGAGACATACCTAGATTAGGGTTGGTTGGAGGAAGAAAGCTTGGAAAGAAAATGAAATTGAAAGAGAGAGAGAGAGAGAGAGAGAGAGAGAGAGTGTTGCTTGGTGGAGAAGGAAGGAGAGAGGGGGCTAGTCATGGCCGGCCATGGCATGGCATGGTGAGGGGCACTTGTAATTACAAGTTTGCCCCTCCCTAAGCCTAATATTAATTAAAATCCAAATTAGGTTTAGGAAGTTGCTAAAAATAAATAAAAATCATAGTTAAACTAAATTACTCATGGGGGACTAGTCCAAACTCTTAAACCCTAAAGTTTAGTGTGGTGGGCTATGGTTAGCTAACAGGCTAATTACAGCTCAAGTCGAAATTCACCGGGGTCCCGAATTAACTCGAAATGCGATAAAATTCGAACCCGACTCCTATAATAATTAAATAATAATATTCATGAAATAAAATTTCCAAAAATATTATAAAATGGAAAATTACCATTTTACCCCTAACTGGGAAAAGTGAGGGTGACACGCGGAGCCAACTCTGGGGCCTTTGAACGTTGCAAGAAGCTGAAGCACCCTATACAGAACATAATGTATCAGAACATCGCCATGAATCATTCCATCTTGTAAGCCACTTGGCACGACTTTTATGTTTCAGAGAGGGAGAGCTTGGGCGATTTGTAATATTGGCCCAGCGCCGCTTGTAAACTTCTTGAATATCAATAAAGAGTTGAATTCAGTTCAATTTGTGTTCATTTACTTTCCGCTACAAATGGGGACACTCTGTGCGACTCTGTGGCCTAGCTCGAATTTGTCGTTTCTGGACATAGCCTTGCACGGGCGAAACCTAGGCCTGTACGGTATCATGCCTTAGCGAGGACGATCGCTCCTACAGGAGCGGGGCGTGACAGATTGGTATCAGGGCACGGCTTTACGTCCTTGGACTTCATTTCGATTCTCTCAGTTTTGAAAGCTCGTTGAAACAAAAGAAGTGTACGCTCTCTCTCATTGTGCCTTGGGATGTTCCATACAATAAGTCTACTATTTTTAAAAGCTCGTACAAGTACTCGGTTGAGCGAGATCGATCGGCGAAGGCCTTTGTGCCAAACCATGACGGACTTAAGTCGAAAGAAAGCTAAAATGCTAAAAGATAGCAAATGCAAGGCATGCTTGAATAACCTTAAGCTGAAAGTAGCGAACGTGTACGCGAGACCGAAGTATAGTTCGAACGGGATGATTATGCACGCAGCCTTTCGGCTAAGCTGTACCGAGTATCGTGCACCTAGACCTTCTGGTGCGAACGAGTTTGCGAGCGAGATCGACTATCGCTCGAACGAGAGTAAGTGAGACTTTGAACGTATGTCGATAGGGATGCTACTTGACCGATGCTAAAGCGAATGTCACCCCCAGTTTTCAGAAACAGGAGTATTTTTATCATTTTACATTTTTAAATATTTTTGAAATTTATTTTATTATTTATGATATTATTTTGGGGTTGAAATTTATTTTATTATTTATGATATTGTTTTGGGATTATTTGAGTCGGGTTCGAATTTCAACTCAATTCGACTTGAAACGGGGACCCAAGGGGTAGTTTGACTCTAGTTGGACCCACACACTAGCTAGTCATGGCCCACATGATATTAATTTTAGTCCACATGATATTAATTTTAGTTAGTAGTTAGACTAATTATTTATGGATAGGTTTAGTTTAATTAGAGACTTAAAACTATACTAAATTGACCTCAACCTTTAACCCATTCCTAATTTAAATCAAATAGATTAGTGGAGGGCTTTTTGGACATTCAAATAGGGGACACCTCACCCTTTTTGGGCAGCCACCTATGGGGGGGGGGGGATAAGGAGTGAGTCACTCCTTCATTCATTTGTTTTTATCCACTTTCTCTCTCTTGTTCTTCCCCAAATTAATTTAGAGATGAACCTCCATTGATTTTATCTCCAAATCAACCCTTTCTTTCACCAAATTTTCTTTATTTCTCCTCTACTCCATGGTTAGATGGTGCTAGCCAAGTTTGGGAGGATTCCGAGCTCGTTCGTGTCCTTTTAAAGTCTTTACGTGTCGGTGTCGTGTCGGAAGGATTTTCCTTTGAATCTCTCTCCCGGAAGGTATAATCTCTCCTCTAATCTATCCCTACATGCATATAGAAATATTTTGAACCCATAGGACTGACCTCCATGGTTGTATCTCCATTTGTGTCCATTTCGTGTCCATTTGGAGGTCATAGGAGTGTCCTTTATGTTGTGGTTGTGTCCATGTGGGAAAACCCCAAATTTGGACACACTATGTGTTGTTGTTATGTATGAATGAATTATTACATGTTTAATCTCATATTTTTGTATTGGAGATGTGTTCTATAGTGTCTCATATATATATATATATATATATTAGTATAGAGAGTGATTTCTTGATATATTATGTTATATACTTATGTTTCTTTTGTCTCAAACTACCTAAATTCGTCATAATATTTATCCACGTTTTTAGTAGCAATAACAACTTAGAAATTTCATAACTTTTAGCTTAGAACTCCGATTTATCTCCCTTTTTTTAAAAAGAACCGTATCGAAGTTAGCTTTCCAAATATATATTTTAATAAGCCAAATTCTTTCTGTAACTTTCTGTAGATTTATTTGAGTGTCAGCTGTACGAAAGACGAACGTGTTTCGGTATTTTTGCGATTTCGGGAGCTTCCGGACACGAAAATACGATCCGTTTGAAGTTTCGGAAAGCTAACACGAAGGGCTACAACATACATTAATCCTAGAATTTAGTAAATGCCCAATTGGTACAGTATTGATTTTAAGTAGAAGATTACTATACGACATATCCATTTTGTGTATCCTTGTATGTACAAATATGTATGTATGCATGTGTATATATATGTGTGTGTGTTAAGAGAATGTAATATAATATAGAGTATGCATAAATGATATAATGTACGAAAGTATATAATATATTCAAATATGTATGTATAGGTGCATGAATGAATGAATGAATGAATGGATGAAATGAAAGCATGTGGGTAATGCAAGGTATTGAAACATGTATGCAAGTATCCATATGTAAGTAAGTAACGTAATCAAGTATGAATGTATGCTATATATGAATGCCAACATGATAGGAATGTATGATGCCATATTAGCACTTAGCACCATGTTCATATGTTAAAACCCCCTTCTACATGTTGACAGTAACCCCAAGCATGAATACACATAAAACCTACTTACTGTTATGAGTAAACCCTTGGATGTATAAATAAACCCTTTTGTTATGATTAACACCCATACACACATGCTAAACTTATGCTTTACATGTTATTTCTTCTATGTGACACAATGAACCCTTGCAAAATGTTATCCTTCTAACATAACCCCCTTCACACTTGAATATATTGTACTGCTATATACAAATTGCCATATCCACATTCATGTATCACTCACTCCTTGTCTTTATGCACTTTGCTTGTAATAAAAATATATATGAATATATATATGTAATGGGTGTTTGATAACTTGTGTAGCTTTGTGATTTTGTGTGAGTGATAGTCTAGGCTTGGTTAGGCCTAATGAGACTTGTTAGTCTAGGTTTAGACCTAGTGCTATCTAGTTAACCTAGTTTGACTAGTACGGTTGACCAGAGTTGACCAAGAGTTGAGTTTGACCTATAATGACCTAGAATCATGTAGAATGCATAGTAGAGCTTTAGTTTACCATTTTGGATTTGTTGTGACTTGTGCTGTTCTAAATAGGAGCCAGACACCTCTCCTCGGACAGTACATTTCCTTTGGACATTCAGATAGCAGGTGAGTACATTCTCTGATCATTTCATATCTTGTTTAGGATTATATTTTCTGCTTTAGATTACTTTACATGATGCTGACACGTTGGAAACACGAATTAGTACTATATGGATCTTGTTGTGCGATGTTATCCCCTTAGCGGATACATCGGGTATTCGTGTTCGTGTACTTTATCGTGAGCATCGTGTACTCCTTGTATTCGTGACTTTCGTGTACAAATCGTGTATATTCATATATTCACATGATCTCGTGTACGACTATACTTCGTGTGCAATAACATCTCTTAGCTAGATCCTTGTGTATTGATTGGGACGGGGGAGTAGGAGTGGTTATGTAATCAATCCAGTAGATTACTCGTGTACAACCTCTGTAGATTACTCGTGTACAACATCGTGCCGTTTACATAACCATCTTGTGCTCTGAATCACTAGTCACTATTAGTTCTCTATATATTGTATCTATTTATTTACAGTCTCCCTTTTTATCATATTATTTCTTCAGATCCTGTATCTTACTCTCTAGCTTGTTTATATTTCCTAACCTGTTATGATATTGTTGAGATGTACTGTACTCGCTCCTGTCCTGACTGGACCTGTTGATAAATTTTACAGATAGCTTGGAGGTTGCCTGCTAGCCTAGTGGAGACACAAAAGAGGTTGTATAGGTAGCTAGGGTTTTGCTCATAGTTTATTTTCAGTTGTCTTGAGTTGTATTTATGGATTACTGTATTTGAGCTTTGAGATGTATTTCTAGGTTTGTGTATCTTAGACACTTAGACTTCTATCTGCTATATATCTTTTGAATTTCATGTTTTATCTATCTTCCATTATGCTCTACCTTAAATGTGATTGAGTTTACATTCTGCTATGTCACCCCCATTCGGGGAGTATAAACTGCTTAGCCTTATACTGTTAGATGCATGAGACCTAGGACAGCGTTCTACCGTCGACACTGCGGCGTAGGCAGGACATACCCACGTCTCGTGTCCTAACTCTAGGGTACGGGTCGTGACACGTGTAGGAACCCTAAAGGGGGGTGAATAGGGTCAAGCTAACTAATCAAGCACTTAGCACAAGCTAATTGGCAATTTAAAAATATAAGTGCAAGAGAAGAAGCAAACACAATACCGACACCCGATGTATCCTGGTATCCTCCTAAGAGGCAGTCCAGTCCCAGAACTCTCTCCGGCTTTAATCCACTATTTGAGCAAATAGTTACACACGAGTTTGGATCCGAAGAACTCGCCAACTTCTTACACAAGAGCTTTAATCCGAAGGGCTCTCCGACTTCAACTGAGAGTTTGGATACGAAGACTCCCCAACTTCAACCGAGAGTTTGGATACGAAGACTCTCCAACTTCAACCGAGAGTTTGGATACGAAGACTCTCCAACTTCAACCTTTCACAATAGGTTTTGATCTCCTTATACAATAGGATGAAGATCTCACTTTTCAACTCAATAACTCTAACACAATTTGTGAATGGCAAATGAAAGCTTTGTAGAGTTGTTTGTGGATAGGCTTTGGTGGTTTAGAAATTTTTAGGCTCAAAGCATCAACCTTGAATGAAGGGGTTCAAGGCTATTTATAACCAAAGCTTGAATAGAAGCCAAAGGCAACTTTTCAGTCACGAACCAGCATACCGTCGGTATGATCCGGCATACCGGCGGTATACCGGTCTGGGATTGCAACGGCTAGAAATATAGCCGTTGGGATCATTAATGGCTGGAAATCCGACCGTTGGAATTTTAACGTTTCGGAAGCGGTATACCGTCGGTATGGACCGGTATGCCGTCGGTATGCCGATTTTGTAAACAGAAACTTTCTGTGAACAAAAACCGGTATACCGTCGGTATACACCGGTATACCGTCGGTATGCCATTTTCCACCAAAAATGATCCTAGGCTTATTTCTGCCCTAGCTTTCGATTTTACCATCCATTTCTTGTGTTTACAATAATTCCTAAGACTCATTACAGACTCCAGATAAACTTAGGCAGGTGCAGGTTTCTTCAGAGTCTTGAAATGATGATGGCATGGCTTGGCTTCTTCTTTTGATAGGTGCTGGCTTTTTCCCTTGGCGGCAGCTGTCCAAAGATATCCAGTTTGTAAAAACTGAATACCTTTCGGGGGCTTCGCCCCTGAACCCCCGACGAGGGGTGCTGCCCCCTCGACCCCCGGTGCGTGGCTCCAGAGATGTCGTCGGGTGGTTCAAAAAAAATCTTGTGGGATCCATCGTCTTTGGCCCACCATGATTTCTTCATTGCATATGTCCACATTGATCTTGCTTATTGCTTTTCTGCATGTACATGTTAGACGAACAAAGCAATATACATAGTAGCAACTATGATAGGTTTAATGCACATTAGGACGATGCTGAGTTTAAGTATAAGTGCTAAGGCGATAGCATAAATGTTAGTAATATCATAATGATTAAACTTAATTGAATGACCACAATAAAAAACATAGTTTTGATTTTGGCAACCCGATTAAATTTAAGATGGATAAGCTCATATCACTAATATGTAAACCAATAGGCACATATTACCAAAGGTATAAGTATAAGTAGAAATGCTATAGCGATAGTATGAAGATTAGTGAAAATGAAATGCTAAACTTAACATATTAACCATATTCAAAAACATGATACCATCATTGGGCCAACAATCTCCCCCTTTTTTGATTATGGTAAATCGGTTAAGTTTAGTATGGACAATAGATGCATGTATCATTAATATACAAAAGATATAAGCAATATCACTAAAAGCATACTACTTAGATTACTTATAAAAGCATACTTAAACTTACTTCTCCCCTTTGACATGATCAAAAATAGGCTCCCCCGTACTAAGAGATAAAATGAAATCAATCTTAAGCATAGAAATCAGAGCATGGGGAAGTCATAGACGATCATGATCAAAATATACTAATGAAAAATAATGGGAGAAGGGTGTAATGACAAGTTTATAAAGCTACATTGCCAATGTAAAACATCAAATTTAAAAGAAGCATGTCACAACACAACTTGAAATCCAAGAAAGTAACTCCAAAACATAATATTATATGAAATATTGCTCTAGTTTTGGAAGAGAACTATGAAATAAAGGATTTCAAACAAAAGCCATGAGGAATAGATAATTGCAACTAATAGATACCAATTGAGATATGAAATAAAATAAACTTGATACCAATTGAAAAGATGTAAACTTGAAACATTGATCAATGAAACCATTAATAATCATAATTGTCCACAAATAAATAGTGGAACAAAATAAAAGAATGATCATTGTAAAATATTGCAATTGATATAAAGTAATCTCATTATTTGCAAGATCTATATGCTTTATCCAAGTACATGCATTTGGACTCAATTACCTTATCATGCTATATGAATACCCTTTAGATAAACATGAAGGTAAAGGAGAAAAATACTTGAGAATGAGAAATTCAGTCGACTTGAATGCTCCCCCTCAAAGTACTACCAAGGTTGATAAAAATTATGAATTTTGGATAAGTCCTCAACAAGGAAAGCCAAACCAATTAAGCATGAAAAAAAAGCCAAATTAACGAAAGCATAATATTCATCAAGATAAGATCTGAAAGTTAATATTAGCAAGATGACATATTCAAACCATATGAAAGAGAGAGATAAGATAATAAGGACAATTACATACACTCTCATAAATCCTTCAAAATAAAATATCATGACCTCAATCAATAAGATATGAAATAGAAGAAAATATGGGTCCATGATGAACTAGGTATACGACATATTAAAGGGTATAAATAAATAGAATCAATTGATTTGCTCCTCCTCAAAATATGCGTATCTAGTTCCAAATCACTTATAGCATAAAATAGATAACGACAAGATCTAGGGGTAAATCAACTATGGATTTCTTCTCCTTGCTCGATGCATATAAGGCAACAATATCGTCAAAAGACGAATAATATCATCTTTAGTCAAGAAGAGACATACAATTAATAGCCACTAAAGATGAAAAATCAAAAGAATATTCCAATTAAGCACATATAATCAAAAGATGGCATACATTAATCTATATAGAAGTATCTCATATTTAAATATGATATATCAATGTATGTTATCCTTTGAGAAAATGTCATCATGAAAAAGAATAAAGTCAATTAAGAACAATCATGATGATAGACAGAATATAGCTCAAAAATAAAAAAATAAAATAAAAATGAAACTCAAATATCATGTCCATGATTATCTAATTAAGAAATAATTAACCAATTTATTGCTTTGCATGGACTAGGTATGTTTTATCACATATGTACCCATCAACCGGGTAATATCCAAACTTTGCTACTTCTAAATGAAAGACCAATAAAGTTCAAATAGCAAAGGTCATATGTGATAAACCATGAGTAGTCAAAGTAGAGTAATAAATTGACTTGACATTTACAAAATTAAATAGTTTAGGACTACTCAATCATTAGGATCATTCATAAAGAAAACAAATAAATAAATATGATCTAATGAATCTCATCCAGAGAAAATCACAAATCCAAAAAAAATCTGACAAATTAACATGGAAAAGAGTCAATCTCATTTAAATAATTACAAGTTCAATAAAGAAGAGATGTAAATGATAATACGATAAAATTATGACTCAAAAGTGAGAGAAATTTAAGAGAGACTTGCTAATGACTAGTTATGGAAGAGAGTTAAAATAAGGAATCACAAACCTCTAAGAGAAAACAAGATTTAATAAAGAATTTGTAAAACTAGTTTTAGAGATTAAGCATATCACAAATCTTGTTTTTGTAAACTAGCATATCATATATAGATTGGAGTATAGAAATATAGCTAGATGTGTGAAAGTTAGCCAAAATTATATAGCTTAATAATATATCACAGATAAGCAAACTATATAATCTAAATAAGATTAATGAGGGAAGCCGTTAACAAGATAAATGTGCTCATTAATTCTTAAGTCACTAACACTAAAAAAAATACTTGCTTAAGCAAAGAGTTCTCAATAAGTATAATACATCTTGAATGATCAAAATGATTAATAGAATCTTTACTAAGCAATGATAAGAGCATAAGATGACAAATAAATGAATTAATCTCTTATCAAGTATAGGCCAAAAGAGATACTCATGAAAACATAATAAAATAAATCTCTTTGCCAAGTATTGAGATTAACCCAAGATAATGAATTAATAGATTGATCCAGAGAATGCAAAATATTATAGCCATTATACAATAAGTGTATTCTCTAGAAATGAAAAATCTCAACACAAAATTTCAAACCATAGTAGCTAAAGTCATAAGAAATATGATGTATCAATTACATGTATTCTCATGAGCTACAAAAACCATTGGACAACAATATTTCAAAAGAAACATAAATCCAAGGAATGAGCAAGGAAAGATCATTAAGATCATGAAAGCTAAATGCTAAATATATCAAGAAGTGCATTTTTCAAAGAGCTTTCATAGTGCACCATAGTAGAATATAAAGATATAAACTAGAAAAGGTGAACTAATTAAGGAGGTAAATTTAACAAGCAAGGTAAAGCACAAAACCATATGATCCTTAATAGAACATCCATAATTAGTCACGAGCAAGACATTAATAAACATTTTCTCTCAACATCCTAACTTAAAGGTATAAAACAAATAAATATCAAAAGTTAGGAATCATTTAGATATGAAACTATATATATCACGAATAGGCATACATGAAAATATCAAAAATCAATTAAGAACATGTATCCATAATGCCAACCAAAAAAAATCAAGAAGATATCATCAAAAGAAGACTTTAAGGAAGAAGCTAATTGATTCAAGAAGAACAAATTTGGTCAAAGGAATCAATAGCTAAGGTATGAGATAAGCACAAGTTTGAAGGTAACAAGTATATTTAAATACTCTTCAAGTCAATATAAAACTCTCGCTTAACTCATATGCCCAAATAAAGATATTTATAAAAAAAAATCAACATAAGAAATACATGATCTACATGTAAATGGAAATTTTAATGAATATAGTCATGTATCCTTAATGAATGTTTGAAAAACTATCACAAATTCAAAGCACATATAAATAAGCTTTATTAGGCAAAAACATAATTGATTCATAAGAGATTTAATCAAAATAAAATATGAGAATCAATAATGGATATATTATGTAAGCACAAGGTAAAATAGAAGTATAAGTGTATACTTGTCAAGTGATAAGAAGCTTGTGCTAAACATATATATTTACAAATACTGATTTAAAGTAAATAATACATATTAAGGAGAAATCGGTGAGAAGTAACTATTTCAAAAACTTTAAAGATGGAGAGTTAAAATCATATTAACTCAAATCAAAATCAAGCTCCTATGGACTAGAGTGATATGCATGCTTCATAATATAGAGATTAAGAATAACAAGCATGCATAAATCAAATGTGTCACACTTAATAGAAAATGAGTGATAAACTACATAGTGTGAACTAATCATTTAAGCCGAGCAACTAGTCATGCTAGATAAAAGAATTAATAAGAAAATTAACTAAGCATGCTAGTATAGTATCTCACATTGATTTATATAGAAGGCAACTAAAGGATATCAATATGAGCTAGTAGCAAGATATCAAGAGAAACATGCTAGATTCTACAAATATAAACAATTTAAAGAGAAACGATTAGCATATTACCAAAGTGGCTCTAGTGGCCACACTTGTGTTGGTGCAATTGCTTAGAAGATGACCTTTGAGCTTTGCAACCACCAACACGCTCCTCGGTGGTATCTCCCGATACAAGAAGCTTCACCTACAACATTAGATGAAGACTTTGGTATCCAAATAAACTTGGATCCGCATTTATTAGCTTTAGGGACCCATATAGCACTTACTCTAGCATTGGTAGTGAAGGTCCTACGAATAGGGTATGTAAAGCTCATGTGTCCAATGCGAGAGCAATAAAAGCACCTAATACTAGTATGTGCACATGTATCAGAATGAGAATGGTTATGAACATGTGACATACTAGAATGATGAATATCTCTAGAGTGAGCATGAGAAGATTTGGTTTTAAGAATATTATGTTCTAATAGTAAATCATCATGCATGCAAGTAAGAGAATCAAATTTAGCAATTAAAATATCATTCTCTTTTTCAAATAAAGCAATTCTAGA
This sequence comes from Iris pallida, assembly GCA_029216955.1. Classification (NCBI taxonomy): domain Eukaryota; kingdom Viridiplantae; phylum Streptophyta; class Magnoliopsida; order Asparagales; family Iridaceae; genus Iris; species Iris pallida. Next base: position 5,483,495 of record JANAVB010029216.1, read on the forward strand.
GATAAAAGCATCATTTTGTTTCTTTAAAGTGTCAATAGAAGAATCATGCAAATGATTTAGCTCATGTGTTTGCCTCTTAAGATCTTCTATTGATGAGGAAAGAGATTTGATTTTCAAAATTAAAGCCTTATTCAAACTCTTTAAAGAAACACATGATGAGTTTTGAGAATCAAGTCTAGATAATAAAACATTGTTTTCATTTCTCAATAACTCATTAGATTTTTTTAAATGAACAACCTTTTCAGAAAATTCTTCATTGGTAGAATGAAGGTTGTCAAGAATCTCTAAGGATTATTCAGTCACGGCTTTCCACTTAGAGCATTTCTTGCATTTAGAAGAAACATGATTGTCTATGCTACTAGAAATAAAACCCTCTTTATCGGAGGAGGAGTAGGAGGAATACGATGCCATAGAAAAATAACAAGGATCTACTCTAAGGATGTTAAGCCTAACAATAGAGTCCTCGCTCTGATACCAATTGTAGGAACCCTAGAGGGGGGGGTGAATAGGGTCAAGCTAACTAATCAAGCACTTAGCACAAGCTAATTGGCAATTTAAAAATATAAATGCAAGAGAAGAAGCAAACACAATATCGACACCCGATGTATCCTATTATCCTCCTAAGAGGCAGTCCAGTCCCGGAACTCTCTCCGGCTTTAATCCACTATTTGAGCAAATAGTTACACACGAGTTTGGATCCGAAGAACTCGCCAACTTCTTACACAAGAGCTTTAATCCGAAGGGCTCTCCGACTTCAACTGAGAGTTTGGATACGAAGACTCCCCAACTTCAACCGAGGGTTTGGATACGAAGACTCTCCAACTTCAACCGAGAGTTTGGATACGAAGACTCTCCAACTTCAACCTTTCATAATAGGTTTTGATCTCCTTATACAATAGGATGAAGATCTCACTTTTCAACTCAATAACTCTAACACAATTTGTGAATGACAAATGAAAGCTTTGTAGAGTTGTTTGTGGATAGGCTTTGGTGGTTTAGAAATTTTTAGGCTCAAAGCATCAACCTTGAATGAAGGGGTTCAAGGCTATTTATAACCAAAGCGTGAATAGAAGCCAAAGGCAACTTTTCAGTCACGAACCGGCATACCGCCGGTATGATCCGGCATACCGGCGGTATACCGGTCTGGGATTGCAACGGCTAGAAATATAGCCGTTGGGATCATTAATGGCTGGAAATCCGACCGTTGGAATTTCAACATTTCGGAAGCGGTATACCGTCGGTATGGACTAGTATGCCGTCGGTATGCCAGTTTTGTAAACAGAAACTTTCTGTGAACAAAAACTGGTATACCGTCGGTATACACCGGTATACCGTCGGTATGCCGTTTTCTACCAAAAATGATCCTAGGCTTATTTCTGCCCTAGCTTTCGATTTTACCATCCATTTCTTGTGTTTACAATAATTCCTAAGACTCATTACAGACTTCAGATAAACTTAGGCAGGTACAGGCTTCTTCAGAGTCTTGAAATGATGATGGCATGGCTTGGCTTCTTCCTTTGATAGGTGCTGGCTTTTTCCCTTGGCGGCAGCTGTCCAAAGATATCCAGTTTGTAAAAACTGAATACCTTTCAGGGGCTTCGCCCCCGAACCCCCGACGAGGGGTGCTGCCCCCTCGACCCCCGGTGCGTGGCTCCAGAGATGTCGTCGGGTGGTTCAAAAAAATCTTGTGGGATCCATCGTCTTTGGCCCACCATGATTTCTTCATTGCATATGTCCATATTGATCTTGCTTATTGCTTTTCTGCATGTACATGTTAGACGAACAAAGCAATATACATAGTAGCAACTATGATAGGTTTAATGCACATTAGGACGATGCTGAGTTTAAGTATAAGTGCTAAGGCGATAGCATAAATGTTAGTAATATCATAATGATTAAACTTAATTGAATGACCACAATCAAAAATATAGTTTTGATTTTGGCAACCCGATTAAATTTAAGATGGATAAGCTCATATCACTAATATGTAAACCAATAGGCACATATTACCAAAGGTATAAGTATAAGTAGAAATGCTATAGCGATAGTATGAAGATTAGTGATAATGAAATGCTAAACTTAACATATTAACCATATTCAAAAACATGATACCATCATTGGGCCAATAACACATTTTTAGTGGTGGCCCATGCAGGTCGAGTTTGTGTAGTAGTATTCGAACTAGGGTACCACTACAGCCTGCAGCAGGATTAGGATATATTTTTGAAGGTACCCAATCACAGTTAGGATCCCTCGAGAGATTCCTGGGATGACCCTTGAGAATCTTATTTTAACTTCGATTTGAAAAACTCTTCTTTCTTGATTTGATTTATCTTTACTTTCTGTTGTTGAACTTGATTTTGATGATGATTGTGAAGTTTTGAATCTTGATGTTAGCTGTTGCATCTGAGTTTGTATTTATATGATTTGATGGATTATTGTTTAGTTTTGAATCTTGATGTTCGTTGATAAATTTGATTTTTAGGTATCCATTGTTGATTTAATTTAATTTTTGTCAAGATGAAAGCATATGGGCTAGGTCATCTAAGTTATGGAATCTAGTCTTCTACAATCACATTAGCCAGCATGGTGAGGACATATAGTCTGATTTTGGATATATTTCTCGGGTGTGGGAATTTAAGGTTTTCGCAGCCAAGCTAGCGGCATCGCAAAAATTTTAAATACCATGATTCTAGACGTATGTGCCTAAGTCGAGGACTCTGTGATTATGTAGCCTTGCTTACTAGTATGACAAGGATTTAGAGTACCATGATTTTGGATAAACGCATATGATTATCAGATTGTATCTTAAATATTTTTGAACATATTTTCTCGACTTTTGTTCCAGTCCTTCAAAAAAAATTATTATTTGTTTGTTTTGTTTTGCTTCTCATTATTTAACTTAGGTGTAGGTTTAGTTGTTTTTATAAACTCTTGTGTAACTTCTTGCTATGAGTTTCTTCTTAATACAATGAACCGATGATTTTGCTAGACCTTATCTTGTAATTGATATTATAGCTCTGGGTTTCAAAATGGTTCCTTCTTTTAAACAAATAAGCAGAACAGATTTCATTGTTATTTCCTTCTTGCTGCTATTCTTGTATTAAATAATAATAATAATTAAACTGTCTTGATTACGCGTCAATCACCTACTTTGCAATCTGGTAGGAATCTAAATGTTGGTTTTGACGTAGAATTTGATTTTTATAATGGGACATGAAATATATATAGTGGACACTTGCCTGATACGTATGCATGCTACACTTTGATTTCCACCTATCTAAATACATATTAATATGTCGTTGATGTTTAAATTTTTAAAACTCCAATATTTTTGGTTCTCTGCTTTTTCCATCTTAAACTCGTAATTTAAATATAAATTTTATGTTATTAGTTATGTTTACATCACTGCACATGTATGTTATACATATGGTCTCAATTCAAAAAAAAATTTAGTTGAGTTTTGTGTTTGAAATTGTCAAATATAAGACTGTGTGCATATTAACCCTTAATACTGGATCTTAAATGTTAGTTCAATTTGCTGTTTTATTTTTTAAAAAATATAATATTTTGAGCTATATACATTGTGGTATGTAGGAATATAAATTTAGGTTTCATATTCTTACATGTTAGGTGGTGATAAACATTGGGTTGGTTGATGTTCAAATTTCTCCAAATCCTAAAACTGAATACATGTTAACATTTTCACATTGATTTCCAATGTTTATTTCAATTTCAGATTTAATATGTAATATTGAACTATATGCATAGCTAAATGTATGGATAGTATGTTAGGATTTCTTCTCTATCATATTAGGATGTATTGGAAGCATTGAGTTAGTTGTGATGTTTCAAACCCCTCAAATCTGAAACTGCATTATGTTAATATTACACTGGTTAAAATGTTAGCTCATTTTCGGATTTTGTATGTAAATGCTGAACTAAAACTGGATTTAACCTTTCAATACTAAGCTATAACCCTGTACAAGGACACACACACCCTAACTTAGTATACACTGCCATGTAAACATATCCCTTCCTCTCTATGTTATGTTCATATATCTATATAGATATATATATAGAGTTTATGCATACATGTTATAATGTATATAGATATATAACTAAATCTATAACTCTTTATATTTATAGATATGGTTAGCCATGCATGTTATGAGCAAATGAGTTGTGTATTGTAGATTGTTTAACCAATATGCCATGATTAGTGTAACTTGATAGTTATTGTTTGAAGCCCAAATCCTCCTATGCACTTTCATGGATATTTCACATACACACACGCCTATTATCTAGCCATATGAACATGTCCACATACATCCATACACACACGAACTACATAACCTGTACATAATGCTAGCTTTCCCTCTCTAACACACTCTCTCTATATATAATGTGATTGGATTTCAATGCTCGACATTTGTGCTTTTAAAAATTTTGATTTTCTTTGAATAGTACCCCTTTATAGATAATTGGTAGTTATCTTTATTTTATTTTTGATAAGTACCAGTTTTTATATAGGGTGGTAGACTGCCTTACAGTTTTGATGATTTGTTATTTCTGTAACTTTTCTAGTTTAGCACCCTAGATTGCTTGTGTGTTTTGATACCCTATGACCGTTTTGGTTTAGCATGACTAGTATACCTAGATGAGACTTTCGCTACCACCATATGCCATGACCCCGTATGTCGTCCTTTTAAATCATATGATTTGTTTAAGTTCTGGGACTTTGATTGTGTGGGTTTGACCTAGAAGGAGTATGAACATTTTAATTTCGAGGACGAAATTTTTCTAAGGTAGGTATACTTGTAACACCCAGTTTTCTAAAATGAGGGTAATTTTCAAAATTTTTAATTTTAATCATTTATTGATTTGACATTTAAATCATGATATAATTTTTGGTAATTTTTTAAATTATTTTTAAAACTATTTAAAATCATGACTTGTGATTTTGATGTTTTGCTAGTGAAACCCTAGAGACTGTTTGACCTAGAGCCTAACCATGTGATTAGGATATTTTAATGTCATTTCTGGCCTAAGGATATTTTGTATTTGACCTCTTTGAATTATTTTGATATTTATTGCGTTGGTGATTGATGATTTTGACCTTTGATAGGTGTGATTTTGTGATGGTTTGTGTCCGTAGCGGACACATATCAGTTTTTATTAGAAATGTTTGATGTGCCTCAAAGAGATTTTTTTATTGCTGATTTTTTTTTGAAAAGTAGTTGAATGAGATTGTTTTCTGCATGTGTTTTCTGTGATTGCTTTGTTTTAATTTCGAGGACGAATTTTTTTAAGGTGGATAGATTTGTCACCCCCAGTTTTCAGAAACAGGAGTATTTTTGTCATTTTACATTTTTGAATATTTTTAAAATTTATTTTATTATTTATGATATTATTTTGGGGTTGAAATTTATTTTTTTATTTATGATATTGTTTTGGGGTTATTTGAGTCGGGTTCGAATTTCAACTCAATCCGACTTGAAACGGGGACCCAAGGGGTAGTTTGACTCTAGTGGGACCCACATACTAGTTAGTCATGGCCCACATGATATTAATTTTAGTCCACATGATATTAATTTTAGTTAGTAGTTAGACTAATTATTTATGGATAGGTTTAGTTTAATTAGAGACTTAAAACTAGACTAAATTGACCTCAACCTTTAACCCATTCCTAATTTAAATCAAATAGATTAGTGGAGGGCTTTTTGGACATTCAAATAGGGGACACCTCACCCTTTTTGGGCAGCCACCTATGGGGGGGGATAAGGAGTGAGTCACTCCTTCATTCATTTGTTTTCATCCATTTTCTCTCTCTTATTCTTCCCCAAATTAATTTAGAGATGAACCTCCATTGATTTCATCTCCAAATTAACCCTTTCTTCCACCAAATCTTCTTCATTTCTCCTCTACTCCATGGTTAGATGGTGCTAGCCAGGTTTGGGAGGATTCGGAGCTCGTTCGTATCCTTTTAAAATCTCTACGTGTCGGTGTCGTATCGGAAGGATTTTCCTTTGAATCTCTCTTCCGGAAGGTATAATCTCTCCTCTAATCCATCCCTACATGCATATAGAAATATTTTGAACCCATAGGAATGACCTCCATGGTTGTATCTCCATTTGTGTCCATTTCGTGTCCATTTGGAGGTCATAGGAGTGTCCTTTGTGTTGTGGTTGTGTCTATGTGGGAAAACCCCAAATTTGGACACACTATGTGTTGTTGTTATGTATGAATGAATTATTACATGTTTAATCTCATATTTTTGTATTGGAGATGTGTTCTATAGTGTCTTATATATATATATATTAGTGTAGAGAGTGAGTTCTTGATATATTATGTTATATATTTGTGTTTCTTTTGTCTCAAACTACCTAAATTCGTCATAATATTTATTCACGTTTTTAGTAGCAATAGCAACTTAGAAATGTCATAACTTTTAGTTTAGAAGTCCGATTTATCTCCCATTTTTTTTAAAAAGAACCGTATCGAAGTTAGCTTTCCAAATATATATTTTAATAAGCCAAATTCTTTCTGTAACTTTTTATAGAATTATTTGAGTGTCGGCTGTACGAAAGACGAACGTGTTTCGGTATTTTCGCGATTTCGGGAGCTTCCGGACACGAAAATACGATCCGTTTGAAGTTTCGGAAAGCTAACACGAAGGGCTATAACATACTTTAATCCTAGAATTTAGTAAATGCCCAATTGGTACAGTATTGGTTTTAAGTAGAAGATTACTATACGACATATCCATTTTGTGTATCCTTGTATGTACAAATATGTATGTATGCATGTGTATATATATATGTGTGTGTGTTAAGAGAATGTAATATAATATAGAGTATGCATAAATGATATAATGTATGAAACTATATAATATATTCAAATATGTATGTATAGGTGCATGAATGAATGAATGAATGAATGAATGCGATGCATGAATGAATGGATGAAATGAAAGCATGTGGGTAATGCAAGGTATTGAAACATGTATACAAGTATCCATATGTAAGTAAGTAACGTAATCAAGTATGAATGTATGCTATATATGAATGCCAACATGATAGGAATGTATGATGCTATATTAGCACTTAGCACCATGTTCATATGTTAAAACCCCCTTCTACATGTTGACAGTAACCCCAAGCATGAATACACATAAAACCTACTTACTGTTATGAGTAAACCCTTTGATGTATAAATAAACCCTTTTGTTATGATTAACACCCACACACACATGCTAAACCTATATTTTACATGTTATTTCTTCTATGTGACACAATGAACCCTTGCTAAATGTTATCCTTCTAACATAACCCCCTTTACACTTGAACACATTGTACTGCTATGTACACATTGCCATATTCATATTCATGTATCACTCACTCCTTGTCTTTATGCACTTTGCTTGTAATAAAAATATATATGAATATATATGTAATGGGTGTTTGATAACTTGTGTAGCTTTGTGATTTTGTGTGAGTGATAGTCTAGGCTTGGTTAGGCCTAATGAGACTTGTTAGTCTAGGTTTAGACCTAGTACTGCCTAGTTAACCTAGTTTGACTAGTACGGTTGACCAGAGTTGACCAAGAGTTGACTTTGACCTAGAATGACCTAGAATCATGTAGAATGCATAGTATAGCTTTATTTTACCATTTTGGACTTGTTGTGACTTGTGCTGTTCTAAATAGGAGCCAGACACCTCTCCTCGGACAGTACATTTCCTTTGGACATTCAGATAGCAGGCGAGTACATTCTCTGATCGTTTCATATCTTGTTTAGGTTTATATTTTCTGCTTTAGATTACTTTACATGATGCTGACACGTTGGAAACACGAATTAGTACCATATGCATCTTGTTGTGCGATGTTATCCCCTTAGCGGATACATCGGGTATTCGTGTTCGTGTACTTTATCGTGAGCATCGTATACTCCTTGTATTCGTGACATTCGTGTAAAAATCGTATGAAATCGTGTATATTCATGTATTCACATGATCTCGTGTGCGACTATACTTCGTGTGGAATAACATCTCTTAGCTAGATCCTTGTGTATTGATTAGGGCGGGGGAGTAGAAGTGGTTATGTAATCAATCCAGTAGATTACTCGTGTACAACCTCTGTAGATTACTCATATACAACATCGTGTCGCTTACATAACCATCTTGTGCTCTGAATCACTAGTCACTATTAGTTCTCTATATATTGTATCTATTTATTTACAGTCTCCCTTTTTTATCATGTTATTTCTTTAGATCCTGTATCTTACTCTCTAGCATGTTTATATTTCCTAACCTGTTATGATATTGTTGAGATGTACTGTACTCGCTCCTGTCCTGACTGGACCTGTTGATAAATTTTACAGATAGCCTGGAGGTTGCCTGCTAGCCTAGAGGAGACACAAAAGAGGTTGTATAGGTAGCTAGGGTTTTGCTCATAGTTTATTTTCAGTTGTCTTGAGTTGTATTTATGGATTACTGTATTTGAGCTTTGAGATGTATTTCTAGGTTTGTGTATCTTAGACACTTAGACTTCTATCTGCTGTATATCTTTTGAATTTTATGTTTTATCTATCTTCCATTATGCTCTACCTTAGATGTGATTGAGGTTACATTCTGCTATGTCACCCCCATTCGGGGAGTATAAACTGCTTAGCCTTATACTGTTAGATGCATGAGACCTAGGACAGCGTTCTACCGCCGACACTACGGCGTAGGCTGGACGTACCCACGTCTCGTGCCCTAACTCTAGGGTACAGGTCGTGACAGCGAACACGAGGAAATGGTTTTTAGATTTTGAGGAAACGAGCGAACGCACATTTGAACATGTCGATTGGGAATCGAATGACCTTTTGAGGAAATCATTGAATGACTTCACTCCGAGTGGTGTATGTGATAGCTTCGAGGAAGAATAAGAATGAGTGTCGACAACTAGTCGAGTGGCTCGAACCCTGAGTGGTGTATGGACGTCATAGAAATTGATCGAACGAGACTAAAGAATTTACGGATAGAACGAGTATGTCGGCAAGCGATTATATCGCACAAAGCCATAGAACGAGTAACGCTTAGTTGGTTGCGACTTTGGGAGTCTCAAACGATATATTGTTCGGACGAATTAAGAATGCGTAGTACAAATTACGAAACGATTGAATAGAGAGTCGGAACGATGAAAGGAATGTTGGTCTTGGTCGAAGAAACGTAGTGAATCGTACATGCAATTTTGAATTTAGTTGAAGGGATTAAAACTTGAGTTAAGGTGAAATACGCATGGACGAGATCGAAGATAGCATGACTCGGAATTCGTTGCAAAAGGAAGATCGTCAGGTTATGTACATCATCGATGGTATTGAGACGTATCAAAGATTGATGTACGATAACTCGGAGGTAATCTGATTCGATGAATGATGATCGTGTTAGAAGTTATTATTTTGAAGGATGCTATGTTGGAAATGAATGTTTGGAATGAGGAAGGAAAGTGACTTGATTGTTCGGTGATAACCACAACGACAACGATCTTGTCTTGCACGAGCGCAACTCCAGCCTCGCACATGCGTCACGTTGGATTTGGGACGATTATTCAGCGTGAGCGCTGGCATGGTGATTCATGTCCAGTGGGAATGGTCGAACTCAAAATATCATGATATGGCAATTTTGATTGCTTCGACTTGTGGTTTGAAGCGAAGGTGAATTCGAGGATTGTTAGGACTTGCGATTGAAGAATGAAAAAAACTTGAGGATTGGGTAGACCCAATCCGCGTATCGAAAATGAGCATGTCTAGACGCAACGCAAGAGTTACGTCCCAATAAGGACGATTATTCCGCGGGAATGTCGACATGGTGATTCATGTCCGCCGTGGATAATCAGACTTGCGTGAGACCGGGGCGCGACATATTGCAAGGCTAGACGACCTTGTGATCGACTACATGAATTGGATAGGTGAACTGTATCAAAACATACTTGAAGAGATAGATTACGATAATTGCTAGCATGGACGCACGATATTAACATGTCGAGGACTTGATTGAGGACAACCTATCGTAGGATGACTTTTCTAAACGTGCTCGGACTTGGAGCGAAGAGTGTGTTGATGCGAATAGGAGGAACGCTGCTTGATGTTTAGAAATTTGAGCGAAATAAACTTGGGTAGAAACACCCGTACGAACAAACAAAATGGTTTGACCATAGGATTTGGGGCGAACGTCGTGCAACGACATTGCACGATGAGCCACAGACTTGACTCGTAACTATGACCTGTGAGCTGACCTAGCAGATAGGCGGATGACCCTATGCCGAGTGATTGAACCTGTGCGATTGACATTACAATATCGTCTGGACGGACGATAAACTTGGGGCAGCGAGACTTAGAGTAGGACGGGGAACAGGGAGTGTGCGTGAACGTTGACGAGATTGGCCCCAAACGAAGGGAATGATAGGAATGAATGATGCGCAAGTAAAGTTGGGATAACGAATTGAATCATTGATTGGAAGACGTACTCGGTGATTGTGCGATACTTGATCTTGAATTGGACGGAAATTACATAGACTTGGTCGACCCTGCTAGGAAGAAATCGTATTGATTTCATTGACAAGAGCGCTTGAGAAGCGAATCGAATCATCTCAAGGACCGAGATAAACGATATGCGATACACACACGAGTTTGATTTTAAATCGAAATTAGCAAAACGATCGGCAATCGAAACTATTACGAGTAGCTTGTCCGACTTCGCTAATCGCTAAGCTTGGTTGAAATATACGTATTCAGGGGACGCCTTGAATATGTGCACGATCCAAACTCAGCGATATGATGAACTCGAATGCAGCTGCAAGTGGGTGTTGAGATGCGCATGAACGAATGAGTGAGTTTACCTCAGCTTACGTCTCTCGTATTTGATAAATTATAACGCACCTCGTACGACCGTTTCAGTCCCATGATACGTCAAAATAGCAACCAAGTCAAAGAAATGCTTGAATTGAGTAAGTACCATCAACTCTAAAATGAATGAAAAGTTATTCAATAAAATCGACCAAACGTATGCAGACACGAAACTTGGAAAGGTATCGAGTGTAGTTCGATGCATCAAGCGATAAAGCCATTCGATAGAAATTGTCTAAGATACGTATACGACATGAGTTAAAGGAACGGTAGGATGACCTGCACTCAGGAAGTCTTGAGGACGAGACTTGTTTTGAGTGGTGTATTATGTAATGACCCGCTCCGCCCTAGTGGAACGCCGATTCAAATGCCAAGTGCAACGACTCAAACGAGCCGTCAACCCGAAGAGTTGGCATCGACCTGAGGAAGAATCGATGCAAGGCTTACATTGGCCCGTCGAAGATGAATCCAGACTTAGACTTTCAAAGGCGCGCTCGGAGTATCGCTCGGCCGATGCGAACATCGCTAAGGTGGTTGGCTCCGATGAACCCGTCTTTGCTTAGCCTAGACACATAACAATACGGACGCTATAGCTAGAATCGCTAGGCGATAACACCGCGCATGCTAATAAATGACTCAACGCACCTAGCTAAGGGAATAATCCCATATTGTATGCTTGTATAGAATATGGAAAAGAACATAAAAAATGTGAGATCTCTCGCACCGCGCCCTACGCTCGTGCTAAGACACAAGCTTATATTTATGTTCCTTATACGTTCAACAATGAAACAATGAATGGGTTACAATAATGGAACGGGAAGACTGTCGACATAGTCGTTCCGAGTAGAGTATAGCAACAATGAAAGACTATGGGACCGATGGGTCGCCAAGGCGACTCCCGCACTGGAAGTTACATAATAAATGAATGAATCAACGAATAAATGAATGAATCTATGAACGAACGAACAAGTGAAAGAAAGAAAGAAAGAATGAAAGATAAGAAGGAAAGAATGGTTAGCGACAGGTGTGGCGGGCACGTGCAACGAGGCTCGCTACCCGCGCTGCACGGACGCCAACCTGGTCGATAACGCATTAAGGCTAAGGATTAGCCTACGGTGCAGAGACAGCCGTTAAGTTAAAATGACAAATAAAACGAAATGGTCGTGGACACCTCCATCGTATACGGAAGAGAGGCGAAATAAGGGTATTTCCAGTGGCACAGTCAAAGTGTGAAGGACGTGCCGGTCCGGACGGAAATCAAAAATTTGGCTTACGTACAGGCCTGAGTACGGGCTTGGCTACCAGGGGATGTAAGGCCGGGTATTTCAAAAAAACTATCAGGGTGTACCAAGCCGCACGCCATGATAGGTAAGAAATTACCAAGGGGAAGACATGTCCAAATTGGCTTGTGATGCCAACGACCGATGCATATAGATTAAGTGGGCTTTGCTAGTGGCAATCCACGTGCAAGTCCTTGCATTGAAATCAAAGTAGTCTAAGTTAACTAAATGAAGTACCTTCTGAACAGGCTTGAATATAACACACCAGATAATCGAGAGTACTTCGACAAAGGAGTTGGAAAATATGCCTACGACGTGCTAGGCCTGAGGCAGGGACACGCCCTTGACATTGAATGCTTATGTAAATCATGATAAGTTATTACATACGAATTGTTGACTAACTTGGTTTACTTTGGACAGGGAAGGCCGGACGGTAAGTATGGGTAAGTCGTACATGAAATTCCATACGACACTTGTATTCGGCAACACGAGATAGGCTATGAAATATGCCATGTAAATGATCCTAAGGCAAGATTAGAAAGACAATGAATGATAGACGGTGTACAAAAGTAAATAGAATGTGTTCGGTAATGATAGCATTTTGGGCGAGCTAGCCTCCCCACCAGTGCATAACAATGTACTGATAACCCCACAGTCTGCTTGCAGGATGCAGGAGACGCCGACGGGTGCGGAGCTTCCATCGAACATGTTAAGGCTCGGAGCCAACTCTGGGGCCTTGAAACGTTGCAAGAAGCTGAAGCACCCTATACAGGACATAATGTATCGGAATATCGCCATGAATCATTCCATCTTGTAAGCCACTTGGCACGCCTTTTATGTTTCAGAGAGGGAGAGCTTGAGCGATTTGTAATATCGGCCTAGCGCCGCTTGTAAACTTCTTGAATATCAATAAAGAGTTGAATTCGCTTCAATTTGTGTTCATTTACTTTTCGCTTCAAATGGGGACACTCTGTGCGACTCTGTGGCCTAGCTCGAATCGATCGTTTCTGGACATAGCCTTGTACGGGCGAAACCTAGGCCCGTGAGGCATCACGCCTTAGCGAGGACGATCGCTCCTACAAGAGCGTGGCATGACATCTAGCACATGGCTGGGGTCCGAAACATATCTCCTTAGCTGGGATACATGAAAGACATCGTGAACTCCTGCTAGGTTGGGTGGAAGTGCAACCATGTAAGCTACCTCTCTGATCCTGTCAAGTATCTCGAACGGCCCGATGTGTCTAGTGCTCAGCTTGCCTCCTCGTCCGAACCGGATCGTCCCTCTAGTAGGTGATATCATCACTAGCACCATATCACTGTCTGCGAACTCCATCGGTCTGCGACTAGTATCGGTCCAGTGTTTCTGCCTGTCCTGAGCTACTCTGAGCCTATCTCTGATCATCCCGACCTTCTCTGCTGCATCCGTGATCATCTCTGGCCCAAGCATAACTCTGTCCCCAACATCATCCCAAAAGAGCGGTGTACGGTATCGTCGTCCATATAGTGCCTCAAAAGGAGACATACCGATGCTGGCTTGGTAGCTGTTGTTGTATAAAAACTCTACCAAGTACAGATGGCTCTCCCATGATCCGCCAAAGTCTAGCACACAAGTCCTCAGCATGTCCTTCAGCGTCTGTATCGTTCTCTCGGACTGCCCATCTGTCTGCGGGTGGTACGCCGTACTGAACTTGAGCCGACTGTCCAAATCCTCCTGCAAGCTCCTCCAGTAGTGGGACGTGAATCTGCTGTCTCTGTCCAACATGATGCTCACTGGTACTTCGTGCAAGCGCACTATCTGCTGCATGTATAGCTCCGCCAACTTTTCAGTAGAAAGCCCCACCTTGAAGGGTATGAAGTGCGCACACTTCGTCAGCCTGTCCACGATGACCCAAATGGCATCCTTCACTCCTTGGAAATGAAAAAGCCCTGAGACGAAGTCCATCGTAATGTGTTCCCACTTCCACTCGGAAATGGGTATTGGCTGCAATAGACCAGCTGGCCTCTGGCGCTCCGCCTTGACCTGCTGGCAAACTAGGCATCTCGAAGTAAAATGTGATACATCTCTCTTCATCCCGTGCCACCAAAGACGTTTTCGTAAGTCATGGTACATCTTGTTAGCACCAGGGTGAATAGAATATCTTGATCGGAGCGCCTCCTGCAAGACTGCCTCTATCAGCTCTCCCTTCGGCACGCACAATCGGCTGCCATGCCTCAAGGATCCATCCTCTGCTATAGTGAAGTCATCCAGCAATCCAGCTAAAGCCTGGGCCCGAAGTCTGCGAAGGCTCTCAACTGAAGACTGTGCCTCCTTGATCTGCTCTATCAAACCTGACTGAATGTCAAGCGCCATCATCTGTATACACTAATCCTGGCCGAACTATCTCGATACCGAGTTTCTCCATATCTTCTCACAAATGCCGATCTATCATCAGATACCATGCCATCGGATGCCTTCTCAGCACATCCGCCACCACATTTGCCTTTCCGGGGTGATACTGTAAATCGATATCGAAGTCCTTCATCAACTCAAACCATCGTCTTTGCCTCATGTTCATCTCTTTCTACGTGAACACATACTTCAAGCTCTTATGGTCAGTAAAGATTTTCACACGCTCTCCGTATAAGTAATGTTTCCATATCTTGAGTGCAAAGATCACCGCAGCTAACTCTAGGTCATGGATAGGATAGTTTCGCTCATGAGTTTGTAATTGCCTAGATGCATAAGCAATCACTTTCCCATGCTGCTGTAGGACACATCCTAGCCCCTTTCCCGAAGCATCGCTGTATATGGTGAAACCTCCAGATCCTGAAGGTAATGTCAGAACTGGAGCGGTCGTCAGCCTCCTCTTCAGCTCCTCAAACGCTGTCTGGCAGTCTTTATGACCAAATGTACTCTGCGTCCTTCCGCGTCAGCTTCGTCATGGGTTCAGCTATCGTAGCAAAGTCCTGGACGAACTTCCTATAATAGCCGGCTAAACCCAGAAAGCTCCTGATCTCTGAAACTGACGTCGGAGCCTTCCATGTCTCAACTGTAGCAATCTTCCTGGGATCCACCGAGATTTCCTCTCCAGTAACTACATGGCTGAGAAAATTTTACTCGGTCTAAAAAGAACTCGTACTTCGACAATTTGGCATACAATCTCTCCTGCCTCAGAATCCCCAAAACTGTCCGCAAGTGCTCTGCATGCTCCTCCGACGTCTTCGAGTATATCAGGATATCGTCGATGAACACTACGACGAACTTATCCAGATACTGGTGAAATGTCTTATTCATCAAATTCATAAAGACAGCTGGCACATTTGTGAGACTAAATGGCATCACCAGAAACTCGTACTGCCTGTACTTCGTGTTGAACGTCGACTTCTGGATGTCTGCTGCCCTGACCTTCACCTGGTGGTACCAGGATCTCAAGTCTATCCTAGAAAACACTTTCCCCCCACTCAACAGGTCGAACAAATCATCTATCCTGGGCAGAGGATATTTGTTCTTAATGGTGATGGCATTCAACGCCCGATAGTCAATACACAACCGAACTGTACCATCCTTCTTAGGCACAAAGAGCTCTGGCGCTCCCCATAGAGAAGCACTAGATCGAATGAAACCCTTTTTCAATAGGTCATCAATCTGCTCTTTCATCTCTACGGCCTCCTTGGGGTTCACTCTATAGCAAGACCGAGATACTGGTGATGAACCCGGTACTAAATCTATAGTTAACTCCACATCTCTGTCAGGCGGAAGTCCTGGAAGATCCTCTGGAAATACATCCATAAACTCCCTAATGATAGGGTGTGGCGGTGCTACGTCCCCAACTGTCGCACAACAGTTCGGCTCTAGGCTGATCTCCGGCCCTGTCCTCCTGACACTGAATGGTACTGTGCCTGGGGGACTGAACAGAATAATACCCTCATGACAGTCTATAGCTGCATGGGTATAGCTAAGCCAGTCCATCCCCAATATGATGTCATAACCGGGGAGTGGCATCACGAAGAATCGTCCCCTGAACTCTCTCCCGGCTATAGTAATAGAGAATCTATAGATGGCTCTAATGGGCACTGGTCCGCCTTCCGTCATTACTCTACTAATCTCCTTGGTAGGTGTAGCTACTAGGTGGTGTTTATGCAAAAACTCTAATGACAGGAAGCTATGAGATGCACCAGAATCAAATAAGCATAGAGCTAGAAAAGTATGCAAATAAACATGATATGTGATAACGTTAGCCAAGTAATCTGGCTCCGAAACCTGCTCCGGCTCCGGCTCAAGAGCTAGACTATACGCCTTCCCCTGGGGTCCCTTCTGCTGCAGCAGATGTTGCCCAAACCTCTGCTGCTGAGTCGGAAGCGTCCCTCTAGATACCTTAGATACTGGGCAATCCCGAAGCTGATGGGTAGCAGACCCACAAGCTAAACACTGCCCCAACCTCTTCCTACAAACGAAAGAGTCGTGGCCTACCCTTTTACAGAATGTACATAAGGTTCCCTTCTGCTGCTGCCAGGGTCCCGGGGCTCTAACTGGTGGGGTCGGATGATGTGATATAGGGGGACGGTAAGTCTGCTGGTGTGGCGTCGGTGCTCTCTGCTGGAAAGCCTGACGCTTGGACGGTCCCTCGAGGTGTACAGAAGCCGACCTCTTGCAAGACTGAAGACGCTCCTCTATGCTCCGGGCCATCTCTAGGCTCTAGTAGTAGTCAGTCGTACCGTTCGCCACTATAAGAATGCCAATGTCTGGAACTAGACCATGGCAAAACCTACGCGTCATCTCCTCTGGGTCAACAACTAGACTAGGAGCGAAACGGCTCATGCGACTAAACTCTGCCGTATACTCATCGACAGAACGGTTCTCCGGCTGGATGTTCTGGAATCGTAGCCCCATGGCTACCCTAGCGGTGGTCGAGAAGAATTTCTTCTTGAACTGGGTCTTGAACTGATCCCAAGTGGCCCTCCCTCTCGCAAATAACGGCTCATTCCGGAACCAAACTCCTGCCAAGTCTGTCAGCAAAAATCCTGCTGCCTCGACCTGGAGGTCATCCGGCATCCTAACTCTAAGGAGCTTCCTCTCTACCGAGTCTGGCCAGTCATCTGCTACAACTATGCCCTCAGTCCCTAAGAACTCCTTGGGATTCAGACCCATGAAGTCCTTGATCGTTCTCGCTCTCTGTCGTGGCTCTACAGGTGGTGGGACCACGGTACGTTCCTCAGAATGCTCCATGCTCTGGCGGAGTAGCGTGGTCTGCTCCTGATGGGTCGTTAGGAACCCCTGGATCAGAGTGAGCAGTTGGTTCCCGTCGAGTGTGACGGAAGACTGGGTAGGTATAGTGATAGGTGGTGGTGGGAGTATCGGGTCCTGCTGGGACTGTGATGTGGAAGGTGGTGGAGGCATCTGGGTTTGTGGATTTGTGGAGTGGAGGAATATGGTAGGTGGATGTGGAGGTGTATCGGTCAACTGGTCAGCTGACTGGATAGGGAGTGTGCCATTCTCAGGTGTGACATACTGGGATGAACGAGTAAGCACCATATAATTACAATAAAAATGACTTATAAGGACTCTTTAAAGTAAAACAATCATAGGCAAAAAAATCTAATTATAATAGCAAGCATGTGATGTATTTCCTATGTTGCAACCCTAATATTCCTCTAGGTGTTCTAAGCGTCATTCCTAATGTTGTCTAATTACCTTAAGTTCCTAATTGCAGGTATGTTTGGTACAATAACGTAACCAAACAATTTAGTCAGAGACCTGCATGGGCCACCTCTAAAAATATATCATGACCCGCTACCCAAATTGTTGGACCGGGCCGAGTCATGTCCAGCCTGCGCTTGAGATAAAGCGCAGTAAGCTATTCAAGAAGTAACAAGATAAGACTAAATGTGCTAACAGTTCTATAAGTAATAAAGAGTCAAAAATGCTCCAAACACAAAAGTTGTCTCATATAATAATAAGTCCAAGTACAAGTCCGAAATATAAAACTGGATACATGTCCAGTTACAAAATACGTAGTCTAATACATGACTACACTAAATATCCCGAGCAACTACACAAACTAGACGAGGCTTCCTGCAGGTACATCCTCGCAAGACAAAGCCTGGTCCTCGGTAGTAACTCCATAATATGGGTCACAGAGCAACTCCTCCTCATTAAGAATACCTACAACGTTATCCTGTCAGGACGGGAGCAAGTACTGATTCTAGCAAACTAAATATACGAAGCATGAATAGGAATGTAATAAACTGGAATCATGGCATATCATGGTTTAATTAGTTCTTTTTAGAAATGACAATATATAGTTTAAAAGTTTAAAACCTTAGCATGTACGTGAATCGGTCAATAGGTGAATAGGATGTACAACGGCACATATCAAGTTTTCTGGCATGCACATACGTGCACGAACGGCATCAGTGTATATCCATACACAAACGAGGGATCAGAACATACGGCAAGGTCACATATAGAATGTTACCGAGCGCGGTAAATACATACGGAGAAGGGGGTCATGATCACGTACACTACTAACAGTTTTTCTTTAACCCGTTATTTAAACATGTGAGAGATATGAAAACTGTCCTAAACATGGCAGAGACTGAAAGTAATACAACATGCAAAGTTTTAACTTGCTACCCCAAGGATCAGCATTTAACATGGTTGGTAAATCACAGTTTATTGTTTATAGCAGTATGTAAAGTTTATAGAAAGTACTTGCTGTAGTGCCCCGCTCCTCGCGGTCCACTATGTAATACCTACGGCTTGCTGACTCAGTCTTGAACTGAGTACTTGGTGAAACCTTTGCCGGTATCGATTGATCACGGATGAAATGCAATGAACCTTTCCAATTGATGGATTGACTTCTATTGAAATGAATCCAAGAGTTTTGTTGGATGTTTTCTTTCGCTGCTTGGTTTTGATGAATGCGTTTTCGTGTTAGTTTTCGATGATTGGTTTTCATTGTTCGCTTTCATCGCATTTCGCATTCATTCCGAATCTTGAGAGAAAGAGACGAAGTATGCTAATCAACAGTTGGTGCCAATGCAGGCCGCATAAATTGTTCGTGAACGGCGCATGAAGTCCCTCCTTCTCTCAATTAAGATTCATCTCGGTGAGTTGCTCGAACCGGGCTTGCATTTATTTGTACGCCCTAATAAAATTGATCTCTAGCCTACTCTATTGCCTTGTCCCTATGATCAACGATGCCTCAATAACAAAAGATAAGAGAAGATAACGAATGGATCATATGTAAAATGGAACTGTCGCTTGCTTGCTTCAATATGAACTGTATGCTTTCATGAATTGCCTAAAAGAGATAGCTCGGTATGGAAATCACGGCTTGACCGTGCAAGAAGAAGAGAATGGAAATGTTTACATGTTGCCTAGACTCGTGCATAATAGAATTATCTGATAGCTGCATTCGTATTGGTCTAGACAACTTGTGCACAAGGAGGTAATCTCTCGATCGATTCTGGGGGCACCTGGAGTCGATCGGCCTAGGAGAGAACAGGACACTTGGGGCTAGAAGTCCCCGCAGAAAAAGGGTGTTAGTCTATTAGTAGTTGGGCAAGAAGTTCCGATTGCTAGTAATGGGAATACCCATGGACCACAATAGTTAGGCTCATGCATATAGACAGAGATTTATTGCAAGCCTAACATGCAGGGACGGAAATAAGAATGTTTTATATATGCAAATTGTGCTAACGTGGTTTTGTGCAGGGATGGCTGTCGGCGTTGGTAAGTTGGCTATAAATATTCTGCTGTCATGTTTCTTATAAATTGTTAAAAAGAACCTAGACAAGTAGAAAGAGCACTAGTAAATATGTAGCTTCACATGTTGAATTAGTGCAGATATTTGTGAGTTTCGGCGAAGAGCCGCTCGCCAGTACATGATGTGTGCTGACCCACGTTGTGGGCATCCTTTTCAGAAACAAAGGAGACAGGGGGATTTCAAGGAGGCACTAAAGCTCGTCTAGCCCAGTAGAGCTGCGGACCACCTCAAAGCTTTCTTTTATTTCAAGTCAAGTTCAAGTTTCTTTTCCTTCTGAAGGTGTCTTTCAATTCCAGCTTATAATAAAGGGATATCATGTATGGGCATTGTGGCTAATTTCAAAAGAGTATTTCAAAGAGAATCTTGTAGCCAAATTATAAGGCAAATCTGAGTTGCAAAGCTTTGTACTTGTATTCCTATCAAGCTATGAATAAAATGAGTATTTCCATTTCAAATCTCTGTGTCCAATATTTGGTTTTCTGCAATGGGTGCGTGCGTGTTTTTTGCTTGACTAATGGGTGCGTGCGTGTGTTTTTGCTTGACTAGTTGTTTTTGTGCAGGTACATGGCCTTGTGCAAGCGCAACTTAGGCTTGCACGGCATCACGCCTTAGCGAGGACGATCGATCCCGCAGGGATCCAGGCAAGACGGACGACCCTAGCGGGATCGGGGCGTGACAAAGTGGTATCAGAGCACGGTTTTACGTCCTTGGCCTCTTGCAAATATCGTTTTCAAAAAGTATATAAAGTACTTTGACGGCTTTCAAAAGTGTCCGAATTTTGAGTTATGAAAACCAATGCCCCATACAATAAGTCCATAATATTTTATGAGACTGACAGAAGCTATACTATTTTGTAGAGAAATGGCTCCTCCTCGTGCATCTAGCTCGACCGATCCGGTAGAACGGATCATGAGAATGTTAGAGCTGCAAAGGCAGGATAGTGAGGAAAACAACCAAATACACCAGGCCCGAGCGGCTGCCCAACAAAAGCAGTTGGATGCCCTGACCCAGCTTGTCACGGCGCTTGCGGCAAATCGAGATGCCACCGCAGCGACGGAACAGACGGGAACGCCCGAGATCGAGCCCGTAGAGGGTGAAGAGCCCCAGCCAGCGCAAAGGCACACTGTCTTTAGGCCAAAGGACTTCTTGGACGCGAAACCTCCGGAATTTCAAGGCAGGACGTCACCCGACAAGGTGATGGACTGGATTGATAAAATAGAGACTCTGTTCGCGTTCATAGGAGTTCCAAGTAGCAAAAAGGTAGTCTGTTCCGTTATGCTCCTACGGCTGCGGGCGAAGGATTGGTGGAAGACGAAGAAGCCGGCGCTACTCGCAACGGCTAGGAATGGGAAGATCTCATGGGCCTCGTTCAAGAAGGCATTTCTGGATCAATATCTGCCTCCAGCCATGAGCAAGAAGATGGAGGATGACTTCATCACACTGAAACAGGGGGAGATGTCCGTGGAGGACTATGAATCTGAATTTGCTAAGCTAGCAAATTTTGCCGCTGCCTTGCTCCCCACGGAACAGTCTCGTATAAATCGATTCGTTGATGGTCTAAATTACGACATCCAGTTAAGTGTGCTGAATCGAGAATGCGGGTCCTATTCTCAAGCCTTTGAAGCGGCGCTACAGGTAGAACAATTCCAGCAAAAAAAGGCGTCAGCAAAGACGCAGAACAGTCGGAATCAGCCCGCCAAAAGATATCATGACGGGAAGAAAAAGACTGACGGAGAAAAGAAGACTGGCGGGGAACAATATAATAAGCCCGTGTGCGCTTTCTGCGGTAGGCATGGACACACAAAGGAAGTTTGTCGTTCTGCCAACGGAGAGTGTTTCAACTGTGGTCAAAAGGGCCACCGTGCTATAAATTGCCAGAATAAGAGAGTTCGGCCGCTGAACAACAATGACACTGAAGAGCGTGGGCAGCTGCCAGGCCCACCGCCCCTTCGAGACCATCAGCACAACCAGCCGCAGCGGACTAATGCACGCGTCTTCAATCTCTCCACGTTGCTTGACCCAGAATGCAACAATAGTGGAGGTGAGTGTTGTTTCTTAAGTTTTGAGGACAAAACTTTTTCTCGGTGGGTTATTATGTAGTGCCCCGCTCCTCGCGGTCCACTATGTAATACCTACGGCTTGCTGACTCAGTCTTGAACTGAGTACTTGGTGAAACCTTTGCCGGTATCGATTGATCACGGATGAAATGCAATGAACCTTTCCAATTGATGGATTGACTTCTATTGAAATGAATCCAAGAGTTTTGTTGGATGTTTTCTTTCGCTGCTTGGTTTTGATGAATGCGTTTTCGTGTTAGTTTTCGATGATTGGTTTTCATTGTTCGCTTTCATCGCATTTCGCATTCATTCCGAATCTTGAGAGAAAGAGACGAAGTATGCTAATCAACAGTTGGTGCCAATGCAGGCCGCGTGAATTGTTCGTGAACGGCGCGTGAAGTCCCTCCTTCTCTCATTTAAGATTCATCTCGGTGAGTTGCTCGAACCGGGCTTGCATTTATTTGTACGCCCTAATAAAATTGATCTCTAGCCTACTCTATTGCCTTGTCCCTGTGATCAACGATGCCTCAATAACAAAAGATAAGAGAAGATAACGAATGGATCATATGTAAAATGGAACTGTCGCTTGCTTGCTTCAATATGAACTGTATGCTTTCATGAATTGCCTAAAAGAGATAGCTCGGTATGGAAATCACGGCTTGACCGTGCAAGAAGAAGAGAATGGAAATGTTTACATGTTGCCTAGACTCGTGCATAATAGAATTATCTGATAGCTGCATTCGCATTGGTCTAGACAACTTGTGCACAAGGAGGTAATCTCTCGATCGATTCTGGGGGCACCTGGAGTCGATCGGCCTAGGAGAGAACAGGACACTTGGGGCTAGAAGTCCCCGCAGAAAAAGGGTG
>JANAVB010029216.1:5511334-5596334 GCA_029216955.1 Iris pallida
TCGTGGGACCATGAGACCGTGCCTGCTATGACATCACGTCGATAGCCTGTATTCACTCAATATATGAGGTCAAAAGATAGAGTGCCAAATTGAAAACCATTCGTGAAGAACATCTAAGCAACAAGCTGACATCTCCAAGTTATATATCAATTGATTCAAAACAATAGGATTTTTTTTAGCTATGTGGGTTCGTCTCTTTTATTTTGAAGCCTATTCAGTGCATATAAAAACTCCATTTTATTAATGTGAAAGACAGCAGAGGCATCGAAGCCACCCACTAGAATGAGGAGTTGCCTTGACCGAGAGGGACTTTGAGCAAGCCGATGCATAGCCAAATCTAAATATCGTTGCTTTCGATTCCTCCGGTTGACTTGAGCGGAGTGGGGCACTACAGTTAATTCTTCTATATTCAAAAAGAAATTAAAACTAGATTAGAAACTGTCACGCCCCAGAACCAGAATACTAGAGAACGGGGGCAGACACAGCCAGCTACGTATATTGAAGTGCAATCCACCTCGCTATACGGTCATGGCTGTCTAGATACAAGAGGGTTTAACTACAAGCCATCAGTCTCTTATGGTCAGGAACAAGCCTATTGTCTCAATCTCAAGCAAGTAATAGCAGTTACAAGATGTCAGAGCACCAAATATACAATAGTAAGGCATCCCATACATTATATATTTGGATGATCATGAAGCTAGTCATACAAAATACGAGGACTAGCAAGAGTTTCAGTCATGCATGATCAACCCTAGGATTTGTTAACCATGTTACAGCCCGTAGGCAGACAACAAGTAAAGTGCAATCGAGCTAACACATGCTCGTCGGCTAAATGCCTCAAAAGAATATTTTTACAATAGAGTGGAAGAACAAATCAAAACCCACTCGTTGCCAGGGTTACGCCTGCTGGTCACCATCTGGCTGAAAGATAGGGAGATCCTTTGGAGCTGCTCCGGTATCTGGCCATACAAAACCAGTTGGGTCAGATCCCAGAAAGAGCAAGTACCACAAATGAGCTTCACTTAAGAACTAAAATCAGCATATCAGAACATATAATAAGAAGGATAATAATAAAACATGAATCTAAATAGAGCAATAAATGTCAAGAGAATAAGAAATTATTTCGATCAGTTATTGATAAGATACGCATAAGCAATCATGATCCGGAGTAGCCAGGTACTGGAACAAGACAAGGCTTAGACTGGATAGACTCTACATCCAACATTTACGGCCAAGCAATAAGTACGACTTAATACTTTAACTAACTAGGGTTATCACATGCCTAGTTACTAGCAAGATATAATGAGATATTCCAACAGCCACAAGCCCTGCAGACCATCCAGGTTATCCAGAGGGAATTAGGGGTTTATTTTATGTAGGTACATAGTCCAAGAAACGTATGTACCCTTAAGTAGCTTGGTGGGTGTAACATATGACAATGTACTAAAAATGTGCCATACTCGAAGGCAGGCTACAAATCCCATGATAGGGTACCCAGATAACGGGATTGCCTGTAGCTGGAAAATCTCTTTATGACTACTAGATTATTCTCGTTATTAATCTTAGTCAATTTTAGTAGGTACCCCTGACCGTGGTACTCAGGGGTCCTTGCCCTATACATGATGCAAGACGATACAGGTTCATTTGTACAGACACAATCATCCACGGTGTCCAGGCTATTCATACTTGTCATGTCATGCTAGCCGTCGCAACAGCATTCAATAGTTTCTATCATGCTTATTTGTCATATCATGTCATGTCAGTTGCTTGTTGTACCATGCCGTGTACAATTTTCATTCCAAACATATTAACTAATTTGTGATTATCAAGTTCATGACAAAAGGCATAAGAATATAAAAGCAAACAGGATACGCTAAGGGCTCAAGGTCTTCACGCTAGCTAATCTACGCTAGGCCAAGGGGCCCCGAGCATAAAAATTGTAAAGCCCCTAAATTTCTACTATTTTTTTATTAAATTTGGTACTGATTTAAAATTTCGCATTGTACGTCGCGTAGTCGTATTATACGTCGCACACGAAGTTTTATTTTTCGTAATTGCTCGACGAGTGCGAATATGTGCGAGCGTACATATTTTAGAAAAAAATATTTTTTCTAATTTTATAGTTTCAAGATAATTTATATAATAATTATTTTAGTTACCGTACCAAAAATTTCAATTTCATTATTTTATTTATTTTACAAGGCCTTTCGTTTATAACAAATTATTGATAATATTCTTGTGCATACGTATATATATTTCCTAAATATTTTACTAGTTTATTTTTAAATAAAAAAATATAATTTTTGAGATTTATTAATATTAATATTTTATTATTCAATAAGATATTTAAAAATATTTATTATTTTTGAAATAATTATTATTGGTATTTTGAAAAATATATTGGAAGTTATTGTGGCCATTTTAAATTTCGATTTGATGTTATGGATTTAATTTAAATAGTTTAAAGGTAGAATTTATATTTAATTGGAGTCTACATTATCTAGATTTAAAATTTGAATTTAATTTGAATTTAGATTTGATTTAAATAGTGATTTATCTAAATGGAGAATTTCAAATCCTAATCCTTGTCTTAATGGAAATTCCCACATCCTATAAATAGGCATGTACTCATCCATATATTTCTATTCTCCAAATTTCTTCCACAAATTTCCAACCCTAACTAATTGCCATCCATAGATTTTATCGTGCGTGCATCGTGTCCGTGTCTCCATCTTTTCTACTAATTTCCACCATTACAATTACATTGTCACCCTCTTCGTGTCCACACGCGGACATATATCATCATCCATCCCCGACACCAAGTCCTAAACCTAAAACCAAATTCCTAGTTAACACAATTCCCTAATCCTAATTCCCACCACCGTCGCCAATACCGATTTCCCCACTGCCTCCTCCTCGGCCTCATCGGAGTCTGCCCCGACCACAGCAGTGCCGTACGCCGCTACCAGCAATCATCCCTATCGACCCTGTGCAGGCGAGTGCGTCCGTCGCGCCAAGCCCGGTTCCTTCACCATCGCGGTGCAATCAGGCAACCACCATATGGCCGGCCTCCACCTCGCCTGGCCTCCTCTGACCCAAGCCATCGCCGGAACTACGGCGACCCAAAATCCCATTACCTTGGCCGCTTCCAGCCAGGACCACCACCCAACACCCGTCTTCCGGCCACCGCGTCGGGACTACCTACCACCGTGCCCCGACCAGATCAAACCACCACCACCACACACGCACCACCACCACGGCCACCGGCCGGAAACCCCCAATCCGCCACCAACAACAACAATAAATTAGAAAATAGAAAGCCCTCACCTGAGCCCCTCCGCCGCGGCCGTCGCATCTCCGCCGTGCCCGAACCCCACGTCCTCCCGCGTCCGCCGCGGCCAGCACGACCGCTCCTTTCTGTTGACTCTTCCCGTACCTCTGTCGTCGCCGCCCGCTCGAACAGCCCCACGTGTCCTCCGCCATGCTTCCCCGGTGCGGCCGCCGCCTCCTTCCTAGGCCGGCGCGCCACCGTCCCCTCTCTGCCTCTCCAGCCTCTCCCGAGCTCATCCACCCCAACGAACCCCTCTTCCCCGGCCAACGCCGACGCGCGCGTCCGTTCTCCACCGTCGCGCCACCACATACGGCCGACGTCCTTCCTCCGGCCTCTCTCTCCGCATACCGCCCTCTCTTCCTTCTCCCCTTCGCTCCTCCGCCGTAGCCCTACGGTCGACCGCCCGACCGTCTCCACCTAGCGCCTCCCTCTCCCGTCCGCCTTCCTTCTTCCACCCCTGAAAACCCTTGCCGCCCGGCGGCCAAGTTCTCTCTGCCTCCTCTCCAGCTCCTTCTTCCCTCCCCATCTCTCCGTCTCTTCCTTCATCTGTTCTTTTTTTGTCATTGATTAGCTTCATGCTTCCCAAGGAAGCATGAGTGGACTGGATAGAGTATTACTAAGGATATTATTATTATTATTATTATCATTGGTATTATTATTATTATTAACTAACATATTATGACAGATTGAAAACAAAGTAGTATTTTATTATTAATCTGTGTAAATATATATTTATATTATATATTAGGATAATGATGATTATCATTTGTTGATAGTCATTAATTTTATTATTATTATTATTTTTATTAGCTATACCAATTTCAATGTTGATATTTTATTATTATTACATACAATAAAATATCTACAAAATATATTATTATTAGTGGTAATTTAAATAAAGTTTTTGCATAAAATTATAGTTTTTGGTATAAGATGATTTTGCATGATTTTCAAATATTTATCAAAGGCTATTTTACTAATAAAAATATATAGTTTTCAAATATAATAAATAATTTTCAAAATAGTTATTTATTTATATTTATTTTTCTCCGATTATCTATTCTTGTCCATAACTAAATCAAATCACTTCCACCTTCTTGCAATCTCGAACCTCCCTATATCGTCCCTAGCCAAATTGACTATCCGAACCCAATGACACGGTCCATCCTATCATTTGAGATCGTCTTACGTACTAATGACATCTACAACTATTCTGTGCCAACTGGAACAAATCACAATTGAACTGCAACAAACTGAAGGATAATTTGTGTAGTCATCTGAGGCTGTCTTACGTAGTTGTTGTACCAAAGTCGCAGTTTGTGCCACCTTGATCATCGCAGCACACCAGGCGTCCTACCAGGCAAGACACCTTGCCATTTGCTGTTTATTTATTTTAGCACATATTTCATGCATTATTTATTTTTTTATGTAAAATAAACTGTGATACATGGCATAACCTGTTAGAACTTACAGTTCGTTTATATTTTTGCTATGTATTATTTTTCTTACACATTAAATCTAGATTTAAGGGACCACCTTTGTGTGTTGCATTCATGGCCTTGACACGTTGTACCACGAAGTTGTGTCGCATGTAGAATACGGACGTGCATGATTGGCTGGCCACCAGTACGTACAAGCCATGCGATAGGAATAACCGCCAATAGAGGTTGCATGCTTAGTTTGACTTAGCGGTTATAGAGGTTTACTGTTGTGGATATAACAGAGTAGGCATTGGGCGGGGAGGATAATTCCTTAGCGTATGGACTTCGATGCACTTTTTCTTATGACCCGGACTCTCCGCTGGAGATACAGGGTTGATGATCCATGATTACGGATGGTCACTGATGTTCTGCGAAACGTTATGCTCTTACTGATGGGGCCTCTGGTGCCCAAGAGGGGACTATGCCGATCCTATTTAGCCAGGGCCTATGCGTAGGAAGGATTGTTCTCAACTACATTTTACTTAGAACGTTTAGCTACCTTTATCCGTTAGGTACGAGTACTTTTGGTTTGGGTACTTGTATCTGACTGTGGCTTGGAATAATAATTTGTCGCGGATTAGTTCGTCACATCTTGTCCTTGTTTGGTTGTAGGTGTGACTTACTACTTCGATGAGAAGGTATTGAACCTTATTGGGGTCCGAATACCATATTGGATTCATAGCATGGAAAGATACGTCACCGTGTATTAGTTTACCATCTCATGTCCTTATTTGGTTGGGGGGATGGTAAGCTCGTTCAATAGGTGTGTATTGGACCATGTTATAATTCAATTAACTTATTTATTTGAGCAATATTTATTCAGTTTATATGGCATGATATTATGTGTCTTGTTACGTCCCTCTGAGGACCTGGTTATCTCTCCTGGTGTGTGCTCTTGTCTTTCGCAGGTGCTCTAGCTCTAGCCGTGACCATCTCTATTTCTTCGAGGATGATTGCGCTTGGATCGTCTTCGCTTCGCTCGCCAAAAATTATTTCTTTTCTCATGTATTTTCCTTTACTTGTTGGTAGTAGATTTGTCTCCGCCCAACATATTGTATCAAAACAATTTATTATCATTATATGCTATCTTTTATTCATTTATTTTTGTGTGGATGAGATTAGTTATGGTTCTATTGCATTTTACAGCTTATGTATTTATACGAGGCTTCCATATATTGGAGTATATTTCATATGTTTACAGCTGGCATGTCTACGTTCCTAGTCCTACGTATTTTGGGACAGGGACGTTACACATTTTTGTGGTGGCCCATGCAGGTCAAGATAAATTGTTTGTCTACTTTACCGTACCAAGCAAGCCTGCGAATAGGATTAGAAGTCTAGGATCTCATCCACATACTTGACTTTTTTTCCTCGATTCCATATTCGACCAACTCTTCGATTGCATCTTGCTTGATTCTTTCTATCATTATCCTTATCTTCCCTTCGTGCTTGCTAGAGATTGACCCTACAAGTTAGATGTCCCAAACACCCTTAGTTTAATTCTTTTAAGTTGGGTAGAATGACTTGTGACCTAGCAATCCTTTTGTCCCTGTGACCTATATTAGCAAGTTTACTTAGATTCTAGAATTTAGAGGACCCTAACCCATTTAGCCAACCAAGGACTCGGACAAGAAGACTATAGGACAAATGTATAGAGACCAACATAGGATACAACTTAGAGTCTTAAGGAGTTTGAACTAATTCTACTCTATTTCAATCTTAATCTCATGTGTCTATATTTTTACTATCTAGATTAATGATACTAATGTAGCCTAGTTTTTGCAAGCTCAATTCTTTATCAAGCTTGTTCATGACATATGTTATTGGAGGCCTCCGCTAACGTATTGTCTACTCAGAACCGGTGCATGATGATCTGATCAACCTAGTGCACTTTGGTTCGCTTTTATCTATCATTCTATGAGGATGGGGACATAGCTAAACTTGCCCTCTAGATTCCCATCCGCGACTGCCTTGGCAACTCCTTTTGAATTATTCGGTCGCCTTTGAACCACGTATTCGTATTCGATAACGCCTCATTCGAACTCTATATTGCGTTCGCCTTCACCTATTTTAAGAAGGACGAAAACATTGTACTAAAACTTCCTCTAACTGTCCTATCACCATGACCATTACCACCCAATGTAACTATATCTTTGTCTTGAACTACTCGACCTTTCCTTCGACCCTAAATTTACAATCTTGACTTTCTAATCGCTTGAATTTAAGAAGTGATTACAATCGTCTCTTAATCATATCCTCAACGTAGACTACGACCATATAAACTTCTTTAAACCCTTCTATCTACCGTTGTGCCTCTCACCCCCTCCTAATTCTTAATTTCGAGGACGAAATTCTTTTAAGTTGGGTAGGATGTAAAACCCCTAAATTTCTACTATTTTTTTATTAAATTTGGTACTGATTTAAAATTTTGCATTGTACGTCGCGTAGTCGTATTATACGTCGCACACGAAGTTTTATTTTTCGTAATTGCTCGACGAGTGCGAATGTGTGCGAACGTACATATTTTAGAAAAAAAATATTTTTTCTAATTTTATAGTTTCAAGATAATTTATATAATAATTATTTTAGTTATCGTACCAAAATTTTCATTTTCATTATTTTATTTATTTTATAAGGCCTTTCGTTTATAACAAATTATTGATAATATTCTTGTGCATACGTATATATATTTTCTAAACATTTTACTTGTTTATTTTTAAATAAAAAATATAATTTTGAGATTTATTAATATTAATATTTTATTATTCAAAAAGATATTTAAAAATATTTATTATTTTTGAAATTATTATTATTGGTATTTTGAAAAATATATTGGAAGTTATTGTGGCCATTTTAAATTTCGATTTGATGTTATAGATTTAATTTAAATAGTTTAAAGGTAGAATTTATATTTAATTGGAGTCTAGATTATCTAGATTTAAAATTTGAATTTAATTTGAATTTAGATTTGATTTAAATAGTGATTTATCTAAATGGGGAATTTAAAATCCTAATCCTTGTCTTAATGGGAATTTCCACATCCTATAAATAGACAGGTACTCATCCATGTATTTCTTTTCTCCAAATTTCTTCCACAAATTTTTAACCCTAACTAATTGCCATCCATAGATTTTATCGTGCGTGCATCGTGTCCGTGTCCCCATCTTTTCTACTAATTTCCACCATTACAATTACATTGTCACCCTCTTCATGTCCACACGCGGACACATATCATCATCCATCCCCGACACCAAGTCCTAAACCTAAAACCAAATTCCTAGCAAACACAATTCCCTAATCCTAATTCCCACCACCGTCGCCAATGCCGATTCCGCCACTGCCTCCTCCTCGGCCTCACCGGAGTCTGCCCCGACCACAGCAACGTCGTACCCCGCTTCCAGTAATCATCCCTGTCGACCCTGCGCAGGCGAGTGCGTCCGCCGCGCTAAGCCCGGTTTCTTCACCATCGCGGCGCGCTCAGGCAACCACCATATGGCCGGCCTCCACCTTGCCTGGCCTCCTCTAACCCAAGCCATCGTCGGAACTACGGAGACCAAAAACCCCATCACCTTGGCCGTGTCCAGCCAGGACCACCACCCAACACCCGACTTCCGGCCACCGCGTCGGGACTCCCTACCACCGTGCCCTGACCAGATCAAACCACCACCACACACGCACCACCACTACGGCCACCGGCCGGAAACCCCCAATCCGCCACCACCAACAACAACAAATTAGAAAATAGGAAGTCCTCACCTGAGCCCCTCCGCCGCGGCCAACGCATCTCTGCCGTGCCCGAGCCCCACGTCCTCCGCGTCCGCCGCGGCCAGCGTGACCGCTCCTTTACGCTGACTCTTCCCGCACCTCTTCCGTCGTCGCCCGCTCGAACAGCCCCGCATGTCAGCCGCCATGCTTCCCCCGCACGGCCGTCGCCTCCTTCCTAGGCGGGCGCGCCACCGTCCCCTCTCCGCCTCTCCAGCCTCTCCCGAGCTCATCCAACCCGACAAACCCCTCTTCCCCGGCCACCGCCGACGCACGCGTCCGTTCTCCGTCGTTGTGCCACCGCGTCCGACCGACGTCCTCCCTCCGGCCTCTCTCTCCTCCTACCGCCCTCTCTTCCTTCTCCCCTCCGCTCCTCCGCCGTAGCCCTACGGCCGACCGCCCGACCGTCTCCTCCCAGCGCCTCCCTCTTCCGTCCGCCTTCCTTCTTCTACTCCCGAAAACCCTTGCCGCCTGCCGGCCAAGTTCTCTCCGCCTCCTCTCCAGCTCCTTCTTCCCTCCCGATCTCTCCGTCTCTTTCTTCATCTGTTCTTTTATTTTTATTTTTTTCATTGATTAGCTTCATGCTTCCCGAGGAAGCATGAGTGGACTGGATAGAGTATTACTAAGGATATTATTATTATTATTATTATTATTATTTTATTTTTATTATTATTATTATTATTATTATTATTAACTAACATATTATGACAGATTGAAAACAAAGTAGTGTTTTATTATTAATCTGTGTGAATATATATTTATATTATATATTAGGATAATGATGATTATCATTTGTTGATAGTCATTAATTTTATTATTATTATTATTTTTATTAGCTATACCAATATTAATGTTGATATTTTATTATTATTACATACAATAAAATATCTACAAAATATATTATTATTATTGGTAATTTAAATAAAGTTTTTGCATAAAATTATAGTTTTTGGTATAAGATGATTTTGCATGACTTTCAAATATTTATCAAAGGCTATTTTACTAATAAAAATATATAGTTTTCAAATATAATAAATAATTTTCAAAATAGTTATTTATTTATATTTATTTTTCTCCGATTATCTATTCTTGTCCATAACTAAATCAAATCACTTCCACCCTCTTGCAATCTCGAACCTCCCTATATCGTCCCTAGCCAAATTGACTATCCGAACCCAATGACACGGTCCATCCCATCATTTGAGATCGTCTTACGTACTTATGACATCTACAACTATTCTGTGCCAACTGGATCAAATCACAATTCAACTGCAACAAACTCAAGGACAATTTGTGTAGTCATCTGAGGCTGTCTTGCATAGTTGTTGTACCAAAGTTGCAGTTTGTGCCACCTTGATCATCGCAGCACACCAGGCGTCCTACCAGGCAAGACACCTTGCCATTTGCTGTTTATTTATTTTAGCTCATATTTCATGCATTATTTATTTTTTATGCAAAATAAACTGTGATACATGGCATAACCTGTTAGAACTTACTGTTCATTTATATTTCCTGCTATGTATTATTTTTCTTACACATTAAACCTAGATTTAAGGGACCACCTTTGTGTGTTGCATTCATGGCCTTGACACGTTGTACCACGAAGTTGTGTGTCGCATGTAGAACACAGACGTGCATGATTGGCTGGCCACCAGTACGTACAAGCCGTACGATAGGAATAACCGCTAATAGAGGTTGCATGCTTAGTTTGACTTAGCGGTTATGGAGGTTTACTGTTCTGGATACAACATAGTAGGCATTGGACGGGGAGGACAATTCCTTAGTGTATGGACTTCGATGCACTTTTTTTTGTGACCCGGACTCTCCGCTGGAGATACGGGATTGATGACCCATGATTACTGACGGCTACTGATGTTCTGTGGAACGTTATGCTCTTACTGATGGGGCCTCTGGTGCCCAAGAGGGGACTATGCCGATCCTATTTAGCCGGGGCCCATGCGTAGGAAGGATTGTTCTCAACTACATTTCACTTAGAACGGTTAGGTACCTTTATCCGTTAGGTACGAGTACTTTTGGTTTGGGTACTTGTATCTGACCGTGGCTTAGAACAATAACTTGTCGTAGATTAGTTCGTCACATCTTGTCCTTGTTTGGTTGTAGGTGTGACTTACTACTTCGATGAGAAGGTATTGAACCTTGTTGGGGTCCGAATACCATATTGGATTCATAGCATGGAAAGATACGTCACCGTGAATTAGTTTACCATCTCCTGTCCTTGTTTGGTTGGAGGATGGTAAGCTCGTTCAATAGGTGTGTATTGGACCATGTTATAATTCAATTAA
Source organism: Iris pallida (assembly GCA_029216955.1). Classification (NCBI taxonomy): domain Eukaryota; kingdom Viridiplantae; phylum Streptophyta; class Magnoliopsida; order Asparagales; family Iridaceae; genus Iris; species Iris pallida. The sequence continues at coordinate 5,522,212 of JANAVB010029216.1, forward strand.
CTTATTTATTTGAGCAATATTTATTCAGTTTATATGGTATGATATTATGTGTCTTGTTACGTCCCTCTGAGGACCTGGTTATCTCTCCAGGTGTGTGCTCTTGTCTTTCGCAGGTGCTCTAGCTCTAGCCGTGACCATCTCTATTTCTTCGAGGATGATTGCGCTTGGATCGTCTTCGCTTCGCTCGCCAAAAATTATTTCTTTTCTCATGTATTTTCCTTTACTTGTTGGTAGTGGATTTGTCTCCGCCCAACATATTGTATCAAGACAATTCATTATCATTATTTGATATCTTTTATTCATTTATTTTTGTGTGGATGAGATTAGTTATGGTTCTACTGCATTTTACAGCTTATGTATTCATACGAGACTTCCATATATTGGAGTATACTTCGTATGTTTACAGCTGGCATGTCTACGTTCCTAGTCCTACGTATTTTGGGACTGGGGCGTTACAAAAATTGCTTTACACGGGAAAGAGCTAAGAAAAGATAGCTCTATGCGAGCAATGCTGCATACGAGCCAGACTCTACGTGAACGAGTACTCTACGCTAGCAAAGCCGTATGCGAGCGAGACTCTATGCGAGCGAGTACTCTACGCGAGCGAGCACTACACACGAGCGAGAGAGTCTACGCGAGCGAGACTCTTACTCGAGCGGAAAGGTCTACGCGAGCGAGAGTAGCCTCTGCGTAGAGCTCGGATCAACTCTACATAGAACAGATTACCTGGGCACGTAAAACGTGTGCATAAAGGGTGAATACTACGCTGGAACGTAAAACGTGTGCGTAAAAACTTCATCTTCTTCCTAAGGCCGAGACAAGCCGGTGTAAAGGCTCAAGAACTCAAGAAGCCCCATCTCGGCCAAGACTCGATGAAATCCAACCATTCAGAAGCCAAACTTGCGTAAAATCAAAATTTCTACTACATGGAACTCTCAGTTTTCGAAAACAAGCCAGTTTAGTATATCAAAATCTTGAAGAGAAAAAGAATGCTAAAACCTAGATCTACAAAAATTCATGCATCAAAATAAAAATTTCCAAGTTCTAAAGTAGTTTAGAAACATGCTAGGAAGCCATTGGAACCATCAAAATGGGTTCTTAAGTGAACGCAAGATGCACTTGCCTACTGTGGGTGTTCGGTGGAGAAAAAAATAAAGAAGAAGAAGAAGAAGAGAAGTAAATGAGAACATGAATGAGGATAGAGAAGGGTTGTTGGGTTAATAAATGAGGGATGGTGGTAGGTAGAGGTTTGTATATCAACCCAAACCGAGCCAGACCAAGCCAAACCCAACCTAACCCGATGCATGCCAAAAGCCAGAATAGACCACACGAACCATGAAATGCTAACTAACCCATGCCAATGCAAGAACCCAAGGCTAGCCAATCAGGACAAGTCGAAATACAGGTCCGAGATTACGTACACGCATACCAAAATACGTATAACGAAATCTGAGGGTGACAGAAACCCTTATACAAAGATCTATATAAACACATCCACATATATGTGAAACACAAAAGAAAATGATACAACAACCTAGCAATTATGATCTGATACACCAAATAAGTCATTATAATCGATACAGAATTCGAAGTCAATACGATATATAAGTACATGAACTAAGCAACATTTTAATACAATAATATTAAAAAAATGGATACATAACCATACAGAACAAAACTATTGTTGATTGGGTGGTGGTGGTGGCGATACCTAGAAATGAGTCATGATAGCCGATGGAACCGAAGTGAGAATCAACGCATCGAGCTTGGCCATGCCAAGGGCATGGGAGCACTGAAGTTAACTGCATCATCTTGTACAATATCGTCATAACATGCTCTATGTCAAACTGTAGTCCACTAAGGACGATAGCTAAACCAGAATCCTATGTCGATGGAGCAGAAGAAGATGCACCTTGGGGAGCTCTATGTAGACAACCCTAAAGGGGATGAATAGGGTAATAAAATAAATTCCTAAGTAAAAAACTTAGGTACACAATCAGAAATAAAAAAACTTAGGTACACAATCAGAAAAATAGCAGTAGTAAAGTAAATGACAAGAGATAGATATCAAGAGCGCATACATAGCGATGTCTACTGGTGCCCATCATGGAAGGCATTACAGTCCCGGAATCTCTTGTCTGGTATTAATTACTATTATAAAATACCAATATACCACGAGCTTTGATCCGAAGTGCTCGTCGACTTCTTACAACCACGAGCTTTGATCTGAAGAGCTTGCGGACTTCAAACAACCACGAGCTTTGATCTGAATGGCTCATCGACTTCTTACAACCAAATAGAAATAACTTGGAAATCCAAGCTTTACAACTCGAATAGACTTATACTGCAACTTGGCACTAGAAGGCTTGAGAGTTATACTTGGGAGTATGAAGGTTGTAGAGCTCAGAATATATAAGGATTTGTAAGTGAGAATTTGTGGGTTTCAATGGCAAAGTCAAGGGCTTTTTATAGGTTTTCAAAATGGTTATACTGACTAAATTAGGCCCAAAATCGGAGCCCTAACATTCAAAATTTCAAACATTGGATTATTCAGGAAGGAATGGGCAAAATTTTAAACTTGGACAAAGTTAGCAAAACTGGGCCTGAGTTCGGTTGGTGATTGAACTAAGCCTGAATTCGACTATCTTTGAGCCAGAATATTTTTCAGGTATTCAAACATAGTTTTCCCTGAATTCTATAGGTTTTAGGAAAAATATTTTTTTTGTTGAATACTAGAGTTTGGGTCAAATTCATGTATAGTGGACTAGGATTTTGGCTTTGGATGACCTGGATATATATATATATATATATATATATATATATATATATATATATATATATATATATATATATATATATATATATATATATATAGTGCCGGTACGAACTCGATCCATATTGAGTCCTAATAAATAAAATAAAAATACAAAAAAAATTATAAAATCGAGCAGCATCTCTTATGATGATAGTGTCCAGCATTTATCGATATGATGGCATGAGTTGGCTTATCTTTTTCTTTTGTACGATGATATATATTTTTCCTTGACGGGAGTTGTCCAATGATAAACAATTATTTAAATCTATATACCTTATCCGGGCTTCGCCCCAGGGAGCGCTACCCCCTCAACCCGCAACCCCCCTCCACTGCACAGAAGCCCCAAGTGCGAGGCCTCAGAGATGTTGTGGGTGGTTTAGAAATATCTTGTAGGATGGCGTCATTTTTGGCCCATAATGATTTCTTCATTGCATATGTCCATTTTTTATCTTGCTTAATGCTTTTTCTGTAAATACATATTAGATGAAAAAAGAGTATGCGTATATGAAAAATACAATACACATTAAGGCAATGCTAAGTTTAAGTATGAACGTTATAATGATTGCTTGGTTATTAATGATAGTATAATGTTAAAGTTAATTGATTAGCCACAATTAATAGAAAAACATAGTTAGTACATTGGCTAACAACGTTCCTCTTTTTGATTATAACAAAACAGTTAAGTCTATGAGGGATATAATAGATGCATATATCAGTAATATGTAAAATACAATAAGCATGAAGCACAAATCACTAAAAATATACTACTTAAACGACAATATACTTAAACTTATTTCTCTCCCTTTGACATAATCAAAAATATCCCCATACTAAGAGGTAAATGAAATCCAATCTTATAGAGCAAGAGGAATCATAGATAATCATGATAAAAAAACAATATAGGAGAAGTGTGTAAAGACAAGTTTATAAAATACACAAAATGTAGAATAGGTTGTCAAAATACAATGTAGGTATTAAAATTTAAAAGAAAAGAACAATCAATAAAAGGTTTACCAACAAAAATCCAATGTAGAAATCCCAAAATATAATATAATAGTATGTGAAGCTCTAGTTATGGAAGAAAGGATTTCAACCAAAAAGCCAAGAGGATTAGAGTACTCTAAGATGTTATTGCATTATTTTGATACATTTAGCTATCACCAATCAAATTACGGATGCAACCAATTGCTACTTGATTCTGATTCACATTGAGTACCATGACTGATCCGACAATTTTTTAAAATATTTTAATTTACTCACTTCTCAATCTTTATTTATTTTAAAGGGGTTCCAAACGGTTTCAATGAAAATCATCATCCCTATGCAAGTTAAATATCCAAATACTTTCCTCAATTAGAGAGATTATCAGTCAATTCAAATCATTTCATAGCATTTGTCGTATATTTCACATCTTTTCAATATGATCCAAATAGTTATATTCATATTATCCAATCTAGATATCAATTCAAATTCCCCATGAATCGTATTTGTAATCCAAATTGATTTTTATCACCATCCGATATCAGAACATCATGAGTAATTGAAACTCTCTTTTATTTGTACAAGCATACAATTATTCCAACAATTTCTTTACTATAATACTTATTCCACAGAAGTTCAATTGTTAAATATAACTACTGAATCTTCCAATTTATTCTACCAAGGCAAATCATTATTTCTAAAATATCAAATCTGAGGGTTACCCGTTATCAATTATTCTTGTCAAAAGTACAACTACATGCAATATTCCATCTAACATAACTTCAAATCAACAATCTCATGATATATCCAATTTATTTTTCAAGTATGAAATTACTGTCCAAAATTTTCAAGTAATGATCCATCTCTTTATTGCTAATTTTATCCTTCCTTCCAACTCGATACAAAATATTCTAAGTTAATCGAATCAAGCGAACTTAAATACCAATCCGTCGTACCCGTCAAGAGTAGTCAAATCCAACTTATGGCACAATCAATTACTAAACTCATTTCTCAATATATTCAATTCAAGTCTCACTCTTCATTCAAAGTTCCAGCTAAGGTCAATTCATAACTTATCCAATTCTTAAATTATCTCTGAAGTTCACATCGCAGTATATATTCATTATGTCTTACTTATCACCACCAAGTCTCGTGCAATATTTTAGAGTCATTATATGCGCCTTCCAACTATTACCTTATTCTTTGATCAAGTCTCTAAGAATAGCTATACCGACAGATAAACCTAATCATTTAGGTAGCTCATCTAAAATAGACGATTGCTAAGGGCCATGCTAATTTTTTTTTATCTTGGAGACAAACATAAACCGACAGTTCTAAGAAACTCTACTCCAATTTATAAGCATAATCTATATCCGAGCATCTGATTACCATTAATGACCAACTCGACAATAGGTACGCAACCAACACTCTATGGTCAAGTCTATCTACCAACAATCATCCTCAAGGGACTATCTCAATTAAAGGCTCACCTAGACTTACACAAAAATGAACAAAGTTAATCCAGTAATATTATGGTCTAAATCCCAAATATATCATTGAATTCCCAACAATCCAAATTCAATTTTTTCTCAGTTTTGTCAGCTGTATAATCCTGTAATCATATATTTATAGCAATTTAGATTCTTTATCTCGTACTCCAATTCCTTCGAATCCAAATTCATTCATATGCTAAGGCTAACTATTTAATAATCATCAATTATGTCATAGTATTTTAATAATTTATCATTTATAGTGCTTGCTCCGAATTCTTCCCAACTGGAAATCTGTATCCATGCAGTAAAATTAGGGGTGAGCAAATACCGACCGATACCGAAAAATCGACCGAATACCGATAAAAAATATCCCGAAAAATTGAACCGAAATTACGTACCGATACCGAATTGCCGAACCGACTAAAATATGGTATAATGGTAATGGTAACGGTTTGAGTGTAATACCATACCAAAAATACCGAACCGATTCTATATATATATATATATATATATATATATATATATATATATATATATATATATTATAGAATGTTGTTTGTTATTAATTTTATACTACCCATTTTCATTTTTATCTTTATTTTAATCAATTTCTTAGAACTTAGAATAGATTTTAGTGTAACACCTAGTTTTCCAAATAAGGGTAATTTTGAAATTATAATTATTATTTATTGATATTTAGTTCACATTATTATTTTTGGTGATTTTTAATTATTTTTAAACTATTTAAAAACTGTTTTAAGTCATGACTTGTGATTTTGGTGTACAGCTAGTAAAACCGTAGAGACTGTAAGACCTAGAGCCTAACCACGTTATTAGGATGATTTATTATCATTTTTAGCCTAGGGGTATTTTGGTCATTTTGACTTATTTGAATTATTTGGTGATTTGTTGAATTGGTGAATTCTAGGTTGACTTGACTTGTTGAGACCTAGTGAACTAGCCTAGAAGCTAACCCTAGCCTTGGTGACCCTAGTCTAACTTAGGTTAACCTACTTTTAGTCATTAGAAACTAATTTTAGAATGAGGGGACTTGGTTTAGTGAATTTAAGTCATGGTTTATGGTTTCATGAAATGACTTATGGCTTGATGATTTATTTGATCATAACTTAGCCCATGGCCCATAACTAGAAGCCATAACCCAAACCAAACCCTAAATGACCATCCATAGGGATCCCCACCCTATATAAACACTTATTCTCTAGGGCTTGCCTCCTTCTTTCATTCATTTCAATATTGGAAAAGAAAGGTAATTGTCCCTCTTCCAAAAATCTCCATAAATTCATTTTAATTTCTTTTTAATCCTAGTTTCTTGCATTAGAACCTAATACTCTCCTACTTTCTGATTTTGGGGTTTAATCCCAGCTTTGGGTCAATTTGGAGCTTTTGGCATAAGAGGAAGAATCCCCCATTTGAAACTTTTCCAAGCTTTTGCAAATATAGGTAAAACCCTCTAAATTGATTTAAATTTCAGTTTTCTTTGCATGTAGGGCTAGATCTAGGAGTCCGCTAGGTGTCCCCGAAATTTGGGTGGTTTTCGTATTCGTTTGGTGTCCGTAAGGACACGTGTCGTATTGTTGCCTAGGTGTTTGATGAAATACCTAAGAGGGATTTTTTTTTTCTGTTTTTCCAAATCTTTTTGAATGAATTCCTAGATCTATATGTGTACTTCACATTCGTGTCCTACTGAGCACATTTCTGGACACGTTCGTGTCCATATTTGAACACACACGCGTGCACGAGGACACCGTACAGCTCGAGCTTCACAGCGGACACGACACAGCACGGTTTGGCATGAAACTTGGTGAGCTCATAGGGGCAATGTCTGCGAGCATGGCCCCAAGGTCCTATCAAAATTCGTGCAGTGGTTTGGAAGAAACCATGGCTGCACTGGCCTTGCAATGGTCGTACGAGCGCTATAAGAGTCCTCTGATACGTGTCTCGTGCTCAGGACACGAGACCCGTGGATACCTCGTGTCGAGTCCAGTGTGTAGCCCTAGTGTTGGGCTACACGTAGGTTTGACCACGAGGCATGTCGAGCTTGGTGTCGTGCTCACGAGACCTGGACACACGCGTACCACACTGTATTACTGTCCTTTCCTCTGTGTTCATTTTTTTTGATAGTTCAGAGTTAAATGTTATTTAAATTGTTAAAAATATGTAAGATAATGTTCATTTAATGATATGTGATGTATATGACTGTTTGGGGATGATTTTTCATTGGCTAGGTCGAGGATTGCATGGTTGACTGGAAGTTGGTTTCATTTTCATAAACATCCTGAAGATTCCTGATACATGCAACTTGTTATGCTAATTTATGGATTTAAAAGTGATTTCAACCTATTTTTCCTGATTTAAATTACCATGATTAGTTCATGTATGTGTGTAGGATTGATGTTAACTAAGGATTTTGGATTAAGGGGCTTTTCTGATACATGATTTAAATGACAGTTTTCAAATGAGTTTTCAGAGATTTAAATAAAATGTAACCTGAGAATTTAGATGTATGTTGAATTTGAGTTATAGCTAAACATGTATGTTAAGCCTGCAAACTTTCCTCCCACACATTGTTTCCAATGTTTAAACTAATTTCCTGCCATTGTTTTTAATTTCTAAGAATAACTGAATCGATTTATTTCCTGTTTACTGTCATTTCCTGAGATTATCATTGTATCCCTGTCATTCACACACAATGCATACTTTCCTGAGAAATTATCTCACAAATGCATTGTTTGATTACACACACTCATGCATAGACACATCTCCTTGACACTTGCACTCCCACTTGCCATGACACTCAACCACCCTTCCCATGTACCATCACTGAGTCCCTGTATTTTCAGATTAATGTATTAGAGATATGTAGAGAGATGTAGGTTTCATTTGTTCCAAGTTTCAGTTCAGGTTGTATATACATATAGATGTAGGTAGACTGTCAGTTTAAAAGGATTCCTGTCAATTCATGTTAACCGAGTAATGCTGGTTGAATTCCTATTTTCTTTTAAATCCTTTTTAAGTAAAATCTTGGTGTTAAATCACATGTTAGATTCATGTATGTACAGGTGTTTAGTTTACTGCAAAGAAAAATGGGGGTTTATGTTGTGAAGGGGATTGGATTTCGAAATTTGTTTGAATTAATATTGAATGGTTAAACTGAGATTCATATGTGGCTTAGCCTGGCTTTTGGGTAGATCTTGGTTGGCCTTGGTTTGCATTTGCAGGAGTAGGCAAGGCACTGCCTTGGCTTGCCCTGTTGTGGCTTAGCCTGGCTTTTACAGCAGACAGCAGCAGCCTTAGCAATGCAGCAGGCCATGCCTTGCCCTGCATTGCATTCAGCAGCAGGATGCTTGCCTGGGCTGTGCAGGGCAGTAGAGAGCTTTGTACAGGTGACCCTTCCATACCTGAGATGCACAGGCCTATGTATGTGCACACAAACACTGAGAACTGTTAGTTAGGGGAGTTCAGGATTTCAAGCCTGATAATTGTTTTCTCAGGTTGACAGTAGGGTATGAGAGTAATATATGTATATGTGTGTGAGATGATGTTTACATGTTGAGGGTTCTCAGTTCAATTGTGAGGTTTTGGGTAGATGAGTGTATATATGTATAGATATTGTGTGAGTGTTATGTGTATTCGGGTATAGGTAAATGTTTGAGTGTGAGTTTAGCAATGGGCATGTATAGGTAAGATTAAGACATTAGTGTAGATAGAGATCCTTACCTCTATGTGTGTGAGGTCAGTAACAAAGGCCTGAAGCCTGGGCAGCAGAGAATTGAAGAGGAATAGTTAACAAAAATTAGGAGGAGGGAGTACCTTAGGCTTGAGTGCAAGGGTGTGTTGGGCTGTGTATAGGAATAGGTCTGTGAGTATATCTCAGTGAAATAGAGAGAGGCTAGATATCAGGTGTGTGTGTGTGAGCCTAGATGAGATTGGCAAGCCTATAGGTAAGCCTATATAAATGTGTCCTATTTTAGCTATGTGCATATGTGTGTTATTATATAAATTAGATTAATATTAATATATGTATATGTGTGAAGGTGTGTAATGGTCTATGTATGATATAGCTATATGGCCTATGGCCTATATACAGGGCACAAAGCCTATGGGTGTATACCTATGGCTCATAGCTTGTGTGTGTGGTTTGAATGCCTAGTGATTGTGTTGTTGGCTGGTATAGCCTAGATAGTGTGTGTGCTTGCTAGAATAGGCTGGTTAGGCTTAGTGAGACTTGTTTGGCTTAGGCTTGACCTAGTTGACCTAGTTTGACCTAGACAACATGCAGACGTATTGTAGATTACTATTATCATCCCCTGTATACATCTTGACTTGTGTTGCTCTAACTAGGAGTCAGGTACCTCATCTCGGACAGTACATTTACTTCAGACATTCAGATACCAGGCGAGTACATTCTCTGACCGTTTCATACTTGTCTGGATTTACATTCTTTCTCTAGATTACTGTACTTGATGCTGATACGATCATTATCACGGATTGGTACTATACAGATCTTCTTCTGAGATGTTATCTCCTTGTATTCACTAAATACATATTGTGATGTGCGTTTCACTTACATATTGTATTTATTGAATACCCTTATCATTGTATACTCATTGTGCATATTGTACTCTCATTATCACATTGAGCCATTGTACAAGCTATTGTATAAGCCATTGTACAAGCCATTGTATAGGGTAACATAACTGAATTGAATCCTTGTGTATTGATTGGGATGGGAGAGTAGAATTGGTTATATGATCAATCCTATTGTATAAGAAATTGTATATGTCCATTGTACACCCACGTACAAAGGAGTCCCATTTTATTGTATAACCTAACCCGTTTACATAACCATATTGTACTCTAAATCACATGTTGCTTACAGTTCTTACTTATCATATATAGATATTTTCTATTATCAAATCTCTGCTGTTTTTATATACATTCTTCTTTCAGCGTTTTATGTACCTTACTCTATTGCATGCTTTATATTTCCTAACATGATATGAACTGCGTGAGATGTTTTGTGCTCACTTCCGTCCTGACTGGACCGGTTGAAAATTTTACAGAGGATGATGAGGAACCCTGCACCCTTACTTAGAGCTTGCCTAGTTGACACTCGTGACCGGGACCCCTGGAGAGGTTCAGGCAGCTGCTCAGGATGATACCTTGTATAGTGTAGATAGCTTAGACTGTTCCTTCTTTTCATGCTTAGCTGTTGTATTTATTTTCAGAGTTGTATATTTTAGAGATGTTGAGTCTGGTAGTTGATAAGACTTGTATTTCATTTCTGTTGTACCTCAGTTAGGGATTTCTTTATCTATTTTATCGTGCCATATTCTATCTCTCGATTGTGATTGAGTTGTACCTCTGTGTTGGCCTCCTTATGGAGAGTATTCATATTATGTTAGTTATAGTTCATGACCTAGAACAGCGTTCTACCGCCGATACTGCGGTGTAGGCTGGGCATTGTTACGCCATCGTACCCTCACAGTGGGTGCGGGTCGTGACACGTTTTTAGTGGTGGCCCATGCAGGTCGAGTTTATGTAGTGGTATTCGAACTAGAGTATCACTACAGCCTGCAGCAGGATTAGGATTATTTTTGAAGGTACTCAATCACATTAGGAAAAACTCTTAATCAGATTCTTCTTATCTAAATTTGCTGCTTATTGACTTTCCCTGAATATAAACTGTCCTCATTTGATTTTTGCTTCATTCTCAGAAATTGCTTCTTGTTTTGATCTGTCTTCATGATGGTTATGAAGACACGATCTCATCGTTTCGGTTCGGGGGATACTATCGAGAGACTGGCCACCTCTCGTCCTGTTTATCAGGGCCTCGAGACCGCATCTCTTGTTGTGCCGACTCAGGTTGGCGTTTCTGCCACATTGGAGGTGCACCTCTGTCTGTGCAGAGACTTTTTCCCGTCATTCCCGATTTCTCTCAGCAGCAGCGGTTCATGCAGCATCAGCAGCGGACCAAGGGAAACCAGCAGGGGCGAGCTATCGTCAAGACATTCGAAGATGCACAGACCATTGGAGATCTTGCTGCAAGTTCCGTTCTTCTTGATTCCATTCCCAAAATTGTCTTTTATAACTATCTTGAAATCCGATTCCATCTGTTCCTTGTTGATTGATTAATTTTGTCATGTCGTTCTTTTGTTATGTTTGTTTTTCTTCTGAGAAAATTATATGGGCTAGGTCACCTAAATCATGGGATCTAGAATCTTCGATAGTCGTGATAGTTGGCATAGTGAGGACACGTAGTCAGACTTTGGATGTATTTCTCGGGTATGAGAATTTAAGGTTTTCGTCGTCGCATGCGGTAATACAAAAATTTTAAATACCATGAACCTAGAGGTACGTACCTTAGTCAAGGACGCATGCGGCAATACAAAAATTTTGTTTGAGACTTTGATTGAGGGGTGTTTGACCTAAAAGGACTACTACCATTTTAATTTCGAGGACAAAATTTTTCTAAGGTGGGTAGGATTGTAACACCCAGTTTTCCAAATGAGAGTAATTTTGAAATTTTGAAATTTTAATTATTATTTATTGATATTTATTTTACATTATGATTTTTGGTGATTTTTAATTATTTTTAAACTATTTAAAAACTGTTTTAAGTCACAACTTATGATTTTGGTGTACAGCTAGTAAAATCGTAGAGACTGCATGACCTAGAGCCTAACCACGTTATTAGGATGATTTATTATCATTTTTAGCCTAGGGTTATTTTGGTCATTTTGACTTATTTGAATTATTTAGTGATTTGTTGAATTGGTGAATTCTAGGTTGACTTGACTTGTTGAGACCTAGTGAACTAGCCTAGAAGCTAACCCTAGCCATGGTGACCCTAGTCTAACTTAGGTTAACTTACTTTTAGTCATTAGAAACTAATTTTAGAATGAGAGGACTTGGTTTAGTGAATTTAAGTCATGGTTTATGGTTTCATGAAATGACTTATGGCTTGATGATTTATTTGATCATGACTTGGCCCATGGCCCATAACTAGAAGTCCTAACCCAAACCAAACCCTAAATGACCAGCCATAGGGATCCCTACCCTATATAAACACTTATTCTCTAGGGCTTGCCTCATTCTTTCATTTATTTCAATATTGGAAAAGAAAGGTAATTGTCCCTCTTCCAAAAATCCCCATAAATTCATTTTAATTCCTTTTTAATCCTAGTTTCTTGCATTAGAACCTAATACTCTCCTACTTTCTGATTTTGGGGTTTAATCCCAGCTTTGGGTCAATTTGGAGCTTTTGGCATCAAGAGAAAGAATCTCCCATTTGAAGCTTTTCTAAGCTTTGGCACATATAGGTAAAACCCTCTAAATTGATTTAAATTTCAGTTTTCTTTGCATGTAGGGCTAGATCTAGGAGTCCCCTAGGTGACCCCGAAATTTGGGTGGTTTTCGTGGTCGTTTGGTGTCCGTATCGGACACGTGTCGTAGTGTTGCCTAGGTGTTTGATGAAATGCCTAAGAGGGATTTTTCTTCTGTTTTTCCAAATCTTTTTGAATGAATTCCTAGATCTATATGTGTACTTCACATTCGTGTCCTACTGAGCACATTTCTGGATACGTTCGTGCCCATATTTGAACACACACGCGTGCACGAGAACACCGTGCAGTGTCCTGCTGCTCGAGCTTCGCAGCGGACACGACACAGCACGTTTGGCATGAAACTTGGTGATCTCATGGGGACAATTTCTGTGAGCATGCCACCAAGGTCCCATCGAAATTCGTACAGTGGTTTGGAAGAAACCATGGCTGCACTGGCCTTGTACTGGCCGTGCGAGCGCTATCAGAGTCCTCTGATACGTGTCTCGTGCTCAGGACACGAGACCCGTGGACACCTCGTATCGAGTCCAGTGTGTAGCCCTAGTGTTGGGCTACACGTAGGTTTGACCACGAGGCGTGTCGAGCTTGGTGTCGTGCTCAAGAGACCTGGACACACGCGCACCACACTGTATTACTGTCCTTTCCTCTGTGTTCAGTTTTTTTGATAGTTCAGAGTTAAATGTTATTTAAATTGTTAAAATTATGTAATTTAATGTTCATTTAATGATATATGATGTATATGACTGTTTGGGGATGATTTTTTATTGGCTAGGTCGAGGATTGCATGGTTGATTGGAAGTTGGTTTTATTTTCATAAACATCCTGAAGATTCCTGATACATGCAACCTGTTATGCTAATTTCTGAATTTAAAAGTGATTTCAACCTATTTTTCCTGATTTAAATTACCATGATTAGTTCATGTATGTGTGTAGGATTGATGTTAACTAAGGATTTTGGATTAAGGGGTTTTTCTGATACATGATTTAAATGACAGTTTTCAAATGAGTTTTCAGAGATTTAAATAAAATGTAACCTGAGAATTTAGATGTATGTTGAATCTGAGTTATAGCTAAACATGTATGTTAAGACTGCAAACTTTTCTCCCACATATTGTTTCCAATGTTTAAACTAATTTCTTGCCACTGTTTTTAATTTCTGAGAATAATTGAATCGATTCATTTCCTATTTACTGTCATTTCCTGAGATTATCACTGTATCCCTGTCATTCACACACAATACATACTTTCCTGAGAAATTATCTCACAAATGCACTGTTTGATTACACACACTCATGCATAGACACATCCCCTTGACACTTGCACTCCTACTTGCCATGACACTCAACCACCCTTCCCATGTACCATCACAGAGTCCCTGTATTTTCATATTAATGTATTAGAGATATGTAGAGAGATGTAGGTTTCATTTGTTCCAAGTTTCAGTTCAGGTTGTATATACATGTAGATGTAGGTAGACTGTCAGTTTAAAAGGATTCCTGTCAATTCATGTTAACCGAGTAATGTTGGTTGAATTTCTATTTTCTTTTAAATCCTTTTTAACTAAAATCTTGGTGTTAAATCACATGCTAGATTCATGTATGTACAGGTGTTTAGTTTACTGCAAAGGGAAATGGGGGTTTATGTTGTGAAGGGGATTTGATTTCGAAATTTGTTTGGATTAATATTGAATGGTTAAACTGAGATTCATATGTGAATGACTGAGTTATAATTTCTTAAAATTAAATGTTTCCCAGAGATTTGAAATGAATTGCAAAGTTTGACTTGAACTTGGTATTGGATTTTGATTGGTATGGGAGTTGGGACTTTGAATTGATTATTTTGAACTGTCGAATTAACACTAAATAACTGTGAACTGAGTTTAGATTTTCTAATGGATATTGGGTGGATCTTGGTTGGCCTTGGTTTGCATTTGCAGGAGCAGGCAAGGCACTGCCTTGGCTTGCCCTGTTGTGGCTTAGCCTGGCTTTTACAGCAGGCATCAGCAGCCTTAGCAATGCTGCAGGCCATGCCTTGCCCTGCATTGCATTCAGCAGCAGGATGCTTGCCTTGGTTGTGCAGGGCAGTAGAGAGCCTTGTACAGGTGACCCTTCCATACCTGAGATGCACAGGCCTATGTGTGTGCACACACACACTGAGAACTGTTAGTTAGGGGAGTTCAGGATTTCAAGCCTGATAGTTGTTTTCTTAGGTTGACAGTAGGGTATGAGAGTAATATATGTATATGTGTGTGAGGTGATGTTTACATGTTGAGGGTTCTCAGTTCAATTGTGAGGTTTTGGGTAGATGAGGGTATATATGTATAGATATTGTGTGAGTGTTATGTGTATTCGGGTATAGGTAAATATTTGAGTGTGAGTTTAGCTATGGGCATGTATAGGTAAGATTAAGACATTGGTGTAGATAGAGATCCTTACCTCTATGTGTGTGAGATCAGTAACAAAGGCCTGAAGCCTGGGCAGCAGAGTATTGAAGAGGAATAGTTAACAAAAGTTAGGAGGAGGGAGTACCTTAGGCTTGAGTGCAAGGGTGTGTTGGGCTGTGTATAGGTATAGGTCTGTGAGTATATCTCAGTGAAATAGAGAGAGGCTAGATATCAGGTGTGTGTGTGAGCCTAGATGAGATTGGCAAGCCTATAGGTTAGCCTATATAAATGTGTCCTATTTTAGATATGTGCATATGTGTGTTATTATATAAATTAGATTAATATTAATATATGTATATGTGTGAAGGTGTGTAATGGTCTATGTATGATATAGCTATATGGCCTATGGCCTATATACAAGGCACATAGCCTATGGGTGTATACCTATGGCTCATAGCTTGTGTGTGTGGTCTGAATGCCTAGTGATTGTGTTGTTGGCTGGTATAGCCTAGATAGTGTGTGTGCTTGCTAGAATAGGCTGGTTAGGCTTAGTGAGACTTGTTTGGCTTAGGCTTGACCTAGTTGACCTAGTTTGACCTAGACAGCATGCTGACGCATTGTAGATTACTATTATCATCCCCTGTATACATGTTGACTTGTGTTGCTCTAACTAGAAGTCAGGTACCTCATCTCGGACAGTACATTTACTTCAGACATTCAGATACCAGGCGAGTACATTCTCTGACCGTTTCATACTTGTCTGGATTTACATTCTTACTCTAGATTACTGTACTTGATGCTGACACGATCATTATCACGGATTGGTACTATACGGATCTTCTTCTAAATGTACTGTCCGAGATGAGGTACCTGACTCCTAGTTAGAGCAACATAAGCCATTGTATAAGGCACCGGATCTTCTTCTAAGATGTTATTCCCTTGGGCACCAGAGGCCCCATTGTACAAGCCATTGTATAAGGTAACGTAACTGAATTGGATCCTTGTGTATTGATTGGGGAGGGAGAGTAGAATTGGTTATGTGATCAATCCTATTGTATAAGAAATTGTATATGTCCATTGTACACCCACGTACAAAGGAGTCCCATTTTATTGTATAACCTAACCCGTTTACATAACCATATTGTACTCTAAATCACATGTTGCTTACAGTTCTTACTTATCGTATATAGATATTTTCTATTATCAAATCTCTACTGTTTTCATATACATTCTTCTTTCAGCGTTTCATTTACCTTACTCTATTGTATGCTTTATATTTCCTAACATGATATGAACTGCGTGAGATATTTTGTGCTCGCTCCCGTCCTGACTGGACCTGTTGAAAATTTTACAGAGGATGATGAGGAATCCTGTACCCTTACTTGGAGCTTGCCTAGTTGACACTCGCGACCTGGACCCCTGGGGAGGTTCAGGCAGCTGCTCAGGATGATACCTTGTATAGTGTAGATAGCTTAGACTGTTCCTTCTTTTCATGCTTAGCTGTTGTATTTATTTTCAGAGTTGTATATTTTAGAGATGTTGAGTCTAGTAGTTGATAAGACTTGTATTTCATTTCTGTTGTACCTCAGTTGAGAATTTCTTTATCTATTTCATCGTGCCATATTCTATCTCTAGATTGTGATTGAGTTGTACCTCTGTGTTGGCCTCCTTATGGAGAGTATTCATATTATGTTAGTTATAGTTCATGACCTAGAACAGCGTTCTACCGCCGACACTGCGGCGTAGGCTGGGCGTTGTTACGCTCTCGTACCCTCACAGTGGGTGCGGGTCGTGACATTTAGTGGTTTTGAAGTTATATGAAAAACGCTAAGAATTGAGTTTTTGATTTTTTGTGTGTTATCATGGAATTTTGAAGTGAATTTTGGTTACTTAAACTTATACTCAAAATTAAACTTAGTGACCACATTTGATTTTTTAAGCTCATTTTTAGGTGTTTGCGACTTGTTACATATTGTTCTAATAATTTTGATTAATTTTTGGTTGGTAGAGGTTTGGCTTTGAAATTTAATGCTTCAAAAAAGTAAAAAATAACATATTATAGGTTAAGAGGCTCTATAATATTAAGTGTGTTGATTGATTAAATGTTAATTGGTAAAATATCGATACCGAAGAAAAATCGACTGAATACCGATTTAACCGAAAACGAAAAAAATCGATTCTAAATGGTACGATATTGGTATCGATTTTTCAAATACCGATTTAAAAAAATATCGAAATGTTTGACCAAATACCGACCGATTATACCGACGCTCACCCCTAAGTAAAATCCTCCATATGGTTTATGCGACTCATTACCCAATCAATAAGGTCAGATTATTTTCCTCCAATTCCATCGATCGATTCTTTTACGTTTTTTTATATCCATATTCATTCAATAGAGTCACACAAAAATTATCAATTCACGTTAACCATCAACTTATCGCCTCATCAATGTCTCATAAATTTTTTACATTCAATAACCCAAGTTCAATAATTACCCACATTTATCATACACCAGTCATATGACTGTGTTACATATCATCCAACATCTATAATCATATTATCTTAGTCTGTATGACAAAAAGTCATATAGCGAATTTATAATCCAACAATCTATATTCCAACCAATTGTCATTAATTTCTAGCACATCTTGTCATCCCTCAATCTTTATTCGTATCCCAGCCATCAAATTTTTTAAAGAACTTTCATAGAATTTTATACTACAAGAGTCAAGTAATCTAGTTCAATCCGATGAATTTATATGTTGCCTAACTGTCACTCCCGTTTCCCGTTATACGTATTTTTCAGGATACGTATACGGATTTCTGACATTTTTCAGGTGGATCGTAGTTAGACTTGTCTTGCTTAGCCTAATCTTGGTTTAATCTTGGCTCAGTTTATTTTGGTTTGGTTCAACATGTTGGCTTGGTTTTGTTTGAGTTGGTTTGGGCATAATATATAAGTCAACCACTCTCTCTCCTCCATTTATTTCTCACAACTTCTCCATCTTCTTCATTTACTCCTCTCCACCTACACCCAAGAGCTCTAGGCAAGTGCAACTTGCTTCATGGAGGAACTCAATTTTTGTTGTTCCATTGTCTTCCTTACGAGATTCTAAGACACTTTAGTACTTAGCATTTTTAATTCCCATGGTTTATTTCTTGTAGATATAAGTTTGTAGTATTTTCAGTTTTCTTGGGTTTTGATCTACCAAACTTCATTATTTTCAAGTTTTGATTGTTCTATGTTGTAGAAAATTTTATTCTATCAAATTTTGACATTTAAAAAAGTTAGATTTGGACTTGTTTTGACCAAGTTATAGACTTTTGAAGCTATGGGTTCCAACCATGGAATTCCTGCTGATTGGAGAAGACAGTGAACAGTGTGCGCAAGCTTTTTAGCTTGCGCCACTGAGTTGCATGCGCTCCATAGCATGGCGCAGCCTGACCCAGTGCGTTCGCTCCTCAGCGCGGCGCAGCCCAATCTGAGTCAGGCGCAACCTGAGTCAGGCGCGACCCGAGCCTGGCGTAACCTAGCCTCGCGCAGTCTAGTGCCTGGCGCTACTTGACCCGACCTTGTGCATTCTAGTGCCTGGCTCCCTAGTTCCTAGGCGCATCCTAGTGTTTGGGCGCAACCTGTGACCTTGGCACCCCTAGTACCTGGCGCAACCTCTTACCCTGGCACAACTTGGCTAATGCCACTTGTTGGCCATGGTACCCCTTATCCCTTCCCCCTTAGGTGCATGATGTCCCCAGTTTTCCCCTTTTTATGATTTTTGCACCCATTTTATATCCTTACGTCTTTTCGATATGAACTCGACATGAACACGATGTGAGCATGACATATTAATGAAATGATAACACTTGATGGTGGCCGCTATGGCACACCCTTGACAAGAAATATTGACATGATAATCTATACACGACATGATATGTGAACACGGCATGATACATGAACACGACAAGACAAGAACATGACGGGGGCCCATCGTGGTGCACTCAAGACAAGAACATGGCAGGCCAGTACATGATAGTGGCCCGTTGCGGCATACTCTTGACAAGTAAATATGACATGTAACCTTGAACGCCGTTGCGACGACTACCTCGACTTGCTAAGTAAATTCTCGTCTTGACACCGTGGGTGCTTGCTTGAAACTTGTTTGTACAAGCTACTAGTCTCGTCTTGCATCATGTCTAGGACATGAGTCCCTGGTTACCACGGTCAGGGATTCATACTGAATCTGACTACGGTTAATGACGAGATTGATCAAGTAGTTCATTCTAAGGGATATTTCCTCAGTTACAGGCGATCCTGTTATCACGGCCACACCTGATGGACTTGTAGCCTGCCATCGAGTATGGCACATTTCTAGTCCACTGTCATGTGGGACACACTGATGAAACAAGTACAAGGCACACTGTTATGTGTTTCACTATAAGCCATCTAATATGTAAAACCCCTAAATTTTTACTATTTTTTTTAATGGTTAAATTTGTATGGATTTAAAATTTTGTATTGTACGTCACGTAGTCGTATTATACGTCGCGCACGAAATTTTGTTTTTCGAAATTGCTCGACGAGTGCGAATATGTGCGAGCGTACATATTTTTGAAAATATTATTTTTCTATTTTTGAAGTTTCAAAATAATATACATAATAATTATTTTGTTATCGTTCCAATTATTCCCAAGTTTGGTATTTTGTTTATAAAGCCTTACATTTTCGCAATTATTATTAATAAATAATATTTTTACTTGTATGCTAGAAAAGCATAATTATAAGAATATTAATTGTACAAACATATATTTTCGTAATTATTTATCTGTTTATTTTAAATAATGTAATTTTCGAAATTAATTATTATAGTATTTTTGGAAAACATATTTTTGAAATAATTGTGACAATTTAAATTTGATTTGATTCCATGGAAATATTTAAATATATTAAGCTAATATCTATATTTGGAATTTGATTTAAATTAGATTTGAATTTGAATTTGAATTTGGATTTGGACTTGGATTTGATTGTTTTTAATTTAAATTAGGAATTATCTATTATTGGGTTTAATCTACTCCTACTCCTTATCTAATTGGGAATTCCCACATCCTATAAATAGGTATGTACTCCTCCAATATTTTTACCATCCCCAAATTGTTCCACAAATATTTCCATAACATGTACGTGCCTCGTGTCGGTGTCCATCCCTTCCGTGTCAGCCGTGACGTCCTCGGGTCCGACCCCGGGTGACTCTTTTATTCCAATTCTTGTACATTTACATTTAATTTTCTCGTGTCGGACACACCCCGACATTATCAAATTTCTAATCCTAGCCTAGTCTACGCTGCTTCTGCCTCCCGCCAACGTCCGCCTTACCCGGCCAACCAGGGCCAACCCAACCGTCACCCCAACCGGCGACATACCACCACCAACACCGTCTCCTCGACCACTCCAGCAAAACACAACCACCTCTTCTCCTGTCCACCCATACTGCCGCCACCGCGGCTATCGCCGCGGCAGCCCACGCCCTCACCAAAAACACCAGCACTACCAAAAGAAAAAGAACAGAATTAAAAACCCTAACCCAAATCACTCACCTCTCCCGGCGATCGACCGCCGCAGCCTCGCCGTGACCGCCGTCCTCTTTTCGTGCTCGTCCCGTCGATCCATGGCCGGCGATTTGGCGAGGCCGCCGATCAGCCGCGCCGCCCTAAGCCCACGGATGCTCCGCCGTCCCCTCCACGAACCGACCGCCGTGCCCTTCCTTCAAATCCTCGCCGCCTCGCCCTCTCTCCTCAGCGACGCCGTGTGCGCCGCACTTCCGCGTCCGCCGCGGCGACAGCAGCCTGCCACCCGAACCAAGAGAACCCCCCTCAGCTTCTCCTTTCCCTCTCCGGTCGCCGCACGCCGTGCCCGACCGCGCCTCCGCCTCCCCGACGAGCCGTCCCCCTCTCTCTCTCTCCCACTCGTGTTCTAAAAGAAAACCCTTTTTTTTCTAATTCTCTTTCTCTTTCTTCTTGTTCTTTTTTTTCGTTTTAAAAGAAAGGGGTAGTAGCATTCCGTTACTGTTCCCCTGAGAGAACAGTTGCTTGTCTAAGTTATGTTTTGTTTTTTTTTTGTTTTTTTTAATTTTATTATTTGTTTTATGTTTTATTTCCTTTATCTGCTACTAACAGCAGTTCTTATTATTTATTATTATTATTATTATTATTATTATTATTATTATTATTATATTATCATTTATTATAATCAGTATTATTATTATCCTAATCATTATTATTATTATTATTATTATTATTATTATTATTATTATTATGATATGTATTTCATTTTTGTTGTTGTTTGTTATTGTTATGTATTATCATCCTAAATTATTATTATTATTAGTAGTATTATTATTATTTCAAGGTACTAATATTATTATTAATTATAATTTTAGTGTTATTTTTATTAGTAAGTATTATGGTTCACATTAAATAAATATATTAAGTATTTTCTTCAGATTTTGTTAAAACAAAAATATTGTACTAAGCTTTGCCCTATATTTATTTTCAAAACTGGATTTCGAAGCCTATATATATGTTATTATGTTATCATTATTGTATTTTAAATATACGACTTTTACCTAAATATATTATTTTCGTATTTTCTAAATTATAGCCTATCTAAAAATTATTTCGAGATATAGTTTTCAACTATAAATAAATATTTTCTAAATTAATTATATGTATTTAATTATCCAAATTCTTCGTATTATCGATCCTTGTCCATGACTAATCCTAGATTCCTATTCCTCACCAAATCTGTACTTCTCCCTGTCATTCCTAACCAAATTGACCGTCCTGGACCCAATGGAACCGACCGTGTCACCATCCGTGGTCTCCTTGCATAGTTGTTGCACCGAAGTTGCAGATCGTGCCACATTGATTATCGCAGCACACCAGGCGCTCCACCAGGCAAGACACCTTGCCATTCGCTGTTTAATTATTGTAGCTCATATTTCATGCATTATTTATTTTCTTTATGCAAAATAAACTGTGATACATGGCATAACTGTTAGAACTTACTGTTCGTTATTATTTCTGCTATGTATTATTTTTCTCACATTAAACCTATATTTAAGGGACCACCTTGTGTGTTGCATTCATTGGCCTTGACACGTTGTAACACGAAGTTGTGTGTCGCATGTAGGACACAGAAGTGCGTGATTGGCTGGCCACCAGTACGTACAAGCCATGCGATAGGAATAACCGTTAATAGAGATTGCATGCTAGTTTGACTTAGCGATTATAGTGGTCTTGTGTTGTGGATACAACACAGTAGGCATTGGGCGGAGGGGACAATTCCTTAGCATATGGGCTTCGATGCACTTCCTTTGTGACCCGGACTCTCCGCTGGAGATACGGGGTTGATGACCCACGATTACTGCTGGGGCCTCTGGTGCCCAAGGGGGACTACGCCGATCCTATTCAGCCAGGGCCCATGCGTAGGAAGGATTGTTCTTAACAATATTTCACTTAGAACGGTAGGCTACCCTATCCATTAGGTACGAGTACTTTTGGTTTGGGTACTTGTATCTGACCGTGGCTTAGAAAAATAACTTGTCGCGGATTAGTTCGTCACATCTTGTCCTTGTTTGGTTGTAGGTATGACTTATTACTTCGATGAGAAGGTATTGAACCTTGTTGGGGTCCGGATACCATATCGGATTCTTAGCATGGAAAGATACGTCGCCGTGAATTAGTTTACCATCTCCTGTCCTTGTTTGGTTGGGGGGATGGTACGCTCGTTCAGTAGGTGCATATTGGACCATGTTATAAATTCGATTGACTTATTTATTGAGCAATATTTATTCAGTTTATATGGCATGCTATTATGTGTCTTGTTACGTCCCTCTGAGGACCTGGTTGTCTTACCAGGTGTGTGCTATTGTCATTTGCAGGTGCTTTCGCTCTAGCCGTGTTCATTGCTATTTTTTGAGGATGATTGCAATTGGATCGTCTTCGCTTCGCTCGTCGCTCATTTCATTTCCCATGTATTTTATTTTCCTTATTTTGTTGGTAGTAGATTTGTCTCCGCCCAACATATTGTATCAAGACAAATTCATAGTAATTATATAATATCTTTTATTCTTGTGGATGAGATTAGTTATGGTTCTACTGCATTTTACAGCTTATGTATTTATACGAGGCTTCCATATATTGGAGTATACTTCGTATAAATACAGCTGGCATGTCTACGTTCCTAGTCCTACGTATTTTGGGACTGGGGCGTTACATGTTTTTGTGGTGGCCCATGCAGGTCAAGATAAATTGTTTGGTTACTTTACCATACCAAGCAAGCCTGCGTATAGGATTAGAAGTCTAGGATCTCATCCACATACTTGACCTCTTTCCTTGATTTTTTCTACCGTTTGACTCATCAATTGCATCTTGCTTGCTTCCTTCCATCCCTATTCTTATCTTCCCTTCGTGCTTGCTAGAGATTGACCCTACTAGTTAGTTGTCCCAAAACACCATTAGTTTAATTCTTTAAGTTGGGTAGAATACCTTATGAACTAGCAACCCCTTTGACCTAGTGACCTATATTAGCAAGCTTATTTAGATCCTAGAAACTAGAGGACCTAACCCATCTTAGCCAACCAAGGACTTGGACAAGAAGACTATAGGACGACTGTATAAAGACCATCGCAGGACATGACTTAGCTCCTTTAGAGGTTCGAACCAAGTTCTACTCTCGTGCCTATAATTTCACTCTCTTGACAAATGTTGCTACTACAACCTAGATTTGCAAGTTCATTGATTATCGAGCTTGTTCACGACATATGTTATTGGAAGATATCCCACTAACATGTTGTCTAATCAGAACCGGTGCATAATGGTCTGATCAACCAAGTGCATTTTGGTTCGCTTTTGTCTATTATCTACGTGGATGGGGACATAATTAAACTTGTCCCTTCCAATCCCATCCACGACTGCCTTGACAATTCTTTTGAAATTATTCAATCGTCCTTGAATCACGTATTCGTATTCGATAACGCCTCCTTCGAACTCTATATTGCTTCGCCCTCACCTATTTTCGGAGGACGAAAGCGTCATACTATAACGTCCTCTAGCTATCCTATCGGCTATGACCATTCCCACTCGATGTTGCTATATCATTATCCCAAACTACTCGACCTTTCCCTCGACTATAAATTCACAATCTTGACTTTCTAATCACTTGAATTTAAGAAGTGATTACAATCGTCTCTTAATCAAATCCTCAACCTGCATTACGACCATATGAACTTCGAACCCTTCTATCTACCGTTGTGCCTTCTCACCCCCCCTACGAATTCTTAATTTCGAGGACGAAATTCTTTTAAGTTGGGTAGGATGTAAAACCCCTAAATTTCTACTATTTTTTTAATGGTTAAATTTGCATGGATTTAAAATTTTGTATTGTACGCCACGTAGTCGTATTATACGTCGCGCACGAAATTTTGTTTTTCGAAATTGCTCGACGAGTGCGAATATGTGCGAGCGTACATATTTTTGAAAATATTATTTTTCTATTTTTGAAGTTTCAAAATAATATACCTAATAATTATTTTGTTATCGTTCCAATTATTCCCAAGTTTGTTATTTTGTTTATAAAGCCTTACATTTTTGCAATTATTATTAATAAATAATATTTTTACTTGTATGCTAGAAAAGCATAATTATAAGAATATTAATTGTACAAACATATATTTTCGTAATTATTTATCTGTTTATTTTAAATAATGTAATTTTTGAAATTAATTATTATAGTATTTTTGGAAAACATATTTTTGAAATAATTGTGACAATTTAAATTTGATTTGATTCCATGGAAACATTTAAATATATTAAGCTAATATCTATATTTGGAATTTGATTAATTGATTTGATTTAAATTAGATTTGAATTTAAATTTGGATTTGGACTTGGATTTGATTGTTTTTAATTTAAATTAGGAATTATCTATTATTGGGTTTAATCTACTCCTACTCCTTATCTAATTGGGAATTCCTACATCCTATAAATAGGCAGGTACTCCTCCAATATTTTTACCATCCACAAATTGTTCCACAAATATTTTCACAACATGTACGTGCCTCGTGTCGGTGTCCATCCCTTCCGTGTCAGCCGTGACGGCCTCGGGTCCGACCCCGGGTGACTCTTTTAATCCAATTCTTGTACATTTACATTTAATTTTCTCGTGTCGGACACACCCCGACATTATCAAATTTCTAATCCTAGCCTAGTCTAGCCTAGTCTACGCTGCTTCTGCCTCCCGCCAACGTCCGCCGTACCCGGCCAACCAGGGCCAACCCAACCGTCACCCCAACCGGCGACATACCACCACCAACACCGTCTCCTCGACCACTCCAGCAGAACACAACCACCTCCTCTTCTCCTGTCCACACATACTGCCGCCACCGCAGCCATCGTCGCGACAGCCCACGCCGCCACCAAAAACACCAGCACCACCAAAAGAAAAAGAACAAAATTAAAAACCCTAACCAAAATCACTCACCTCTCCCGGCGATCGACCGCCGCAGCCTCGTCGTGACTGCCGTCCTCTTCCCGTGCTCGCCCCGTCGATCCATGGCCGACGATTTGGCGAGGCCGTCGATCAGCCGCGCCGCCCTAAGCCCACGGACGCTCCACCGTCCCCTCCACGAACCGACCGCCGTGCGCTTCCTTCAAATCCTCACCGCCTCACCCTCTCTCCTCAGCGACGCCGCGTGCGCCGCACTTCCGCGTCCGCCGCGGCGACAGCAGCCTGCCGCCCGAACCAAGAGAACCCCCCTCAGCTTCTCCTTTCCCTCTCCGGTCGCCGCACGCCGTGCCCGACCGCGCCTCCGCCCCCCCGACGAGCCGTCCCCCCTCTCTCTCTCCCACTCGTGTTCTAAAAGAAAACCCCTTTTTTTTCTAATTATCTTTCTCTTTCTTCTTGTTCTTTTTTTTCCGTTTTAAAAGAAAGGGGTAGTAGCATTCCGTTACTGTTCCCCTGAGAGAACAGTTGCTTGTCTAAGTTATGTTTTGTTTTTTTTTTGTTTTTTTATTTTATTATTTGTTTTATGTTTTATTTCCTTTATCTGCTACTAACAGCAGTTCTTATTATTTATTATTATTATTATTATTATTATTATTATTATTATTATTATTATTATTATTATTATATTATCATTTATTATAATCAGTATTATTATTATCCTAATCATTATTATTATTATTATTATTATTATTATTATTATTATTATTATTATTATATGTATTTCATTTTTGTTGTTGTTTGTTATTGTTATGTATTATCATCCTAAATTATTATTATTATTATTAGTATTATTATTATTTCAAGGTACTAATATTATTAATTATAATTTTAGTGTTATTTTTATTAGTAAGTATTATGGTTCTTATTACATAAATATATTAAGTATTTTCTTCAGATTTTGTTTAAAAAAAAATATTGTACTAAGCTTTGCCCTATATTTATTTTCAAAACTGGATTTCGAAGCCTATATATATGTTATTATGTTATCATTATTGTATTTTAAATATACTACTTTTACCTAAATATATTATTTTCGTATTTTCTAAATTATAGCCTATCTAAAAATTATTTCGAGATATAGTTTTCAACTATAAATAAATATTTTCTAAATTAATTATATGTATTTAATTATCCAAATTCTTCGTATTATCGATCCTTGTCCATGACTAATCCTAGATTCCTATTCCTCACCAAATCTGTACTTCTCCCTGTCATCCCTAACCAAATTGACCGTCCTGGACCCAATGGAACCGACCGTGTCACCATCCGTGGTCTTCTTGCATAGTTGTTGCACCGAAGTTGCAGATCGTGCCACATTGATTATCGCAGCACACCAGGCGCTCCACCAGGCAAGACACCTTGCCATTCGCTGTTTAATTATTGTATCTCATATTTTATGCATTATTTATTTTCTTTATACAAAATAAACTGTGATACATGGCATAACTGTTAGAACTTACTGTTCGTTATTATTTCTGCTATGTATTATATTTCTCACATTAAACCTAGATTTAAGGGACCACCTTGTGTGTTGCATTCATTGGCCTTGACACGTTGTAACACGAAGTTATGTGTCGCATGTAGGATACGGAAGTACGTGATTGGCTGGCCACCAGTACATACAAGCCGTGCGATAGGAATAACCGCTAATAGAGATTGCATGCTAGTTTGACTTAGCGGTTATAGTGGTCTTGTGTTGTGGATACAACACAGTAGGCATTGGATGGGGAGGACAATTCCTTAGCGTATGGGCTTCGATGCACTTCCCTTGTGACCCGGACTCTCCGCTGGAGATACGGGGTTGATGACCCACGATTACTGCTGGGACCTCTGGTGCCCAAGGGGGACTACGCCGATCCTATTCAGCTAGGGCCCATGCGTAGGAAGGATTGTTCTTAACAACATTTCACTTAGAACGGTAGGCTACCCTATCCGTTAGATACGAGTACTTTTGGTTTGGGTACTTGTATCTGACCGTGGCTTGGAACAATAACTTGTCGCGGATTAGTTCGTCACATCTTGTCCTTGTTTGGTTGTAGGTGTGACTTACTACTTCGATGAGAAGGTATTGAACCTTGTTGGGGTCCGGATACCATATCGGATTCTTAGCATGGAAAGATACGTCGTCGTGAATTAGTTTACCATCTCCTGTCCTTGTTTGGTTGGGGGGATGGTACGCTCGTTCAGTAGGTGCGTATTGGGCCATATTATAAATTCGATTAACTTATTTATTGAGCAATATTTATTCAGTTTATATGGCATGCTATTATGTGTCTTGTTACGTCCCTCTGAGGACCTGGTTGTCTTGCCAGGTGTGTGCTATTGTCATTTGCAGGTGCTTTCGCTCTAGCCGTGTTCATTGCTATTTCTCGAGGATGATTGCAATTGGATCGTCTTCGCTTCGCTCGTCGCTCATTTCATTTCCCATGTATTTTATTTTCCTTATTTTGTTGGTAGTAGATTTATCTCCGCCCAACATATTGTATCAAGACAAATTCATAGTAATTATATAATATCTTTTATTCTTGTGGATGAGATTAGTTATGGTTCTACTGCATTTTACAGCTTATGTATTTATACGAGGCTTCCATATATTGGAGTATACTTCGTATAAATACAGCTGGCATGTCTACGTTCCTAGTCCTACATATTTTGGGACTGGGGCATTACATAATAATTCTGGATAACTTGATAATCAACCTCGCCTGGATAACCTGGATAGCTGCAGGGCCTGTGACTGCTGGAACATCTCATTGCATCTTGTTAGTAACTAGGCTTGTGATAACCCTAGCTAGTTAAAGTATCAAGCCATAATCCTTGCTTGGCCGTGATTGATGGATGTAGTCCAATCTAGTCTAGTCTTGTCTAAGCAATGCCAGTCTATGATTATTTCAGCACATGCTTGTTCATGCTTTACTCTTGTCGATAATTGGTTGGAGACTAAGCTCTGTTCAGGTGAAGGTTTACAAACCCGGTCCTTGTTTGGTTTACGGGTTGTAACTTAGCTACCGGAATGGTCCCTTAGTCATCTTATCGTTTATCATCTTGTCTTTCACTAACTCATATCTTTTATTATCCTTTATGTCTCATGTGCTAATATGCTGGTTTTAGTTCTTAAGTGAAGCCTCCCTTGTAGCACTTGCTCTTCCTGGGGTCTGACCCAACTGGTTTTGTATGGCCAAATTTCAGAGTAGCACCCGAGGATCTCCCAGCCTTCCAGTCAGATGGTGAATACTAGACGCAACCGTGGCAATGAGTAGGTTTGGTTTGCTCTCCCACTCTATTGTAAATTATTCTTTTGAGGCATTTAGCCGCCGAGCAAGTGTTACCTCGTGTTGAATACTTATATTTCTTGTCTGCCTACGGGCTATAACATGATTAACAAATCCTAGGGTTGATCATGTATGACTGAAACTCTTGCTAGTCCTCGCATATTGTACGACTAGCTTCATGATCATCTGTATATAAAATGTATGGGATGCCTTACTATCGAATATCTGATGGTCTAACATCTTGTAAATATTATTACTTGCTTGAGATTGAGACACTAGGCTTGTTCTTGACCATAAGAGACTATTGGCTTATAGAAAAACCCTCATACATCTAGATAGTCGTGACCGTATATGGAGGTAAAATATACTTCTATATACATAGCTGGCTGTGTCTGCCTCCGCTCTCCAGTATTCTGGTTCTGGGACATGACACGGTTTAAGTGGTGTCCTATACAGGTCTTATAAATCAATATGTGTGAGGATTTTACCGGATAGATGTCTCAATCAATACTTGCCCTTGATCTCTCATCGTGTCTTCTAATCTTTTCGAAATCTTGACCTGATCACATGTTTATATCCTCGATCTATCATGGTCCTTCATTATTGTTCCCTATGTTGTTTCTTCAGCGGCATTGTTTCTGGTCCTACCGATCAGCTAGGCGGAGCACCACCAGTGAACCAGTAGCAACCTGGAGGCCAAGTCCAGCACTCAGAAGCAGCCTCCCGTGCCATGCCTTCCGGGGATCCAGAGCCCCCAGTTCAACCCGTCCAGCCTGCAGAGCCTGACAATGGAACCCTGGTGGGACTCATCAGGAATTACTTGTATCACAGGATCGTCGAGGTGATGCCCTGCACCAGACAGTACAAGATGCCATGGGCAGAGTTGGTTATCAAGGTAACAGTGCAGCCAACAATTTCAAGCACCTGGACCCTCCTTTTTTGATGGCAGTGAAGATGTTATCGCTGCTGAAGCATGGCCCCAGGACATCGAGATTATCTTAGGAGCCGCCAAGACTCCAGAGGAAGAGAAGGTAGCCATTGTGCGCCTGCAATTATTGGACTTAGCTCGCACCTGGTGGGCGATGTCATGACCCATACCCCTTTTTTTAAAAAACGGATACGAGACGTGTCCAAGCCAGCTTACGCCGCAGTGTCGGCGGTAGAACGCTGTCATGGCCATGAAGATCAAAATCATAAATAATGCCCATTCACATAATTAATTTAACTTACAATGATCACAAGTTTTACATTTGTAGAAAAATATAAACTTGTATAAATAAATGAATGACTACAACTCAACTATCTAGCTAGTCTCTAGGCTTTTGTCTACAAGTATTCCCGTCACTCCCCCAAGCTAAGTGAATCCACGGCTAACCTGAAAATGTTGGTTTCCAGTCAGGAATAGAACAAGCACAATTCACTGAATGCAATTTCAAATAAATAAAATGACTATACAACAGAGGTTAGACATTAATTACATATTTTTGAAAATAAACAGGAAATACGGAAAACTAATAGCAAATAAATAGACACAAAATACTTTTCCCAACTGTTAGAAGTACCTTTGATATGTGATCAGTCTGGGACACTATACCGCACGGTCTACGAGGTCTACTTGTATAAAAAATAAGCACTGCCTACGAGGTCTACTTGCAGAAAAATAAGCACTGTCTACAATGTCTACTTGCAAAAAATAAGCACTGTCTACGATGTCTACTTGCAAAAAAATAAGCACTGTCTACGATGTCTACTTGCAGAAAAATAAGTACTGTCTACGATGTCTACTTGCAGAAAAATAAGCACTGTCTACGAGATCTACTGCATGAAAATAAACACTGTCTACGGTCGGATCACACATCCTTGGTACTTCTCATTCCCGACTCAACAATTTATAATAGAGTATAAAAATCACATAACCAATGGCCAATCAATAAAATATAGTAAAGATCAATATCGAAATGCAGACAATAAACTGTACTCGTCTGTGGTCCTGTGCTGGTGTAACCGATAATCTGAACCACTCAGAATGTCACAATAGTCAAAACTCGTACAACAGTCCCCGAAAGCTAAAATAAATATTACCTACATTCTTAGAATAGTCAAAATAGCTAGGATCGCCTGTCCTTAAGTCCAATTCTGGACACAGGGGCAAAACGGTAATTTCGGGCCAAAACGGTGTCTGCCGTTGGACCCGCTTTGCACCAAAAAGCGTGCCAGAGTCAACGGTCTCTAAAGTCGTCAAACTACATGTCTACGGATCCAGTTTTTCAATACGAACCCAACCGTATGTCCAGAGTTGGATTTCGGCAGGCCGTGCACAAAATCGTCCGTTGAATCGGACCGTGGGGCCCGTAAAACGACGATTCGATCAACTGTCTCAAAATTGGACCGAACTTGGCATACAGGACCAGAAAAATGATACGGTCCTGCTGGCGTAAGTTTCGTCTCGATCTGACGAGCGTGCACAAAGTAATTGAAAAATTTGCACAGAGGTCGATACGGTAAATTTTGACGGATACGCATCAAATTCGTCGTGCACACGCAATCAATTTGAATTCCGTCAAAGCCCACACGACCACGAAGCCGTTACAGACCTTTCGATGCTTCCGGTTCGTGACCACGTCGCCCGGATTGGCGGGACACGTCGTATCGAAGCATTTTTCAATATTTTAAAATTTTGAAAACAGGTTTTCGTCAAACTTTGAAACCGTTTTAACAGGGATTTAATAGATGAAAAATAAAAGTAAAAAAGAGGTTTCAAACTCGTATAGGTTGTCTATAACTGTCTTCAATTAGATTACTAAATATCGCTATGGCTTGGCGGCAAGTTGCCTTCCAATACAGGTCCAGGAATCGAAATTCTGTCATGTTTCGACAGTTTTTCTCGACGTCTTCGTATCAAATTTCTGAGCAATCAAATATTGTACAGGACATTCTACTTGAAGGGATTTGGTCATGGTTATATGTGCTATACCCTGGATTCGATAGGACGAAAAACGATTGCGTATGGACCGAGAAACTAACCTCGAAACATGAGGGCTCGGCTTGGTTGTGTCCTGTGCGCGTGCGAACTCTCTGGCCGATTCCGGCCTCGTCTGGTGGCGGCGTCGGCGGTGTCACGACCCGCACCCACTGTAAGGGTACGAGAACGTAACAACGCCCAGCCTATGCCGCAGTGTCGGCGGTAGAACGTTGTCCTAGGTCACAACATCTAACAATATAAAGCTAAGCAGTTTATACTCCCCGAATGGGGGTGACATAGCAGATAATAAACTCAATCACAACTAAGGAAGAAGAAGCACGATATGATATAGAACTCAAGGAAAATACAGATGATCAAATAGTCTAAGATAATGTCTCAGCAGATATCCAGAGTACAAGGTCTCAACTGTTGAATATGAAAGAATATACAACCCAGATATTAAGGACAGAAATAAAGTCTAACTACTAGTCTCAAGACAACATGAGTAAGATAAAGCCTAACTAAGGTAGTCTAGGCAGTAGGGTAAAGTCGTCAGCTAGAGCTGTCCTGCAGTAGGTATCCACATAGGCCTCCTCCTCGTCCTCTGTAATATTTTCAACAGGTCCAGTCAGGACAGGAGCGAGCACAATACATCTCAACAGTTCATAGCAGGTTAGAAAATATAATCATACAGTAAAGTAAGATATAGATACTGAAGGAAATGCAGTATGTAAACAGAGAGAGAGCTGTAATAGAAATATCTACTATAAATAAAGAACTAATAGTGGCTAGTGAGTCAGAGTACAACATAAACATGTGAATGGCATAGGAGATTCTGGGAATTATACTATGGAGTGATCTGGGAATTACACTACTTGGATATTATTCACATGTCTACTTCTACTTCCCCGTACCCCCAATTAATACACAAGGATCCAACCAGGTTATGTTATGATTCTATGTAACGGCCCCCGAAGGGTGGTACATAGTAGTCCCATAAATGGGGATTCTGGGAAACACAATAAATGGGATAAGGATTCAAAGAAGACTCTGTGATCATAAGAGTATATGTCACAAGTGATTAAAGAACCAAAGAAGCATAGTGATACGCCATGTAAGTGAAACGCACAGAACATGTAGTACCCATGCTCCCTGAAGGGATAACATCTCAAGAAGGGATCCATATAGTACTAATCTGTGTGACCAACGTGACAGTATCAAGTAAAGTAATTTAATGCAGGAAAATAATTCTAAGAAGGATATGAAATGATCAGAGAATGTACTCGCCTGTATCTGAGTGTCTGGATAAAATGTACTATCCGAGGAGAGGTGTCTGGCTCCTAATCAGAACAGCACAAGTCACAACAAGTCTAAAATGGTAAAATAAAGTTCTACTATGCACTCTACATGAGTCTAGGTCAATCTAGGCCAAAGTCAACTCTTGGTCAACTCTGGTCAACCCTAGAAGTCAAACTAGGTCAACTATGGTCAAACTAGGTCTAACAAGTCTACACTAGTCTAGCAAGTCTATTCTAGGTCTAACAAAGCTATATAAGCCAATCTAGGCTCACTAGTCAAGCAGACACACATATATGCCATAGGCTATATCATGCCTATAGGCCAACCCTAACACATACCCAAGTCAAAATATATATCTAACAATACACTCTTGATATATTTATGTAATCTAAAACATAACACATATATATGTATACTACATATATTTAGTATATACACAAGTTGTATATATATGAGACATATATATATATACTTTAATATAATCTATGCATCCTTTGCAAATGTCTATATTAGATACATATATATTACACATACATATATTATTTATATAGATACACATATTATATATTGTATACATTACATATATACATATATTTACAATAGAAAATAGGATATATAGAGAGGGTGAGCATGTGTGTAGATGTGTGGAGAGTGAAGCTTGTGTGTGTGGTGTCAAGTGAAGTGTGTTTACAGGAAAAATAGGGAATTTT
The DNA here is from genome assembly GCA_029216955.1 of Iris pallida. Lineage (NCBI taxonomy): Eukaryota > Viridiplantae > Streptophyta > Magnoliopsida > Asparagales > Iridaceae > Iris > Iris pallida. The sequence continues at coordinate 5,556,055 of JANAVB010029216.1, forward strand.
CACTGTGCAATACAAAACATTGAGTGAGAGAGTGAAATAGTGTGAAGGGGTGAACTGTGAGTGAGAGAGAGAGAGAGCAATGTGTGTAGATGTGTGTGTTAGGCTGTGAGAAAATCAGTGTGTGAGACATAGGGGTGTGAACTTGGAACCTGTGTGAGTGTGTGAGAGTGAGGGTGAAATCCTGGAAATAGAACAGTAAAGAAAGGAAACCAATTCACATTAGGCACACAAACAGTTCAGAAATTTACAGTTCATCAGTCCACTCATTCAAACCCCCATTTTGATCCCAATTTTCAACCAAATCAACCCAAATTCGAACCACTATTAGAAAACATATAGGAGAAATAGTTTACGGACTTAAACCAATCAGTTAACAGCATTTAGATAGGTTAATTAGATTTCAAAGTTCATATTACAAAACCAGGAAATTACAGGAATCAGGATACATGAACTGGTATCGGAACAATTGGGTAAATGCTAATTTCGATTTGAAATCAATCTAAAATACAGAACCAAGGGTTGGTAAATAAAGAAAAACAAGTGCTCATGTCTCCTAGGTAGATTCGTGTCCAACACAATGCGACACAGCGCGTGTCCAAGCCACAGAGCATGAATCGAGCACCTACAGTACACGTTCAAAATGCTGTACAGAGCACATGTTCACGCGTTTCGTGTACACGACACGACACGAGCTAGGACACGTGCTCGTGTCAATGGGTACGCCTAGGGTTAGTCTAGGTCTGACACACCCTGAATCGCACCCAAGTGTTGCCGTGTCCGACATACAAAGCCGTGTCTGAACCTAAAAAAATAGACCGAACCATTAGTGCACAACCAGTACGATGAGGATTACTCCCTCGACACGCCACGTGGGCCTCTAAAACTTGACACGTGGCGTGTCAGTCACTGCCCCATGGGGTGTGTCGAATCTCGTGTCCAGTGGTCGCGTGTCGTGTCCGGTACAGCCCCCGAACAGAAGGACAGTGCTGTCCCGTGCGAGCGCAGATGTGTCCCTGTGTCCAAACAGACACGACACCAGACCAAAATCACCTCAGTCCTCCAAAAATGTGTAAGCGACATCAAAACAATAATTCCTATTTAAACACAATTCAAAAATAATACGAAATGCCCATTGGGGGCATTTCATCAAACACCTTAAACCTAGGTCGGATACGTGTCCGATACGGACACGAAATGGGTCCAAAATGACACAAAAATTTAGAGTTAGCTAGGGGACACCTAGATCTAGGTCTCCATGCAAAGAAATTCAGAGTTTAATGAAGTTTACATAGATTTACCTATAGGTGACCAAATGCAAGAAAAGCCTCAAATGGGGGGTTCCTCTTGCTAGCAAACTTCTCCAAATTGATTTGAATCTGAGAATAATATATAACAACAGCAAGAACACTTAATTTAAAACCTATTGCAATTTGTTTGAGAGAAAATGAAGCTAAAATGGAATTTCTAGGGATTTGTGAAGATGGAAACTCACCTCTTCCCAAAGCTTTGTTCTTCCTAAGAGGCTAGCCCTAACTTCTAGGAGAATACATATAGGGTGGGAATCCCAAGGATGGGTTAAGTGGCCGGCCATGTATGGGCTTGGGTTAGGGTTGCTAGTGGGTTGGGCTTAGTCATAAATCAATATTTTTAAAATCACAAGTCATGACTTGTGATCAAAAGCTTTCTATTATAATCTCTACATTCCTAATTGATTCTAATAACTAGAGTATGGTTAACTTAACTTAACCTAGGGTCTCATAATCTAACCAACTCCAAACTCAACTAGGGTTAGGTTACCAAGTCAAGGCTAGTCAAAGTCAACCTAGTCAACCCTCATTCAAACAATTCTAAAATAATTTCTAAAAATTCCCATAAATTCAAATAAATTCTAATAAATTCAAATAACCCCAAAAATGACAAAAATACCCTCAAACTAGAAATAATAAACAAAATACCATAGTCACAAGACTATGCTCTAGGTCAACCAGTCTCCAAGGTTACATTATCAAAACACCAAAATCATAAGTCTTGATTTAAATAGTTTAAAAAGATTAAAAATTACCAAGAATCATAATAGGAATTAAATATAATAAATAATTATTATAATTACAAAATTTTAAAATTATCCTCATTTGGAAAACTGGGTGTTACAATTCTATCCACCTTATAGAAATTTCGTCCTCGAAATTAAAATGTTCCTACTCCTTCTAGGTCAAACCCCCACAATCAAAGTCTCAGAACCTAAATAAAACATACGATTAAAAATACGACATACAGAGTCATGGCATACGATGGTAGTGAAGTCTCATCTAGGTATACTAGTCATGCTAACCAAAACGGTCATAGGGTATCAAAACACACAAGCAATCTAGGGTGCTAAACTAGAAAAGATACAGAAATAACATTCATCAAGACTGTAAGGCAATCTACCCTCCTATATAAAAACTGGTACTTATCAAAAATAAAATATAATAAAGATAACTACCAATTATATATTAAGGGATACTATTCAAGAAAAAAAATCAAAGTTAAAGAATGAAAGTCAATTGTACAGAATCCAATCACAATGGGTATATATAGAGAGTGTGTTTGAGAGGGAAAAGCTAGCATTATGTAAAGGTTATGTGGTTCGTGTGTGTATGGGTGTATGTGGACATGTTCATATGGTTAGATAGTAGGCATGTGTGTATGTGAAATATACATGAAAGTGTATATGAGGATTTGGATTTCAAAATAATAGCTATCCAGTTACACTACTCATGGCATATTGGTTAACAACCTACAATGCATAACCTATTTACTCATAGCATGCATGGCTAACCATATATATATATATATATATATATATATATATATATATATATATATATATATATATATATATATATATATATATATATATAAAGAGGTAGAGATTTAGTTATGTATCTATATACATTATAACATGTATGCATTAACTCTATATACATATATCTATATAGATATATGAACATAACATAGAGAGGAAAGGTTAGGTTTATATGGCAGTGTATACTAAGTTAGGGTGTGTCTGTCCTGGTATAGGGTACAGCTTAGTATTGAAGGGTTAAATCCAATTTTAGTTCAGCATTTACATACAAAATCTTGAAAATGAGCTAATATTTAAACCAGGGTAACATTAACATAATACAGTTTCAAATTTTTAGGGATTTGAAACATCACAACTAACTCAATGCTCCCAACACATCCTAACATGATGGAGATGAACCCTAACATACTATCCATACATTTATCTATGCATACAGTTCAATATTACATATTAAATCTGAAATCGAACTAAATATTTAAAATCAACGTAAAAATGTAATCATGTATTCAGTTTTGGGATTTTGGAGAAATTCGAACATGAAACCAACCCAATGTTTATCACAACCAAACATGTAAGAATATGAAACCTAACATTATATTCCTACATACAACAATGTATATAGCACAAAATATTACATTTTTAAAAAAATAGCAATTTGAACTAACATTTAAAATCTAGTATTAAGGGTTAATATGCATACAGTCTTAGATTTGACAAATTCAAACACAAAACTCAACCAAGTTTTTTTTTAAATTGAAATCCTATGTATAGCATACATGTACAGAGATGTAAACATAACTAATAACATGAAATTTATATTTAATTTACGAATTTAAACAGGAAAAAGCAGAGAACCAGTCTCTGATACTGTACTGTATCAGAATATTGGGGTTTTGAGAATTTAAACATCAACAACATATTAATATGTATTTAGATAGGTTGGTAATCAAAGTGTAGCATGCATACGTATCAGGCAAGGGTCTGCATACTACCTGTAAAGGTTGATCAAACATGACTGAACTCAACATAAAAAGAACTTAACTAAAATAGAAAACTGAACCAAATATAGGCTAAACAACATGTCAATAATCCTATACAACTATGACCTATAGATACTAACCAAACCCTTATCCCATATGCTAATACCCTCTGCAATCTATCTATGTATATAGACCTCTCAGTCTTAGGTGCAGCTACAACTATACTTAAGGACAAGCTCTAGTCATGGGTACCTCTCTGGGAAGGGTAAGGGAAAATAATAACAATCATGAAGGCTGTAATGCATACTAACATCCTATATATAAACTGGTTGGTATTATAAATAACAGGGAAATTATCTACAATAGGTTACTATTCTAATACTAATGCTAACTATCATCTCTAGGGTACAGACACTCTACATGTCGTCATATCATTTCACTATGAAGATCTACCTATGAACAAGCTCCACAAACTAAATATCCCTACTCCTAAGTTATTTACAACAACAGAAGGGTATGATGTTTAAAACCTTCTCAAGATACAACCTGTTAATCATATGCGTCTGTCCAAAATCATGTTGTCCAGAGTCTTCATCATGCTAGTGAGCAAGGCTACGATAATCACAGAGTCCTTGACTAAGGTACGTACCTCTAGGTTCATGGTATTTAAAATTTTTGCATTGCCGCATGCGACGGCAAAAACCTTAAATCCCATACCCGAGAAATACATCCAAAATCTGACTACATGTCCTCACTATGCCAACTAACACGACCATCGAGGATTATAATTTCCATAACTGAGGTGACCTAGCCCATATGATTTTCTCAGAAAGAAAGAGAAAAAAACTACATAACAAAGAGAAACATAATAAAATTAATTAATCAACAAGGAACAGATGGAACCGAATTTCAAGGTAGTTATAAAAGACAATTTTGGGAATAGAATCAAGAAGAACGGAACTTGCAGCAAGATCTCCAATGGTCTGTGCATCCTCGACAGTCCTGGCGATAGCTCGCCCTGCTGGTTTCTCCTGGTCTGCTGCTGATGTTGCATGAACCGCTACTGCTGAGAGAAATCGAAAATGACAAAAAAGTCTCTGTACAGACAGAGGTGCACCATCAATGTAGCAGAAATACCAACCTAAGTTGGCACAACAGGAGCCGCGGTCTCGAGGCCCTGATGAACAGAACGAGAGGTGGCCAGCCTCTCGATAGTATCCCCCGAACCGAAGTGATGAGATCGTGTCTTCATAACCATCATGAAAACAGATCAAAACAAGAAGTAATTTCTGAGAATGAAGTAAAAATTCAAAGGAGGACAGTTTATATTCAAAGGGAAGTCAATAAGCAACAATTTTAGACAAAAAGAATCTGATAAAGAGTTTTTCCTAATGTGATTGAGTACCTTCAAATATTCCCTAATCCTACTGCAGGTTGTAGTGATACTCTATTTCGAATACCACTACATAAACTCGACCTGCATGGGCCACCACTAAAAACGTGTCACGACTCGCACCCACTGTGAGGGTACGAGAACGTAACAATGCCCATCCTACGCCGCAGTGTCGGCGGTAGAACGCTGTCCTAGGTCATAACATCTAACAATATAAAGCTAAGCAGTTTATACTCCCCAAATGGGGGTAACATAGCAGATAATAAAATCAATTACAACTAAGGAAGAAGAAGCACGATATGATATAGAACTCAAGGAAAATACAGATGATCAAATAGTCTAAGATAACATCTCAGCAGATATCCAGAGTACAAGGTCTCAGCTACTAAATATGAAAGAATATACAACCCAGATCTCAAGGACAGAAATAAAGTCTAACAACTAGCCTCAAGACAAAATGAGTAAGATAAAGCCTAACTAAGCTAGTCTAGGCAGTAGGGTAAAGTCGTCAGCTAGAGCTGTCCTGCAGCAGGTATCCACACAGGCCTCCTTCTCGTCCTCTGTAATATTTTCAACAAGTCCAGTCAGGACAGGAGCGAGCACAATATATCTCAACAGTTCATAGCAGGTTAAAAAATATAATCATGCAATAAAGTAAGATATAGATACTGAAGAAAATACAGTATGTAAACAGAGAGAGAGCTGTAATAGAAATATCTACTATAAATAAAGAACTAATAGTGGCTAGTGAGTCAGAGTACAACATAAACATGTGAATGACATAGGAGATTCTGGGAATTATACTATGGAGTGATCTGGGAATTACACTACTTGGATATTATTCACATGTCTACTTTTACTCCCCCGTACCCTCCAATTAATACACAAGGATCCAACCAGGTTATGTTATGATTCTATGTAACGACCCCCGAAGGGTGGTACATAGTAGTCCCATAAATGGGAATTCTAGAAAACCCAATAAATGGGATAAGGATTCAAAGAAGACTCTGTGATCATAAGAGTATATGTCACAAGTGATCAAAGAACCAAAGAAGCATAGTGATACGCCATGTAAGTGAAACGCACAGAACATGTAGTACCCGATGCTTTCTGAAGGGATAACATCTCAAGAAGGGATCCATATAGTACTAATCCGTGTGACCAACATGACAGCATTAAGTAAAGTAATTTAATGCAGGAAAATAATTCTAAGCAGGATATGAAATGATCAGAGAATGTACTCGCCTGTATCTGAGTGTCCGGATGAAATGTACTGTCCGAGGAGAGGTGTCTGGCTCCTAATCAGAACAGCACAAGTCACAACAAGTCTAAAATGGTAAAATAAAGTTCTACTATGCACTCTACATGAGTCTAGGTCAATCTAGGCCAAAATCAACTCTTGGTCAACTCTGGTCAACCCTAGAAGTCAAACTAGGTCAACTATGGTCAAACGAGGTCTAACAAGTCTACACTAGTCTAGCAAGTCTATTCTAGGTCTAACAAAGCTATACAAGCCCAATCTAGGCGCACTAGTCAAGCAGACACACATATATGCCATAGGCTATATCATGCCTATAGGCCAACCCTAACACATACCCAAGTCAAAATCTATATCTAACAATACACTCTTGATATATTTATGTAATCTAAAACATAACACATATATATGTATACTACATATATTTAGTATATACACAAGTTGTATATATATGAGACATATATATATACTTTAATATAATCTATGCATCCTTCGCAAATGTCTATATTAGATACATATATATTACACATACATATATTATTTATATAGATACACATATTATATATTGTATACATTACATATATACATATATCTATAATAGGAAGTAGGATATATAGAGAGGGTGAGCATGTGTGTAGATGTGTGGAGAGTGAAGCTTGTGTGTGTGGTGTCAAGTGAAGTGTGTTTGCAGGAAAAACAGGGAAGTTTCACTGTGCAATACAAAACAGTGAGTGAGAGAGTGAAATAGTGTGAAGGGGTGAACTGTGAGTGAGAGAGAGAGCAATGTGTGTAGATGTGTGTGTTAGGCTGTGAGGAAATCAGTGTGTGAGACATAGGGGTACGAACTTGGAACCTGTGTGAGTGTGTGAGAGTGAGGGTAAAATCCTGGAAATAGAACAGCAAAGAAAGGAAAAGAAAACAATTCATGTTAGGCACACAAACAGTTCAGAAATTTACAGTTCATCAGTCCACTCATTCAAACCCACATTTTGATCCCAATTTTCAACCAAATCAACCCAAATTCGAACCACTATTAGAAAACATATAGGAGAAATGGTTTACGGACTTAAACTAATAAGTTAACAGCATTTAGATAGGTTAATTAGATGTCAAAGTTCATATTACAAAACCTGGAAATTACAGGAATCGGGATACATGAACTGGTATCAGAACAATTGGATAAATGCTAATTTCGATTTGAAATCAATCTAAAATACAGAACTAAGGGTTGGTAAATAAAGAACAATAAGTGCTCGTGTCTCCTAGGTAGATTCGTGTCCAACACAATGCGACACAGCGCGTGTCCAAGCCACAGAGCATGAATCGAGCACCTACAGTGTACGTTCAAAATGCTGTGCAGAGCACATGTTCACGCATTTCGTGTACACGACACGACACGAGCTAGGACACATGCTCATGTCAGTGGGTACGTCTAGGGTTATTCTAGGTCTAACACACCCTGAATCGCACCAAAGTGTCGCAGTGTCCGACTTACAAAGCCGTGTCCGAACCCAAAAATACAGACCGAACCATCAGTGCACAACCAATGCGAAGAGGATTACTCCCTCGACATGCCACGTGGGCCTCTGAAACTTGACACATGGCGTGTCAGTCACTGCCTCATGGGGTGTGTCGAATCTCGTGTCCAGTGGTCGCGTGTCGTGTCCGACGCAGCCCCCGAACAGCAGGACAGTGTAGTCCCGAGCGCGCGCGGATGTGTCCCTGTGTCCAAATAGACACGACACCAGATCAAAATCACCTCAGTCCCTCAAAAACGTGTAAGCGACATCAAAGCAGTAATTCCTATTTAAACACAATTCAAAAATCAATACGAAATGCCCATTGGGGCATTTCATCAAACACCTTAAACCTAGGTCGGATACGTGTCCGATACGGACACGAAATGGGTGCAAAATGACACAAAAATTTAGGGTTAGCTAGGGGACACCTAGATCTAGGTCTCCATGCAAAGAAATTCAGAGTTTAATGAAGTTTACATAGATTTACCTATAGGTGACCAAATGTAAGAAAAGTCTCAAATGGGGGTTCCTCTTGCTGGCAAACTTCTCCAAATTGATTTGAATCTGAGAATAATATATAACAACAGCAAGAACACTTAATTTAAAACCTATTGCAATTTGTTTGAGGGAAAATGGAGCTAAAATGGAATTTCTAGGGATTTGTGAAGATGGAAACTCACCTCTTCCCAAAGCTTTGTTCTTCCTAAGAGGCTAGCCCTAACTTCTAGGAGAATACTTATAGGGTAGGAATCCCAAGGATGGGTTAAGTGGCCGGCCATGTATGGGCTTGGGTTAGGGTTTCTAGTGGGTTGGGCTTAGTCATAAATCAATGTTTCTAAAATCACAAGACATGACTTGTGATCAAAAGCTTTCTATTATAATCTCTGTATTCCTAATTGATTCTAATAACTAGAGTATGGTTAACTTAACTTAACCTAGGGTCTCATAATCTAACCAAGTCCAAACTCAACTAGAGTTAGGTTACCAAGTCAAGGCTAGTCAAAGTCAACCTAGTCAACCCTCATTCAAACAATTCCAAAATAATTTCTAAAAATTCCCATAAATTCAAATAAATTCTAATAAATTCAAATAACTCCAAAAATGACAAAAATATCTTCAAACTAGAAATAATAAACAAAATACCCTAATCACAAGGCTAGGCTCTAGGTCAACCAGTCTCCAAGGTTACACTATCAAAACACCAAAATCATAAGTCATGATTTAAATAGTTTAAAAAGATTAAAAATCACCAAGAATCATAATAGGAATTAAATATAATAAATAATAATTATAATTACAAAATTTCAAAATTACCCTCATCTGGAAAACTGGGTGTTAAAGGCGGCGAGCGGCCGCCCAGGGTGGCTGGGGGCGCACGCAGTTGAGAGATGGTGGCGAGTGTTTAGGGTTTGAGAGATGAATCTCTCTCTCAGTTACATATATTTATACGCGGCTGTGCAGAAAAGATTTGCGCGTGGGTTTTGGGCCTAAAGCATGACTCGCGAGATATTGGGCCACCCCAATATCTCGTGAGTTAATACTATTGCTGCTTTTCTTTTCTTTTTTTCTTTTTTTTCCTTTCTTTTTTTTTCTTTATTATACTAATATATATCTATCTATCTATATACTCATATATTTACTTGCATAATATTCTCATAAAAATCTAATTAAACCTCAAAGCTATCCATTCCTATCGTAGGACCTATTTACATTATTACAAATATATATATATATATATATATATATATATATATATATATATATATATATATATATATATATATACTTGACAAAATAATATAATCGATAATAATAATAATAATAATAATATATAATAATAACCTCAATAATATCGATAATAAAATAAAAATAATAGTAATAATAATAGTAATAATAATAATAATAATAATAATAATAATAACGAAATGTAATAAATCAATAGTGGCGTATATATCATTTTGTACAGTCTAAAAAAATCCCAAAATGTACCAAGACCCATTTTATACCAATATTATTGAATATCACTAATAATAATATTTATAATATTTAATTATGAATACTTAGAAATATTCATTAAATCATTATAACGGAAAACCACCCACACACTAAAATACATCGACACGCATGTCGTTGGATGTGCTGCATGACTACATGGGCTTGGGCTTGCTTTGGGTCCAATCTGGACTAGTTCGGTACAACCGGGTTCCCTAAAACTCAATAATATAATTAATAACTAAATAAATCGTCGATAAGGGTTAAGTCGCACTTGGCCTGGTTTTCCTAGTTAGGACATTACTATGGCTCAGCCTTCCCTACCATGGCTAATACACTAGTCAAAGCACGCCATTGCACTATCCGTGCCACGATATCTAGTCACCGTGTACTCCAAAACTCCATCCTGGCTAAAACCATCTACCGTAATAATTAACTAAATAATTATTTATAAAATTTAAAAATCACCATTTAATTCAAAATAAATAAATAAAAGTATATTATCAAAATTTTGGAAAGAGGGGTTACAAATCTACCCACCTTAAAAATAATTTCGTTCTCGAAATTTTAATTCATAAATATTCCTTAAATTCAAAAAAAGAAATCTACCATTACAGTAATCTCCTCGAAATTTAATTTCTCAAAAACAGTTTATATCATCCTCCTAGCCATTTTGTAATTTTGAAACTCCGAGGACTTCTACCCACCTTTGGACACACTACTCCCTCAATGCTATGTCACTAAACTTTTTAATCATCCAACTACTTGCTAAAATTAGCTACCAATAGATATCTACTGTATAGGACATCTGTAACCCTCTCCCACCTATCAAGCAACCTTAAAATTTAACAAGCAACAAATTTTACAAGTGGCTAAGGAATATTAGTAAACTCTAATAAGCATGACCCTTCGTCGCTCTGAAATAAGAAGGACGGGAAGATAAGGAAGAATAATCGAGGGCAATTATGAAGTTTTCCGAGCGGTAGAGAGTATCCAATGATACAGATAGAAAGAAAGTTTATGAGCCCTTGACCTATTTGCTAGATTAGGCTACTCTAGTCCAATCACTTGCTAAGTCTAAGAACCCTTTGTTTTTCAGAAGGTCTTGTAATCCATGCAATATGAAAATTTTATTCTCAAAATTCTAAACAAGGTTCTATGATAGAACGGAGTTTGAGAAATCAAGATCGTGATCTTTTCCATGGTTATTTAAACACATGAGCAAGGGATAAAGTGCAATACAAGTTTGTATCACGACTTCCCGGTAAATGGAATAATGGTTACGGATGACTTCACGTTCTAAGAGAGGGAGACTACGTAATAGGTATAGGGACCTATTTCAACTAGTGCGGTTTTACAGTCCAAATATGGTGGTACATATGGATGGATTTTACTGGGTCTTAATGGGTTTTCTGATTGAACATTAATCGCTGGTTGGATGAACCTAGGATTTTAATCCATATGGACTGGACAAGATCCCAAGATAAGCTTATTTCTACTAGGTTAGGATAACCTAGAATAGGTTTTCACCCAAGTAGTTGAGCTATTTATCAGGCAGGTTGGTTAGCTAGGTCCCTAAAGCCCAAAATGCGTCTTCCGTGACTTCTGTGTTTAAGTGGCACGAGAAGACACAATTGAGTGGCACACTAGTGACATATGCGCAGTGGGCTCGAGTCGATCACAACCATATATTGGGTTGAAAGCTTCGAGTTGAAGTTGAGTCCCTAATTGTAGTCGAGAAGTTTACCGGCACCATGGTAAGGATTATAGTTAGTCCTTTCTACCTGAAAGTTGTACCATAAAAATAGAGTAAAAGGGGATGGATTTGAGTGGGACATGATATACCTAGATGAAGGCGGACTCGTCTAGATCTTATATATATAGTTTGTTGGAAGATAACAGCTGGTCTCGTGCTTCGAATATTAATGACACGGCCGGAGACACAAAATGATCTAAATAGAAAGTGGGAGTCCGTAGGGCACTAACTATCATTCTAATAAAAATTTATTCTAATCAATCGGTGATCTTCGTATATCCTAAAACTTTAGGAGGCTTACAGTCTACCCACCTTAGAAATAGGACATGGTCTTAGGAATATTGAGGTTAGAGGGTTCCCAAAATTCGGATACTGTACCTCGACTCTTTGTTAATAGGGAATAAGGTACGGCATATCGGGATACGGTAGATATAAGTCAAGTCAAGGATCGTTCCTCAATAAAAGGAGAACGAGTGTGTACAATGACACATGGTCGATAAAATAGGATGATCTACTCGTCTATAGTATACTAGAGTTATGGACGGGGTAACCAACTCTAAGGCACAAGATTTCTAACAACTGAGTCGTAAATTTCTATTTGTGTCAACCTTCCAGACTATCGTCACAAGAGTTGTAGTGATCGTGTATTGTTGTTGACAACTGGTAGATCATAATATGACAGGGTATTTAAGCTATGGTATTGGCTAAGCTAGTGACTGTGGTGTTCCAACACTAGTTAGGTCTTAATAATAAAATTTACATAACTAGAGTAATATTTGTTGAAAACCAATCTCGGGATAAGTGTCACGGTAAATAATTACCCTATTGTCCACTCATCTCATGTCTAACTGTGGGCGTCGGTCGAGGAAGGGTTGGTTCAAGGCTTAAGGGTTGCTAGTTAAGGCATGCTTCCAGCAAATAATTAGAGACTCACAACATTTGGTTTCTGGAGAATAGATAGTCTCCTAGGTTGGCATTCTGACTAATGGTAAAACCCTAATCATTCTCAAATTCAGATGGCTCAAAAGTCTCAATAGTAGTTTGAGGGTCGATGGGAGAACGAGTAACTCAATCACATGACTGGACGATGGTAGCTACACTTGTGCATACCATTATCATAGCCATGGGAATACTCTATATCTCTCTACCATCATAAGCTTTCGTCTTTCCAAATCGGTGAACGACAAAAACAATAAAGAATTCAAGGAAGATGTTACTGAATACAATTTATGATTCAAGGGCAAACATATAATTCAAGAGGAATTGTCATTGCAGTCGCGGATGAGATCCTAGAGACATCTACATCTCAATCCACGTAGGTTAATCAGGAGGATAGCGAACCGGGTGCACTACGGTTGATCAGACCATAATACATCGATTCTGATTAGACAATATGCTAGCGGGTGTTCCCAATAAACATATGTCTTGAATCAAGCTCGATAAAAGGGTAAGCTTGCAAAACTAGGCTGTAATTGCAGCATTGGTCAAGATATTTAAAATACAAGTATGCGAGATTTTTGAAAGAAGGCACAAGTAGTTCGAATTCTGAGAAAATCAAAACCTTACCTGGTGTTCTTGCTTATATAGACATCCTACTATCTTCTTATCCAAGGCCTTGGTCGACTAATGGGTTATAGACCTCCAAATTCTATATTTTAGGTAACCTATTAGCGTCCATCAATATTCTCATCAATAGGTCACAAGGACCACGGGATGCTAGATCGGGAGACGTGCTACCCATCTTACAAAACTTCCACTAATATTGGCTTCGGGTCTTATTGGACATACATGGCATTGTCCTATCTTCCATAGTATCCTAAACTTGTAATCACGTCTGAAGTTATTTCACCAAGAGTTATGTCTCGCCCGTATACTCGGGCTGTGGTATACCCTTGGATTCATGATTTCAGGGTGATATGCTATCCGATACTCTTCCTTAGATTGACACAAGGGTGATTACGGTCAAAGAGGACCACTAGCTATAGTTTAGCAATATTCTATAACCTACATTTTCTTAAACTAATTTCAACTCTAGGGATCGTGCCTCGCAGTACGCTGCTGGCTGCGATGAATACATAGTCTCCATAATTCAAATAAATGGCGACAGTACGCTGCTGTCCTGCCATTATGAGTTAACTAACATTCCTTTAATTATATCTGTAAAAATTTATGAGCTCATGGAGATTCAAACATGTTGACTAGGAAACAAAGCGTAAGTACTATCAGTCACAACCCTTAAAAAAGGTGAACAGAGATGGAAATAACTAAAGACAAAGAAATACAAACATCCTAGTATCTATTTCATATGTATTCAAATCATTGAGAAAAACCCTGAATTGAAACTAACTCGGGGTCCGTATATGGATAATCTAATCAGAAATTATATAAAATAATAATTCTTAGGGCAAAATAGGAACTAAATAGGCAATTTGGACTAAGATGTGAGGATGATATCTAAAGAGACAAAGAAAAGAAATTGAATAATTCATCTAGGTTAGATCATTAATCCTAGGAAGCCCTGTCTCACCAAGTGAATCATCTATCCACATTGGATCAAATCGTCATATCAAGAGGTAATAGTGTACTTATAGGGATCTGACAAGCTATCAAAATTAATAACCCTCATCATAAATTGCATGGCCTAGATACCCATCGGTAAATTTGTATAGGGGTCTCCTAGTCCTAGTCATTCTCTTAAATTAAATTAATCCTAACTTGTGAATGAGCATTTCTAGTCGCAGGCTCCCAATAGTACAACTAACTTAAGTACTATCATGAGTTCACATGATTTGCAAAAACGGACCTGCATGGGCCACCACAAAAACTTGTCACGACCCGCGCCCGTTTTTTTTTAAAACGGATACGAGACGTATTCAAGCCAGCCTATGCCGCAGTGTCGGCGGTAGAACGATGTCACGGCCATGAAGATCAAAATTACAAATAATACTCATTCACATAATTAATTTGACTTACAATGATCACAAATTTTACATTTGTAGAAAAATATAAACTTGTACAAATAAATGAATGACTACAACTCAACTATCTAGCTAGTCTCTAGGCTTTTGTCTACAAGTATTTCCGTCACTCTCCCAAGCTAAGTGAATCCACGGCTAACCTGAAAATGTTGGTTTCCAGTCAGGAATGGAACAAGCACAATTCACTGAATGCAATTTCAAATAAAGAAAATGACTATACAACAGAGGTTAGACATCAATTACATATTTTTAAAAATAAATAGGAAATACGAAAAACTAATAGCAAATAAATAGACACAAAATACTTTTCCCAACTGTTAGAAGTACCTTTGATATGTGATCAGTCTGGGACACTATACCGTACGGTCAACGAGGTCTACTTGCATGAAAAATAAGCACTGTCTACGAGGTCTACTTGCAGAAAAATAAGCACTGTCTACGATGTCTACTTGAGAAAAATAAGCACTGTCTACGATGTCTACTTGCAAAAAAATAAGCACTGTCTACGATGTCTACTTGCAGAAAAATAAGCACTGTCTACGAGGTCTACTGCATGAAAATAAATACTGTCTACAGTCGGATCACACATCCTTGGTACTTCTCATTCCCGACTCAATAATTTATAATAGAGTATAAAAATTACATAACCAATGGCCAATCAATGAAATATAGTAAAGATCAATATCGAAATACAGACAATAAACTGTACTCGCTTGTGGTCCTGTGCTGGTGTAACCGATAATCTGAACCACTCAGAATGCCACAATAGTCAAAACTCGTACAACAGTCCCCGAAAGATGAAATAAATATTACTTATATTCTTAGAATAGTCAAAATAGCTAGAATCGCCTGTCCTTAAGTTCAATTCTGGACACAGAGGCAAAACGGTAATTTTGGGCCAAAACGGTGTCCGCCGTTGGACCCGCTTTGCACCGAAAAGCGTGCCAGAGTCAGCGATCTCTAAAGTCATCAAACTATATGTCTATGGATCCAATTTTCCTATACGAACCCAACCTTATGTCCAGAGTTGGATTCCGGCAGGCCGTGCACAAAATCGTCCGTTGAATCGGACCGTGGGGCCCGCAAAACGGTGATTCGATCAACTGTCTCAGAATTGGACCAAACTTGGCATACAGGACCAAAAAAATGATACGATCCTGCTAGAGCAAGTTTCTTCTCGATCTGACGAGCGTGCACAAAATAATTGAGAAATTTGTACAGAGGCCGATACGGTGAATCTTGATGGATACGCATCAAATTCGTCGCGCACACGCGATCAATTTGAATTCTGTCAAAGCCCACACGACTATGAAGCCATTACGCACCTTTTGATGCTTCCGATTCGCGACCACGTCGCCCGGATTGGCGGGACGCACGTCGTATCGAAGCCTTTTTCAATATTTTAAAAATTTGAAAACATGTTTTCGTCAAACTTTGAAACCGTTTTAACAGGGATTTAATAGATGAAAAATAAAAGTAAAAGAGTGGTTTCAAACTCGTATAGGTTGTCTATAACTTTCTTCAATTAGATTACTAAATATTGCTACGGCTTGGCGGCAATTTGCCTTCCAATACACGTCCAGGTATCGAAATTATGTCCTGTTTCGACAGTTTTTTCTCGACGTCTTCGTATCAAATTTCTGAGCCAATCAAATAATGTACATGACATTCTACTTGAAGGGATTTGGTCGTGGTTATATGGGCTACACCTTGGATTCGATAGGACAAAAAATGATTGCGTATGGACCGAGAAACTAACCTCGAAACATGAAGGCTCGGCTTGGTTGTGTCCTGTGCGCGTGCGAGCTCTCTGGCCGATTTTGGCCGCGTCTGGTGGCGGCGCCGGCGGCGAGCGGCCGCCCAGGGTGGCTGGGGGCGCACGCAGTTGAGAGGTGGTGGCGTGTGTTTAGGGTTTGAGAGATGAATCTCTCTTGCAGTTACATATATTTATACGCGGCTGTACGGAAAAGATTTGCGTGCGGGTTTTGGGCCTGAAGCATAACTCGTGAGATATTGGGCCACCGCAATATCTGGTGAGTTAATACTGTTGCTGCTTTTCTTTTCTTTTTTTCTTTTTTTTCTTTTCTTTTTTTCTTTATTATACTAATATATATCTATCTATCCATATACTCATATATTTACTTGCATAATATTCTCATAAAAATCTAATTAAACCTCAAAGCTATCCATTCCTAGCGTAGGGCCTATTTACATTATTACAAATATATATATATATATATATATATATATATATATATAAAATATATATATATATATATATATATATATATATATATATATATATATATATTTGACAAAAATAATATAATCGATAATAATAATAATATTAATATTATATAATAATAACCTCAATAATATCGATAATAAAATAAAAAAATAATAATAATAATAATAGTGAAATTTAATAAATCAATAATGGCGTATACACCATTTTGTACAGTATAAAAAATCCCAAAATGTACCAGGACCCATTTTATACCAATATTATTGAATATCACTAATAATAATATTTATAATATTTAATTATGAATACTTAGAAATATTCATTAAATCATTAAAACGGAAAACCACCCACTCACTAAAATACATCGACACGCATGTCGTTGGACGTGCTGCATGACTAAATGGGCTTGGACTTGCTTTGGGTCCAATCTGGACTAGTTCGGTATTCCCTAAAACTCAATAGTATAATTAATAACTAAATAAATCGTCGATAAGGGTTAAGTCGTACTTGGCCTGGTTTTCCTAGTTAGGACATCACTATGGCTCAGCCTTCCCTACCAGGGCTAATACACTAGTCAAAGCACGCCATTGCATTATCCGTGCCACGATATCTAATCACCGTGTACTCCAAAACTCTATCCTGGCTAAAACCATCTACCGTAATAATTAACTAAATAATTATTTATAAAATTTAAAAATCACCATTTAATTCAAAATAAATAAATAAAAATATATTATCAAAATTCTGGAAAGAGGGGTTACAGGCGATGTTAGCAGTTGGATTGGCGACGCCTATCCCATGGGCGACATTCAGTGACAAGTTTCAGATCAAGTACTTTGATACAATGGCTCAACATGATCTGCAGACGAGGTTCACTAATTTGAGGCATATGAGCAGGACGGTCGACGGTTATACGGTCAAATTTTCAAAACTAAGTCGGTTTGCTCCCACCTTGGTGGCAACCGAGTTGGACCGAGCCCAACGGTTCCAGCAGGGACTCCACCTAGAGATTATTCTAGCGGTGGAGCAGTTCGAGCATCAAACTTTTGATGCTGTCTTCAGGGCAGCTAGAAAGCACGAGTATACCTCGCAGAGGATCGTAGATCGAACCGGATGGAGGAAGAGATCTCATGGGTAGATGTCCCAGTCTTCAGCACCAGCCCCGACAGCTAGGGCTTTGACTATTGGAGTTCCCCGAAGGGCGGATTCGGTTTCGTCGGTTCAGCATTCAACACTGACGTACCCTCAACAACAGAAGCAGAAGCAGTCTTCCGCAATAGGCTGCACTCATTGTGGGAAGCCAGGGCATGTAGTATCGAAATATCGCAGAGTACAGGGATTGTGCTTGGCTTGTGGGGTACCAGACCACATGATAGGGTCATGTCCGAATAGGGCCAGTTCATCATCGTCGAACATAACTAGTCCATCGGTTAGAGGACCAGCCCCAGCACCAGTACAGCAATAGTACCAGCCTCCGAGGCTATTGTCGCCTCAGGCACAAGCCTTCCAGCAGCAGAGACCCCAGTAGAATGTCCCGACCCAAGCTCAGACGCAGAACCAGCAGAGAGTTTTCTAGCATAGTGTCTTCCTTATTCCTTATGCCTTTTAATTCCTTGCTTGCATGAATGATTGCTTGATTGGTTGCTAGTCGTAGCTTGCTTATGATTAATATAGCTTGCCCCGACATCTCTAGTCTCTTGATTAAATTTCGAGGACAAAATTTTTTAAGGTGGATAGAGTTGTCACTCCCATTTCCCGTTATACGTATTTTTCAGGATACGTATACGGATTTCTGACTTTTGTCAGGTGGATCATAGTTAGACTTGTCTTACTTAGCCTAGTTTTGGTTTAATCTTGGCTCAGTTTATTTTGGTTTGGTTCAACATGTTGGCTTGGTTTGGTTTGAGTTGGTTTGGGCTTAATATATAAGTCAACCTCTCTCTCCTCCATTTACTTCTCATAACTTCTCCATCTTCTTCATTTACTCCTCTACACCTACACCCAAGAGCTCTAGGCAAGTGCAACTTGCTTCATGGAAGAACTCCATTTTTGTTGTTCCATCTTTCTCACGAGATTCTAAGACACTTTAGTACTTAGCAGTTTCATGGTTTATTTCTTGTAGATATAAGTTTGTTACTTTTTTGGTTTTCTTGGGTTTTGATCTACCAAACTTTATTATTTTCAAGTTTTGATTGTTTTATGTTGTAGAGAATTTTATTCTATCAAATTTTGACCTTTGAAAAGTTGGATTTGGACTTGTTTTGACCAAGTTATAGACTTTTGAAGCTATGGGTTCCAACCATGGAATTCCTGCTGATTGGAGAAGATAGTGAATAGTATGCGCAAGCATTTTAGCTTACGCCACTGAGTTGCACACGCTCTATAGTGCAGCACAGCCTGACCCAGTGCACGCATTCTTTAGTGCGACACAGCCCAACCTGAGTCAGGCGCAACCTGAGTCAGGTGCGACCCGAACATGGCACAACCTAGCCTCGCGCAGTCTAGTGCCTGGCGCAACTTGACCTGACCTTGTGCATTCTAGTGCCTGGATCTCTAGTGCCTAGGTGCAACCTGGTATGTGGGCGCAACCTGTGATCTTGGCACCCCTATTGCCTGGCGCAATCTATTACCCTGGCGCAACTTGGCTAATGCCACTTGTTGGCCATGGTACCCCTTGTCTCTTCCCCCTTGGGTGCATGATGTCCCCAGTTGTTCGACATGAACACGATATAAGCATGACATATTAATGGAATGATAACACTTGATGGTAGCCGCTATGGCGCACCCTTGACAAGAACTATTGATATGATAATCTGTACACGACATGATATGTGAACACGGCATGATACATGAACACGACAAGACAAGAACATGATAGTTTCCCGTCGTGGTGCACTCCAGACAAGAACATGACAGGCCAGTATATGATAGTGGCCCGTTGTGGCGCACTATTAACAAGTAAATATGACATGTAACCTTGAACGCCGTTGCGACGACTACCTCGATTTGCAAAGTAAATTCTCATCTTGACACCGTGGGTGCTTGCTTGAAAATTGTTTGTACAAGCTACTAGTCTAGTCTCTTCTTGCATCATGTCTAGGACATGAGTCCCTGGTTACCACGGTCAGGGATTCATACTGAATCTGACTAAGGTCAATGACTAGATTGATCAAGTAGTTCATTCTAAGGGAGATTTCCCCAGTTACAGGCGATTCCGTTATCCCGGCCACACCTGATGGACTTGTAGCATGCCGTCGAGTAGGGCACATTTTTAGTCCACTGTCATATGGGACACACTCATGAAACAAGTACAAGGCACACTGTTATGTGTTGCACTCTAAGCCATCTAATAATTCTGGATAACTTGATAATCAACCTCGCCTGGATAACCTGGATAGCTGCAGGGCCTGTGACTGCTGGAACATCTCATTGCATCTTGTTAGTAACTAGGCTTGTGATAACTCTAGCTAGTTAAAGTATCAAGCAGTACTCCTTGCTTGGCCGTGATTGATGGATGTAGTCCAGTCTAGTCTAGTCTAGTCTTGTCTAAGCAATGCCAGTCTATGATTATTTCAGCACATGCTTGTTCATGCTTTACTCTTGTCGATAATTAGTTGGAGACTAAGCTCTGTTCAGGTGAAGGGTTACAACCCTGGTCCTGGTTTGGTTTACGGGTTGTAACTTGGCTACCGGAATGGTTCCTTTGTCGTCTTATCGCTTACCATCTTTTCTTTCTCTAACTCATGTCTTTTATTATCCTTTTTGTCTCATGTGCTAATATGTTGGTTTTAGTTCTTAAGTGAAGCCTCCCTTGTGGCACTTGCTCTTCCTGGGGTTTGATCCAGCTGGTTTTGTATGGCCAGATTTCGGAGTAGCACCCGAGGATCTCCAAGCCTTTCAGCCAGATGGTGAACACTAGACGCAACCCTGGTGTCACACCGCAGAACCAGAATACTGGAGAGCGGGGGAATGACTCAGCCAGCTACGTATTACGGGTAGATGAATACCGTATAATACGATCAATGCTGTCTAAAAGACGAGGGGGTGCATACTACATGAAAGTCTCACTAAGGTTACATAACATCTATTGTCGCAATCATTCAAACAAGAAGCAGTAATAGAGAACATGTAAGATAAAGCAGTAAGGCATCCCAAACGCTCAGTTAAAATGTTCTTGAGATCTGAATTTACAAAACATAGCCAGTTGATATGACAAGGTATACACAATCGTTATCAGCTACAGTCTGACTTAGTTACAATTATGTAAAAGTAAGTGCAAGATAGTCCGACTAACATGTAAGTACTAAGCGGTAAAATATAAAGTAAGTAGCAAAATGAGCAGGGAAGCAAGGAACCCACTCGCGTCCTCCTGTGATCATCCCTCTAGTATTGACCATCTTGGAGATGGAAGTAAGCTGAATCCTTGAAAACTGGCTCTAGATCTGGCCATGCAAAATCAGAGAGGTTAGACCTCTAATATCAAGTACCACAAGGAAGCACGACATGAAGAATTAAAACCAGTGATAAGGGTTAAGAATATAATACATAGGTCTCTGGTTGCTACTAGGGTTCACACAATATTACGATACTTCAAGCCAACTTCCCAATCAAACAAGGACAGAAGTTGACCCATCATGTCTTGACATTCTGATCGTCTCAGTAGTTAACAGAGTAGGTACAGTACACAAACAAATCAGTTTAAACGTCAATACAACTACTACGGCTTGCTAACTGTAAGTTCCAAGTTGTCCTAAAAATATGCAATAAAGGATTCCTCAGTTCTTACCATGTACAAGCAAGGCTAGTTTACCCAAAAATCAATTACGCCAATTATGAATTAGACGTGTCCCAGCAGGACGTCCATCAATATACAATAAATGTAAATAGATACCACTCCCTACCCGTGTGGCAGATTTGCAGTATCCGTAGGAACCAGCCGGCATGTCGGAACACTAATTGTCCCAAGATGGCTACCATGTAAGAACTCGGGAATTCGTTCTCTCCATACAACAGTTATTTTTATTTAGCTTAACAGTCCCTATGTTAATTGAAATCTCATGCCGTGGATCATGATCATTCAGAATGAGTACTTTCGTACAGAGTACGATATGCATAACTCTACACGATGCCAGTACGGTTAGGTTGTAGGTCTTACATAGCGTAATGCAACAATCAAACCTAGCCACGAAAAAATTATGCCTTGACCGTACAATACACATGCTGCTTTTATAGAAACAATTTGAAGTCTGCACGTATCCATATGCCAATGCTTGGGATCGGCTAGTCGATTGCAATAGTTCATTGTTAACATGAACGTGTCTCATTCAATTTCAATAAGACGACTAGCTAGTCTCTTAGTTTCAACTAAGAACGCATGATCAATCATTAGTCGAGGTAACAATCATTATCAATTGTGACAAGGCCTGAAAGTCAACTAGTATTTAGTATGGTCGAGTCTATAACTCTCAGGATTTAGTTCCAGTCATACTGGGTATCCATTTACCAATCGAGACACATGGCACATTCTGCACAACCATATGTATTAAAATATTAACAAATCAAGATTTTCGAGTTCATGCCAAAAGGCGTAAGGATATAATAAGGGTGTCATGTACGCTAAAGGAGTACGCTCAATGAAATGCGCCAAGCCAGAAGAGTACGCCCAATGAAATACACGTAAAAGAAATTTACGTGTGAGGGAAGTTTACGCGTGAAGGAATAAAGCTTATGCATAAAGGAGTACACATCAATAAAGGAATAAAGTTACGCGTAAAACTTGTACGCATAAAGAGTTACGCATGAATGAGTATGCGTAAAGAATAACTTTACGCGTGAAACATTGTACGCGTAAAGAATAACGTTACGCGTAAAACATTATACGCGTAAAGAATAACGTTACACCTAAAACATTGTGCGCGTAAAGAATTATGCATGAATGAGTATGCGTAAAGAATAATGTTACGCGTGAAACTTGTACGCGTGAAGAATAACGTTACGCGTAAAACATTGTACGCGTAAAGAATAACGTTACGCGTAAAACATTGTACGCGTAAAGAATTACGCATGAATGAGTATGCGTAAAGAATACGCCAAGCCAGAGTAGACTTGTATAATCCGAATTCACGCTGTCACGAATGATCGTGGGCATAAAGCTTGATATTACGCGGGCACGTATAAACGTGTGCGTAGAGAACCTCCAGAACTCCAAATTTCGTGAACCTCAATCTAAGCCAAAAATGGGACTTCCATGAATCAAAATGGGATATAACACAAATCTCAACAGCCTGGACCGATCAAAACTTAGAAATAAGGAAGTTTGATAGATCAAAACCACTAGAATTCGAAAATAGTAATTTCTAGATCTACTAAAAATAAGACTTCAAAATGCAAAATGCCAAGTTCTAAGCTATCTTAGAATCACGAGAAGAAGATAAATGAACCATAAAAATGGGTTCTCATGTGGAAGCAAGATGCACTTGTCTATGGGTTTTCGTAGGTTAGAGGAGAGGTTAATGGAGAAGAAGAAGAGTAAATGAGAATGAATAAAGAGAGAGAAAGTGGTTGGGCTTTAAATGGAGATGTGGTAGGTGAGGAGTTGGGTTCATGATAAACCACCAAAATTCGGAAATAAACCAACCCAAGCCGAACCCAAGAGTGAAACTAAAGCAGAAAAATAATTAGCAAAAAATTAAAGAAATTAAATACAGAACAATTGTATGCTAAATATTAAATAAATAAATTCAAACAGTACACGTATTAAAATACGCATTCTGGGAACGGAGAATGACATCTCTACCCTCCTTAGAAAAATTTTGTCCTCAAAATTTCAAATCCAAGCAGGATAGAAATATCAGGGCTAAACTAATCTAAGTACAACAATTTTAGCAAGCAAGCAATCATCTTACAATACCAATAGCAAGTAATATATCTATGTTTATCAATCTACGACATCAAGCAATTTTTACTCATAGGATGATAAGCATGAGGAATCAAGAAAACCAAGGTACACAGAAAGAAATATACCATGTGAGTCAAATAGGTACGGATACCGTGATCGGATATCATCCTCACGTTCCCACGTTGACTCTCCTAAGGAGTGATGACCCCAAGCAACACGGACAAGGCTAATTGTTTGGTTCTTGAGTATCTTCTCCCTTCGGTCCAAAATGGACACATGCTGTTCCTCGTAAGACATGTTGGTACCAACAACCAGCTCAGAATGATCGAGGAGATAGCTTGGGTCCGATACATACCTACGCAATAGAGATACATGAAACACATCATGTACCTCTCGTAACGAAGGTGGAAGGGACAAACAATAGTAACATCGCCTACCCTATCAAGGATAGCAAATGGGCCCACGTATCGCGAACACAACTTCCCGCGAACGCCAAATCTAACGACCCCACGAGTAGGTGAGATCCGCAAGAACAAGTGGTCCCCAACAGAAAATTCTAGCGGCCTATGATGTTGGTCCGCCCAGTGTCGATGTCGATCTTGCGCAACTCGAAGTCGCTCTCTAATTCCCTTAACCCCTTCAACCGTCTGAACAATTATTTTTGGGCCTAACATCTTCCTCTCTCCGATATCATCCCATGCCAGTAGCGACCTACATTTCTTACCGTATAGTGCTTCGAATGGTGCCATCTGGATACTGGCTTGGTAATTGTTGTTGTACGAGAATTCAACTAAGTGCAGATGACTCTCCTAAGACCCTCCAAAATCTAGGGTGCAAGTTCGTAACAAATCTTCTAAAGTCTGAATTGTTATTTCTGATTGTCCGTCTGTCTGTGTGTGGTAAGCTGTACTAAATCTTAACTTGGTACCCAGACTATGATGTAAACTTTTCCAGAAATATGATATAAAACAGGTATCTCTATCTGATACAACACTGACAGGGACCCCATGCTGTCCGACTATCTGCTGTATATATAACTCTGCCAGCTTTTCTGTAGATTGCCCTACTCTAAAAGGAAGAAAATGTGCCACCTTTATAAGTCGGTCCACTATCACCCAAATAGCATCCTTACCACTTAGTGATCTCGGTAAATCGGTCACAAAGTCCATTGTGATATGCTCCCATTTCCATTCTGGGATAGGAAGTGGTTGTAGTAATCCAGCTGGCCTCTGCTGTTCTGCCTTCACTTGCTGGCATATTAAGCAACAGAAAATGAATCTAGCTATCTCCATCTTCATTCCGTTCTACCAGAAGTGCTGCTTGATGTCTTTGTTCATTTTGGTCCCTCCAAGGTGTATAAAATACTGAGAACTGTGGGCTTCTGCCATAACCTCATGTCTGATATCTCCACTTGGCACACATAGACGTGATCCACATCTAAGCGTACAATCTTTATGAATTTTCATCTCCTTCCTGAGTCCTGACTCACAATCTGTCATAATCTTCTGAATTCTTGGGTCCCGTGCCTGAGCTGTCTTGATCCTGTCTACCAAGTCAGATTAAATTCGTAGACTTGCCAGAATTCCAATATCACTAGAAAGTATAACCTCGATGCCCATCTCTTGAAGATCTTCTAAGATATGTTTTTGTGATGTCAACATAAATACACCGCCTCTCCTGCTAAGAGCGTCTGCTACCACATTAGTGTTGACACAAAGTCACAGTCAACCAAATATTGGTAACATTGACTAAATAATATTTGTAATAATTCAATACGACACACGACGTCTATATTAAGCTCAAGTCAGACGACAGCTCAGTCTCAGCTCCTCAGTTATATTTGAGTCTGTATTTTACACTTTTGTTGAGTCTAGACTGATGTAAACTGTGTCATGCTGAGCTCTTGAGACTTGACCTATAACCTACCCAATAATCCTCAAACTCCACCATCCAGAAAAATACCCACTGGCCACTTAGACCAGCTCTGTGCTCTGGAGACAGAGTTCGGGCCGAACTCTGCCTCCACACAGAGTTCGGGCCGAACTCTGTCCCATAAAAATCAGTATCCCTAATTTTAGGGTTAGCTGGTTGCTAGTTGTCCAACGGCCAAATATTTAAAATTTTCTACCCGAATTCTGGCCGAATTCTGCCTACAAAAACACTATAAATAGGCCATGAATTTTCAAATCTAAAATCATCCAATCTTCTCATCTCTTCTCTCTTATAGCTCAAATAAGCCATACCCTTCCCATCTACTAGCCACAAGCTTCCTAAGTCTCGAGTGCTCAGCATCTCTCAGTTAGGATTCTTGTACAAGAGTTGAAGAAGTCGCTTGGACAATTCTAAGCAAATCGCCACTGCGATCCTCTGTAAGAAGTTGACGTGCTCTTCTAAAGAAAAGGCACGGGTTGTAAACTACTATTTCATAAATAGTAGATTTAATCCTGAGCTAGAGTTCTCAGGCCTGGACTAGTCCTCCACGAGGGAAACCAGGTTAAAATCGCTGTGTTTGCGTATGCTTTCTTGCTCTTCATTTACTTTCCGTATTTTACTCTGATTATTTATAATTCGTGAAAGAGTTAATTTTTAATTGGTTATTTTTTATATAAACTCTATTCACCCCCCTCTAGAGTTGCCATCTGTTCTTCAATTGGTATCAGAGCTCTGTTCTCTTTACAAGGATTTACATCCTAGAGCTGATCCATGGCAACCACACAATCCTTGATTTCCAATCACGGTGAAGGACAGTCCACTCATAGGCCTCCCCTATTTGATGGAACTAACTACACGTATTGGAAAATAAGGATGAGTTTTTATCTCAAGTCTCTAGACTTTGACCTGTGGACTATCGTCACTGACGGTTACAAAAAGCCCGCCAGGATAGTTGTCAACGGTGATCTCATTGAGAAATCATATGACAAATATTCTGACGAAGAGAAAAAACAGGCAAGTCTAGACGCTAGGGCTATTAATGCTTTATTCTGTGCTATAGACAGGAATAAGTTCAACAGGGTCTCTACATGCACCACTGCCCATGAAGTATGGAGACTTCTAGAAGTGACGCATGAAGGAACCACACAAGTCAAGGAATCTAAAATAAGCCGTCTCACTCAAGAATACGAAGCTTTCAAGATGAAGCCAAATGAGACGATCACTCAAATGTTCACAAGATTCCTCGACATCATCAATCCTCTATCCTCGCTTGGTAAGCAGTACTCAAACCACGAGAAGATTCGTAAGCTACTCAGGGGGCTACCAAAGATTTGGAACCCTAAGGTGACAACCATCATAGAAGGGAACGATCTCACAACCATGTCAATGGAGACCTTAATGGGTAAGCTCATGACTCGCGAGCTTGACCTCAAGGACTTCGAAGAGCCTGCTCCGAAGACTAAGGAGATCGCACTCAAAGCTCATCGACGAAGGGCTGAGCACGATGAGACCAAAGACGACAACTCGGATGATGAAGACCAAGCTCTCATGGTTCACAACTTCAAGAAATTCCTTCGCTTCAATAGAAGAAAGAAGGAACCACAAGAAGACAATGAAGAAGAGCCAACCTGTTATGGTTGCAAGAAGACTGGACACGTCCGAAAAGACTGTCCATTCTTGAAGAAAAGCAACCGCTATGAGAAGCCATACAAGAAGACCTCATCAAAGAAATATGCCAACACAAGCATTTGGCATGAAAGTGAAGCGAGTGAATCCGAGGAAGAAAAGGACTCTCCTCAAGATACAGTAAATGTGTGCCTAATGGCAACTTCCAACAAGGTATCTAACGAAACTCTAGATGACTTCTCTTTTGATGAACTTGGCGATGCCTTCACTGATTTACTCGATGATCACAAAAAGTTCATCGGTAAATACAAACATGCCAAGGACAAAATCAAAAGTCTTGAAGATAAAATACAAAGAATTTCTCTATTACTTGATAACATTAGAGACACGTCACCCACTGATGTCACTGATGAAGTATCCAAGCTTAAAATAAGCTTACATGATGCTGAAGCACGTATTGAGCAACAAACTCAAGAAATCACTACACTCAACACGATGCTTGCTGAAGAAAAGAGTAGACACAAGATTTCCATGACTAAGATATATGGCTTAAATATTAAGGTTGATGAAATGCAAGCTGTTTCTAAGAGATTAGAAACCAAATTGGAAAAACAGGTTGCTCAACCTCAAACCCAATCACATGGGCACAACACCACTCAAGCTAGTCAAACACGTCATCCACATGCAGCACGTAACCATGCTTTTGTATACACTAACTTTCATAAAACACAAAAACCACGTGCACGTAAGAATACCCCTCATACTCATCATGCTGCACAAAGACACAACCAACATCACTCTACATATAGAAATCATCACCATGCCATGCCATATAGACAAGATCATCATGTCATGCCATATAGACAAGATCACCATATTATGCCATATCACCATGCTGTGCCATATAGACAATATCAGTATACTATGCCACATAGACAATATCAGCATGCCATGCCACATAGACAATATCACCATGCCATGCCACATAGACAACATCACCATGCCACTCACTCTATGCATAATCATCATCACCATGATCACCATGTAAACTCTACACATCATGTCCATCCACATCATGCTGTCTATAGATATTATTCTCATGTTCCTAGTATAAATAAAAATGCTATCTGTACTTACTGTGGATCACATGGACACATTTCACCACAATATAGAGTTAGAAGACTGGTAGACAAAAAGATATATGCATGGTTTCCGAAAACTAACTTTTCAGGACCCTCAAGAACTTGGGTACCAAAGGTCACATCTACTCTTGATGTAGGTGGACCTTCCCTCCTCAACTAAAAGAAAGTGGATTCTCGATAGTGGATGCTCGCGACATATGACAGGAGACGCAAATCTTTTCGCATCACTATCGATGAAGAGAGAAGGATACGTATCCTTCGTTAACAATTTAAAAGGGCACATAATAGGTAATGGTATTATTGGTCATCCTCCCTCTCCTGTAATAAAGGATGTCTGCCTAGTGACCGAGTTAAAGCATAACCTGCTCAGCATCAGTCATCTTGCTGATCATGGATATGATATTAACTTTGGACAAAATAATTGTCTCATTTATGATAGGTCAACGGGAGACATTGCTTTTGAAGGGAAAAGAGAGGATAACATTTATATTTTCTATCTATCTATAGATACTAACAATGCAGGTAGATGTCTATATGCCCACAAAGATGAACGACTACTTTGGCACCAGCGTCTTGGTTATGCCAATATGGATGCTATATCCAGGCTATCAACCAAGAAGCTAGTAAGAGGATTGCCCGATATCACATTCAAAAAGGACACGGTATGTGCCGAATGTGAAATGAACAAGGGAACAAAATCCTCATTTCATTCCATCAACTCTGTAAGTACTACTAGACCCCTGCAACTACTCCATATGGATTTATTTGGTCCTAGTAGAATAGCTAGTCTTGGTGGTAAGCTTTATGCATTTGTTATTGTTGATGATTTTTCGAGATTTACTTGGGTTTTCTTTCTCACAAACAAAAGCGATGCTATTTCGGTTTTTAAAGTTTTTGTAAAGAAAGTTCAAAACGAAAAAGGCTACATGATTACTCGAATCCGAAGTGATCATGGAGGCGAATTCAAAATTATGATTTTGAAAAGTTTTGTGATGCAAATGGTTTTGATCATGAATTTTCTTGTCCAAGAACTCCTCAACAAAATGGTGTTGTGGAGCGGAAGAATAGGACTCTTGGCGATATAGCTAGAGTCATATTGAATAAATTTTCACTTCCGAAATACTTTTGGACAGAAGCTGTCAGTACAGCATGCTACATTTTGAATAGGGTGCTCATTCGTACCATTACGAAGAAAACACCCTATGAGCTTTGGTTTGGGAGAACCTCCAATGTTTTTTATTTTAAAGTTTTTGGATGTAGATGTTTTATCCTTAACACCAAAGACAACTTAGACAAATTTGATGCCAAAGCTGACGATGGTATCTTTCTTGGTTATGCAGCCAAGAGTAAGGGATATAGAGTCTTTAATAAACGCTCACTAATTGTGGAAGAGTCAACAAATGTGACTTTTGATAAAGATAACAGTGCAGCAAGTACTCTTGATGATGACGTTGAGCCATCAACTTCTACTCTAATGAATACTTCAACCGAAACTAATTCTCTGGAGGGCTTGCCTAAGAAATTTTCTTTCAAGCCGTCTCATCCAAAAAATTTATTGATAGGTGAAGTTTCACGTGGAGTAACTACTAGATCATCACTAAGAGACTCTATTGCTAGCACTTCCTTTATTTCACAAGTTGAGCCGAAAAACATTTCTGAAGCTTTTAATGATGAATTTTAGATTTCTGCTATGCAAGAAGAACTCAACCAATTCGAGAGGAGCCAAGTGTGGGAACTAGTTCCTAGACCGGCTAATCACTCGATAATTGGTACTAAATGGGTGTTTAGAAACAAAGTAAATGAAGATGGTTCAGTCACACGTAACAAAGCTCGTCTAGTAGCTCAAGGATACAACCAAGAGGAAGGTATCGACTACGATGAGACGTATGCTCCTGTTGCTAGACTAGAATCCATTCGGATGCTTTGTGCATTTACAAATTATCAAAATTTCAAATTATTTCAAATGGATGTGAAAAGTGCTTTCTTGAATGGGTTTATTAAGGAGGAAGTTTATGTCAAACAACCCCCTGGCTTTGAAAATCACAAATTTCTCGACCACATGTTCAAGCTAAAGAAAGCGCTTTATGGCCTTAAACAAGCCCCTAGAGCTTGGTATGAAAGGCTAAGCAGTTTCTTGCTTGAGAAAGGTTTTTCAAAAGGGAAAATTGACACTACACTATTTATAAAATCTTTTAAAGACACTATTCTGTTAATTCAAATTTATGTTGATGATATCATTTTTGGTTCTACTGATGAAACCCTCTATCAAGAATTTGCCAAGTGTATGCAGACAGAATTTGAGATGAGCATGATGGGAGAACTCAACTACTTTCTTGGTCTGCAAGTGAAACAAATGGCTAATGGAACTTTCATCTGTCAGTCGAAGTATACAAAGGACATGCTGAAGAAGTT
The DNA here is from genome assembly GCA_029216955.1 of Iris pallida. Taxonomy (NCBI): domain Eukaryota; kingdom Viridiplantae; phylum Streptophyta; class Magnoliopsida; order Asparagales; family Iridaceae; genus Iris; species Iris pallida. Next base: position 5,587,035 of record JANAVB010029216.1, read on the forward strand.
CGATCTTGACAACGTCAAACCAATCAGCACTCCAATGGCTACTTCAACCAAACTCGAACCAAATGAGAGCGGCAAACCCGTTGATCAACGTAAGTATCGAGGTATGATAGGCAGCTTACTTTATTTAACTACTAGTCGCCCCGATATCATGTTTAGCGTTTGCCTATGTGCTAGATATCAAGCAAATCCTAAGGAATCACACTTGACCACGGTTAAGCGTATCTTCCGATACCTTAAGGGTACGGTTACAGTGGGTCTATGGTATCCCAAGTCAACATCATTTGACCTCATTGGTTACTCTGATGCTGACTTCGCTGGATGCAAGATCGACCGTAAAAGTACAAGTGGCACGTGTCATTTATTAGGAAAGGCTTTAGTCTCTTGGTTTAGCAAGAAGCAGAATTCTGTCGCACTATCCACAACAGAAGCTGAGTACATCGCAGCTGGACGTTGTTGTGCACAAATTCTGTAGATGAAGCAAATCCTTGAAGACTACAATCTATCTTTCATGCACATTCCTATATTCTGTGACAATACTAGTGCTATTAACTTGACTAAGAACCCTATCTGTCACTCACGCACAAAATACATTGAAATTAGACACCACTTTTTGCGTGATCATCAGCAAAATGGCACAATTAACTTAGAGTTTATTGACACTGATCATCAACTAGCAGACTTCTTTACTAAGCCATTATCCGAAGAGCGCTTCAATTTCCTTTGTCGTGAACTTGGAATTTTAGATGAAGCTGTCTTGAATTAAAACTCACCTGCGTAAACATCGATTATATTATGATTCTCTTACGATGAACTTGCTATGGGTACAAGCCGAAAGGGCCCTTCTGACAACAAGGCGTAAAAGCTTAAGCGACACGGTGCACTAGTCCACAGGACTACCGCTAGCTGGGATCCGGCCCCTGCAGCTAACCCATGGCAACTTCAAACTATTGAATTATGATATATTTCCTTGTTTATTATATGGTTCATTTTGATTTCTTACTGCTGACAACTATTTTTCAATTTCATCCTGCTATTAATCTACTTCTCTATCTAATTGATTGAATCTTTCAAGCTTTTTGTTATATCTTACTTGATTTTCCATACTTAACCATTTTTTCCATCATCTAGCCTGTTTTCAGTTCTGGAACAAGGACCCAGAACTCGGGCCGAACTCTGTCTCCAACAGAGTTCGGGCCGAATTCGGTCCTCCTATTCCAGAATCGGGGACAGCTCCAGCCGTTTGATCAAATGAGATCCTACGGTCCAGATTTACTCCGACCAAAGAAAACCCTCCCCTTATATTCGGGTTTTCCTCTCTCTCCTTCATTCTTACCACCTCTTCTACTTCTCCACCACTATTGTCTCAAACCCTAACCCTAGTTTTCTCTCCATAGTGCTCCATTATTCACCAAAATCAAGGAGAAGGACTATTTTCTCATTCTCTTTCACTGTTCATTGCTTATTTGAGGTATAACTTACTCTCCTTCTCTATCTACTTGTCTCTTTTTGTGCTATGGCTCCTCGCTTGTTCAACCGTGGAAAGAGAATTCGGACCGAGGGAACGGCCTTTTCGAATCCTTCCCCTTCCGTTGAGCAACGTGTTGAACAACATCTACCACCTCATCCATTGTTCAACCCTTCACGTCCACGTGATCCAAATACCCATGACGACCGACTTTTTATATCACTAGACGCATCCAATGCCTGGTTTAGTGATTTTTGGACACGTCCGATGTTTGCGGGACACCCCATTAACTTTTCTATTTTCTCTCATTATGATACACTCTTTCATGACCTATGTCTTGACGAACTTGTTACTTCTAATTCGGTCATATATCGTAGTGCAATACAAATGTTTTACTGCAACTTGACTCATGATGATACTCACATCTATTCACGTATTGCGGGTATCGATATCTCATTTGATGATTTTGACTTAGCCGAATATCTTGATCTTCAAGAGCCCAATTCTTGGGAAAAGCTTGTTGAAGCTCGGTCGTTCCGTTTTCCAGACGGGATTTCCCTTGAAAGCTTCAAGGACGACTTGTGTACTCCAAACACACGTCCTCGCAAGCTTATGGCTAAATATCTAAATCCTTATTTCTATGAACTCCATCGGATTGTTTTCAATACCATTCTACCCAAAGCAGGGTCTACCGATGAAATTACATATCTTGAAATCTCAGCTTTGTATCATCTCCACTTTTGTGTTCTTTTCAATCTTTTACGTACCATGATAGACTGGATGATTAACTGTAGGAAGAAACCACGAGCCTTGGTTTATGCCTTATATCTTCCTATGGGCGTTCCATATACCTCTTATTGGTTGTCCTTTCTTGTCTGCTCCTGCCTTCTTATCTAAGGCACGACGTCTTCAGGCAGTCGTCGCCTCTCCTGACACTTCTGAGCATTCTAGTGATGAGGAGCCCGACTCCCCTCCACTTGGACAGGATGCGCCTCCTCCTCCTGCTACTCTTGACTCCATCCAGACCTTGCTCAGAGATCGTTTCGCATTGGAGGACAATCGCTGGACTCAGATGGACTACCGTACTATCCTGCAGATGAGTGCCCTCAGCAACTCGCTGCACGATAACCGGTATTCCATGTCTCGTCATCCTTCTATGCCCATTCCCATGGAGCGGGATCCTGGTCGCGAGGGATATCGCATTGACGACCGCTGGGTCATGCGCTACCTGGATCGGATGCTGCTATTGTGGACCCCAGCCGTTCATTCACTGATCCTTCAGACTCTGCTGGGCCTTCTCGTGCTCCATGATGGAGATGGCTTCTACTATCTGCTGCTGCTGCTGATGATCCTAGTTTCTGTTTTCTGATTTCCAGTTATTTAGTTTTATTTGGATTTATGTACTTGGGTTGTACTAAAACTCTAGTAGTTTTATGACTCTGGTTATGTGTGATGACACTTTTATGCTTATGGTAGTTTATTATTCTATGCTCGTTGCTTGTTTTGATCATTCATACAGTTTCTTCTCTGTTTGGTGTGGTTGCATCATTCTTACTTATCTTCAGTTTATATGTAGTTCATTCATATGCAGTCTATATTGCTAATGCCAAAAGGGGGAGAAATATGTATATTCTTGGTCATATAATTTTTTTGTTTGGTATATATATATGCTTTTTGGTGCTTTTGGGAGATATTATTTATCAGGCCAACAGGTTCAACGCATTATTTACGGGGGAGCTATTGTTTCTAGCTCGGCAACCGGTTACGGGGGAGCTATTATTTCTAGCTTGGCATCGATTATGGGGGAGCTATGTTTTTGTGATCAACTGTGTCCAGGTATGAATATTGAATATACATATATTATTTTGTCAATTATCAATATGGGGGAGATTGTTGACACAAAGTCACAGTCAACCAAATATTGATAACATTGACTAAATAATATTTGTAATAATTCAATATGACACACGACGTCTACATTAAGCTCAAGTCAGACGACAGCTCAGTCTCAACTTCTCAGTTATATTTGAGTCTGTATTTTACACTTTTGTTGAGTCTAGACTGATGTAAACTGTGTCATGCTGAGCTCTTGAGACTTGACCTATAACCTACCCAATAATCCTCAAACTCCACCATCCAGAAAAATACCCACTGGCCACTTAGACCAGCTTTGTGCTCTGGAGACAGAGTTCGGGCCGAACTCTGCCTCCACACAGAGTTCGGGCCGAACTCTGTCCCCTAAAAATCAGCATCCCTAATTTTAGGGTTAGCTGGTTGCTAGTTGTCCAACGGCCAAATATTTGAAATTTCCTACCCGAATTCTGGCCGAATTCTGTCTACAAGCTTGCTTCAGATAATACATAGATTTCACCAACTTGCAGACTTATCTTTGAGGCCCTTGACGATGAATCCTTCTGGCTATTGCATGTGAATCTCTTCAGTCAATTCACCATTCAGGAAAGCGGTTTTAACATCCATCTGACGAATTACCAGCTTATAAATTGTGCTCATAGCAATCAACATCCTGATAGTTATTATCTACGCTACTGGAGCATATGTGTCAAAATAATTGATCATCTGCTTCTGAGAAAACCCCTTGGCAACTAACCTTGACTTGATCTTGTCAACATTTCCATCGGCCTTCATCTTTTTCTTGAAGATCTATTTACATCCGATTGATTTTGCTCCTTCAGGCAGATCAACCAATACCCACGTATTCTTAGAGGTTATCGAGTTATACTCATCACTAATAGCCTTTTTCCAGAATACAACGTCTCTGGTCTTCATCGCCTCATCATAGGTAAGCGGATCTGCTTCCACATGATAGGTGACAAAATCTTCTCTGAAGTTCTTTTGTCTCCTTACTCGCTTAGACATTGGTTCTGCGAGTTCTGGTTCAACAGTTGTTTCTGCAACAACAACTTCTTCTTGGACTACATCTTCATAAGGAACTTGAGCCTCATGTGCACTCACATTGTTCTTCGGAATCTCTGCAAGAACAATGTTCTTGTGTCTTGCAAATTTATATTCAAAGATTTTTGTATCGCGAGATTCAATTATATGATTTAATTCAATATCAAGGAGCCTCCGAGAACCACTCTTATCAGCATAACCCATGAATACAGTCTTCGTAGTCCTTGTGTCCAGCTTTTGAATCTTTAAATCCGAAAGCTTCACATACGCCAAACACCCCCACACTAGAATGAAATTCAAGTTGGGTCCGACCTTGAAGTAGAGTTCATAAGGAGTGACTTTCGAAGTTGCACGCGGCATTATGTTCAATATGAACGTAGCCATAAGTACTGCTTCACCCTATAAGCAATTTGGAAGACTGCAATCAACATCATTGAGTTCATCATCTCTGTTAACGTGTTGTTCTTACTTTCTATAATACCATTTGATTAAGGGAAGTACAAAGCAGTCATCTCGTTGATAATTCTATGTTCTCTGCAGAACGATGCGAATTCATGAGACATATACTCTCTACCTTGATCACTTCTAAGTCTCTTGAGTTGTTTTCTAGTTTGACGCTCGGCTTCAGCCTTGAAGTCCTTAAATTTCTCAAATGCTTCATCTTTAGACTTGAGGAGATAAATGAATGCATACTTTGAGAAGTCGTCGATGAAAGTAATGTAATACTTCATCCCGGCCTTTGTAGAGAACTATTTGAAGTCACAGATATCTGAGTGCACCAACTCCAGAAGATCTGTACTTCGGTTTACCCGCTTGAACAATTTTCTAGTGATCTTTGTCTATGCACAGACCTCACACTTCTCCAACTCCTTATCTCCATATTTGGAGATAAGCCCTAGACTAGACATCTTGTTTATTCTTTTACAAAGAACGGGTCTTAGTCTATTATGCCACAACTCAAGAGGATAACCTGAAGAAGAGACTGCATTAATTATCTCCATTGGAGTTATAAGTTGAAGTTTGAACATCCCTTCGGTAAAAAGGCCTTTTCGAAGTATGTTCTTTTATATGGCATAATAACCTGACCAGCGTTAATTTCCATCCTCAAGCCTTTGCAGAACAGACTTCCTGAGACTAGGTTCTTGGCTATAGCCGGTACATGCTTTATATTTTACAATGCCAGCGACTTCTCCGAAGTCGGTTGCAGTACCACCATCTCGATCCCAAGTACTTCAGCTTGTGTCTGGTTTGCCACTATAACCTTCTCAGAAATAATTTGGTATGTGGTGAACCACTCATTTTTTGAGCAAACATGATACGATGCCCCAGTGTTTATCCACCAGTCTGTGTCAACTCTAGCTGAGTCAACCTATGCAATCATAGCAATAAAGTTAGCCTTACCTTGCTCATTTTGTTTTGGTTTCTCCTTACAGTCCTTCCTCTAGTGGCCCTTCTTGCCACAGTTGAAACAAGGCCCAGGTTCTTTGGACTTGGGCTTGAACTGAGCCGACTTCACCTTCAGATGGTGAACGCCATTCTTTTTATTGTAGGGAGCCTTCTGCTTTCCTTTATAGTTTTCTTCTTGTACCATATTCGCCTTGGCCATCTGCTTGGACAAGGTGTCCACTTTGAGTTGAGCCATTAACTCATTTTTAACATGTATCTAGTGTAAGAGGTGCTCAAGGTCCACCTCCATCTTCTTGTGGTGCATGTCTGCGATGAAGTTGCTCCACCCAGGTGGGAGCTTGGCGATAATACCCCCAACGACGAAAGCATCGACCAAGGGCATGCCGTCATCTTTAAGTTTCTGATGTAACTAGAGAAATTCTTTGACTTGAGGCCACATGGTCTTGTCGCCCTCAAATCGCATCCTCCAGACCTTTTCGGTCACGTGGATCTTGTACCTATTTTTATCTGCCTTGTAGAGATTCTCTACAGATTTTCAGATGTCCTTTGCATTGACCGTCTTGTTGTATGACTTCGCCAGAGAGTCCTCCAAAGAGTTCAAGTTCAACAACTTACAGAGGTTGTTATCTCGCCTCCACTTCGATTGCAAAATCGTGGCTTCAACAATCCTTCGAGCATTTCCACCCTCTGGAATCAAAGACCCGAGATCTGTCAACACGTATTCGACCATCACGAGTTGAAGATTAAGGTTGACCTTTCTCTTCCAGACATTGTAATGTTCCCCGTTAAACTTTTCAAGTTTGTTAAAACTTGTGTCGAGAAGGTTTGCACTGTTGTTTTCCATCAGATCTGAATCTTGCTTTGAGATTGTTATTCCCGAAACAGATCTTAGATGGAAATCTCGATCTCTTAGTGAGACACAAGGTTGATGACTCAGTCTCTTTGTGAGAACCAGAGTTGAAGACACGATCTTTTTGTGAGAACCTGTAACTCCCTAAACCCTTTTTGTGAATTTTATAAATTTCCAGTTTGAAATATAGTACTATTTCCTATATAAACTCGTTCTTTAATAAAGGTATTATTTTAAGGAATATTGTTTTGAAATTAATTCTTACTTTAAAATGAGGATTTCTTTTAATAGGTAATTATGATTAATGTATGGTGTTAAAATTTTATTTACAGAACATGTTAGGTCAGCTACCTATATGAATGATTTGACTCCATAGTGCTATTTAACAAATTTATTGGTTAAAGAGGGATATTCAAGTTAGTAAATTCTAATATTTTATTTACTTGATTAACTGTAATTACATTGATTAGTTATGTTAGTTATCATCTAATTTGTAATTAGTTGAAGAATAACTAATTCGGTTAGATTCCGTTATCGTATTAGTCCATAGCCCCCAGATCTATACTAAATTACTGCTGTGCCATTGTCCTACTGTAGAGAATAGCCACCAGATCTACACCTATTCACAACATTGCCACACATATTTTAATATAAATTTTGACACTGACAGCACAGGTTTCCACACTGGCACATCACATCACAGTCAGTACACTCACTCACACTCTCTCTCCTCTATTCCTGGCCTCTCGGTCGAACACCGTCGTGCACCATCGCTGGATCTCTGCCGTGTCCAGATCGGACACGGGTTTCTTTAGATCCATCCTTGTTGAGCCGGAGGGACTTTGTCGTCCACGCACAACCCCATCGGCAGCCACTCCTCGTCGACAACAAACTCGAGACGCAACCCGAGCTTCCTCGTCGATCTCGATGGAACTACCGACCGCCGCAGGACATCCTTGCCGTGTCAGGTCGGACACGGATCTCCTCGTTCAGACCGCTGCACCGCCTCGATCTCCGCGGACGACTCCTCGATCCCGGTGTTGTCTCTTAGGAAGATGAGCTGACCCTTCGAGCTCTGAGCGGCCGTCTCGTGGTTCGAGCCATGCAGTAGCCGCCGCATACAGGACACTGCCACGGCCAGAGCCAATCGATCTCCGCCAGCGAGCTTAGATCTGACTTCGGGGTTAATTTCCGCCACCGAGGTGAGTTCTTTCGTCTCTTTGTTCATTGAGCTTCTCCTTCTTGCTAGATTTTCTGTGTTGTTGTGATCAGTAGAGAGTGGGTGAGGAAGAGAATGAGAGCAGAAGTGAGGTTGAAGAAGAAGTAGAGGAGTGAGATTTTGTGATTGTGAAGGGAATAGTCCTTCTGTTCGGCTGAAGAATAGAATGGGAGGAGGAAGGAGTGGTGTTAGCCTTTCTTTTCCATTGGAGGCTGTGCATATAGGGAGTAGTGAATTTAGGTTGGCTGCTATAAAATTGGAGTGGGGATGGGAGTTTGTTTGGTTCGACCGTTTAGAAGGAAAGGCCACTTGACTCTTCGAAAACTGAGTCAGCCATGACTCTTCAAATTTTGAAGGGTCACCCATGTGGCCGTTAAGAATGGGGGGGTCATCCAACGTGGCTCTCTCTCCATCAATTTTGCTAGTATTGTAGGGAACAATTGGTTTTAGAGTTGGCCTTTAGAAAACTGAGGGGTCAATCAATTATGACCATTCGTACTTTCGAAAGGTCAGGATGAGTGCTGCGTAGGAAAGTGCTTTTGTAATTAGAAATGAAAGTTTAATTGTTTGAAGTGAGTCAGGCCTTGAGTTAGAATTTTGACGTGGAGTAATAGGCCGGTTCAGTATGTGGGAATTAGGGAGTCCTGGGCTTGAGTGGTGTGGGCTGTGAGCCTAGGTTAGACTGTTTAGTAATAATGAGGAATTAATGGCAGGAGTGGGTTTTCTATGGACTGGGCCTGGGTGTTTGGGCCGATAGTAGGCTTGGGCTTTGGGGTTTATGGTCAGGGAGGTTTAGAGGGGAATATTGGGCTGGTATTATTTAGTGATATTTTGCTAGTAGTTAAATTTCTAATATTGATAATAATTGCTATTGTTGGGCTAACATTTTGCTAAGTATTGTTTAGTACCGTTTTAGCCAAGTAATATTTTCTTAAATCAAATTATATACATTTTCTAACTATGTAAATTGTTAATAATCCTTAGAAATGTTTTAGTAAATTACTTTACAAAAATGTTTTCCTAATAAGTACATATTTAGCACTTTGTCAAAAATGATTTTTCTATAGTTATAATATATTTTTCTAAAATAGTTATCTTGTTAGCATTAAAAAATAATTAGTATTTATTCTAGTTGATAGTTAGTAAAAAATTTGGTTTAATTTTATTACTAAATATTTCTGCTAGAAAAATGTTCTATTGTTTTCTAAAAATAATTTTTTTACTAGATATAGCTTAAAGCATTATTTTGATTAGACTATAAATATATTTTCTAGAATATCATTTTTAGCTAATGTATTTTTTATTAGCTAGCTTATGGTTATAGTTAGCTAATATATAATTTAGCTAATTAGCTTTTAGCTACCTTGCTTGATATCAACCTAACAACTTGTACCAAATATCAGGTGATCCTTTACATCCATGCAGTTCTACTCCCGTACTTCCAAA